>VAFG01000172.1:106346-116420 GCA_013461545.1 Syncephalastrum contaminatum
TGCTTGATTTAGAAGAACTTTTTCTTTGTCTGCATTAGCAAAAGAAAATAAATTTATATTTTAGTGGAATCATAACTCCCACCTGTGTGTGTGTCTGTGATGCAAAAGAGAGAGAGAGAGAGAATGAAAAGATATATGGAAAGCGAGGACGATGAGGCAGGGAGGGGAGTTAAAGCAACAAGGAAAAGGGGAGGTGCTATATATAATATAATGAAGAAGAAAGACTATAGAAACAAAGCTTACACTGCGCGCTGTTGTAAACCGTCGCGATGGAGATTGATGGAGCTGCCAGTGGGGGTACCAGCGACAATGCCCTGATAGTCGAGGCGATAAATTTTCGGGGGCAAGCCCTTGCCGAACTTGCGATTGATGTGGTTCGAGCAGAGCAGAGCAGAGACGAGCACAAAGAGATGGGGTGCAAGCAAGCTAAAAGCAACAATGTAGCATGTCGTGAGGGCTTGAACCGTAAATTGCTGGTATTTGAAGCGGCAGCCCGGCAAGAGCGTGCGCGGGAAGCACTTGTTGGATCGCTCGTGGAAATCCGTAAATGTCTTGTATCCACAGCAATGAAGCTAATGGTCCAAAATAAGCTTTTCTTTTCTTGTAACTTTTTTTTTTTTGCAATATGCGCCTTGATGAACTTACATTAGCTTGGATTCTAGCTCTGCCGTCTGAGGTGAGGTTGTAATGCCATTGGTATGAAAGTTTGCCCTAAAAAGGAAACTCAGTGTGAGCTTGTTTTTCGATTTCGATTGATTGTCTAGCTTACAGCAATGTTCCATTTGTTCTTGCGGTACGAAATATAGCCGATCGCGGCAATCAAACCGAAGGAGACCCAGAGGAAGAGGTTATAAAAGGTGAGGATGGCACGGTTGTTCAGCATGATACCGGCGAAACCCAGTAGAGATGTGAAGAGACAGACCACGCCCGTAGCCGTAACCACTGCAATGCGTTATGTGAGATGGATTCATTATAATGCATATCGGATCTTACTGTTGAGAAGCATGCGTTCACCCACAATGACGACGTCGGCGCGAAGATACACTACATTAATAGATTGAGCAAAACTAGCCACCGCATCCATGTGTCCCTTTTAAAGGGCCATTCGAGCCGAACTCACGTTTGAAATAGGTCAGGAGGGCCAGGAGTAAGATGCCTAGACCGTAACAAAACAACTACACGCACCGCATGAGCCATTGAAGAAGGGTGAAGGTGCTGTACCTACCAGCGTGTTGGCAAGCAAAAGCCACCACTTGTGAAAGGTCCAGCGCTGCTTCTTTTTCATGGACGCATCAGGGACGAATCGCTTGACAACGTGGAGGCTTCCGGACTCGACCGATGAGCGCGACATGTTGCCGAATGAGTTGCGCGATTCGGAGCGCATCCATGGCAGAACGGGCTCGGGAAGATCTTCAACGGAATCCCACGGCGAGTTGGGTTCCGACGAGAGCCTTTGCAAGTGACTTTGCCGTTGGCCTGGCAAAGACAGATGCTTATCCGCGCCCAGATACTGGCTGCTGCTATTGCTTGATTCATAGTGCTGGCCGAGCGAGGTCGTCGAGTGCGTGTTGGAGTTATCGCCGGGCAAGAGATTATGTCGCATTGTGTTGTATCGAATAAATGGAAGTTGCTGCTCAGGGGAATTCAAAAAGAAAAGATAAAACGCACAATCGAACGAGTATTGTTGCTTTCGCTGGCGTTAAATACACCCCTTTTGGAGAATTAAAAAGAGATATGAGAGAGAGAGAGATGGGAAAGAGAGAGAAAGGGATCGGGGCCAAACCAAGGGATCCAAAAACTTTTGCCAACCAAATTATTTGGAGAAAAAGGTGTAACCAGGAACGACTCGCGTGCTATTTTTGGCTCTATCCTTGAGCCACACTCTACCCTATCATCACATTCAAATACAGAATACACAAAACACACAGCCAAGAAGTGAAAGAAAACAAAAAGAGTAACTCACATCGCCACACTGAGGGGATGAGAAGTGACAAACGAAAAAAAAAAAGGAAGAGGTCGCCTGTCCATAGAGCAAGTGCTCAATTTTGTGCAAGTATTTTAGGACCTGCGGGAATGAAAGAAGCTTCTCAGACATCTCTTTTAGCAATTACTGGCGTCAAAAAAAAATATGTAGTATGATGGGATCTATGAAATCCTTTTTATCGGTTGGATTGCTATCATCCTTGTGTACAACGTTGTCGTGTACTGTTTAGCCCCCTCCTCTCTAGCTTGTTTTCCATAAACTGTATTCCAAAGGTGGCTGTTGGTTCTGTCCTATCAGCGATTCGATAGCTGTCCACATGTCTAGGTGTACTTGATCTTCCGATTGGGCTGCATTGACAATCTTGCACAGGTATGAGTTGATCTCCTTCACGGCTTTTTTATATACTTACCTTCCACGAGTCATCCATCAAGCCCTTGAACTCCTGGCGCACCTGCATCTGCAGCTGCTTGGTCTCGTACCGTTCGAGACCAAACCCGCCTCGTTTCTCGGCTTCTTCGATGGGCAGATCGAGAAACAAGACGAGGTCCGGCTTCAGCAGTCCTACGTCGGGCTGCCTGCACCAGGAGGCGTCCAGTCCCTTGGCAGATGAAAATGCGACGCCCGAAAACGCGTAACGGTCCACGACAATGTGCGTTCCGGCCCTGAGCATCTTTTCCATATTTTCCCTAAATCAATGGATGTCAGTGCTTCCCTAAAGCAGTTTTTTCTAACTGACATGGCTTCCCAGCGGTTGGCAGAAAAGAGCAAGTGGATCGCATGGTCGTCGAGATGGCTGGACTGCTTGAGGTAGCTGTCAATCATTTGGCCGGTCTGCGTGGTGCGATCTACGGACATGAGGTTGTCAATCTTCCCGTGCTGACAACTGTGACTGACGTGCCTGGAAACTTAAGCAGCTGTGTTTGTGTGTGTTGCTGAAGACGGCTGACGAGACGCGCACATTGCGTGGACTTGCCAGCGCGATCGCAGCCTTCGACGACAATGAAGCAACCACGAGTAAGCATATCAGGAGATAAAATAGTAAGCGGGAGCTGGATTTCAGGACCGTAGAAAAAGGAGAGAGCAGAGGCCTCGTATCCCAGTTTTCATTTTACGTAAAAGATGCAAACAGTTGATAGGATTAGATATTATAAAGTCGATGCGTAGTATGGAAAGAAAAGGGAGTAGTACAACAGCAAATAGATAGAAACAAGGTTATGAAAAGAACGCGCGCATTTTGCGTCGGTGTGCGTCCATGATGTTATCCAGACACTCTTGGACAGGCCGCATGCGGTCGAGGTACGCCTCTGCCGTCGTCCGCGTATCCTCATCTTCGAGGGGTCTCTGGAGCCCACGCCAGCCTCGGCTGAGCCATTGGCTGTAGTCAGCCTGAATTCGGGTGAGCTCTCCTACCAAACCATCAAAGTAAGTGGCGGCCAGCTCCAAAAATCGCGGCAGCTCTTCCCGCAGCTGGGACCGGATCGCAGCCGCATCCGTCCCGTTTTGACAACTGTGCAGTTCAACCACAACCTTGTGCGGGTTCTCGTACAGCCGTACGAGGGTATCGAGGCGGACACTGATAAAGTGGATCATGCGGGATTCCTAATATATAGAGAGGAGAGATAAGCTTTTATGCTATACAATAAGCCCTTTTGTCGTGTACCAGTTTGCGTTCGGTCGCCCAGAGGCGGGTCTGCACACTAAACTCATGCACGCGACCCCATGAGCCGTAAACGGCTTCAAAGGACTGCGCCAACTGGTGGAGTGCGTCCCGCTGGGTCTTGACGCTGGCTTGCCAGGCCAACACCTGCGCGACAAACGATTTCGCTGCAGTATGTTGCCGTTCGAATCGAGCCACTAAGTCCTTGTCAGCCGTCTCTGTTACTTCTGGTGTGGCTTTGTCGTTTTGGAGTGGATACAGATGTGGCGCTGGCATGGGTTCGCTTCTTTGCTGCTTTTGGAATAGTAGCTTTTTGCTCTTCTTTTTGCTGCTGCGTTTCCGCTCTAAAAGGCTACTACCACTCTCGTCGCCGGGTGGAGGAAGCAAGGCTTGTAAAATAGGTGAGGCTGTGTATACAGGACGACTATGCCTTATTGAATCTACCTGCGCCCAAGCTGACCGGCTTGATGACTTGCGGCCGCGGGTCGCGCACAATATGACCGACGATATCATGGCGCCGCTTGACTTCATTCAAATGATCGGCTACCTGCTGCATTGCTTGTGATGCTGCCACCAAGTCGGCGTAGCCTTCATGATTTGGTGGGGTTAGCACCAGCATTTCCTTGAAAAAAGAGAAAAAGTCTGAGCTCGTCTGCAAAATTAGCGAAATTCAAAAACACACCTTGAGGAGCAACGGATACTTTAGTACACGCTGAACAGGCTTGATCAGCAGACTGCCCAAATCCCAGCTCGTTGTGCGGCCCTGCATCCTTGCATCGCAGCTCTAATGGAAAAAAGAAAAAGGTTTATTGCGCCAAGCAGACTTATGTGAGCCCAATGTGTATACAGCATGGAAGATATGCCAAAAAGAGCAATGACGCACCTGGAAAAAGACTTGCACATCTGGCCGCGTCTGTGCGCGACGAAACGCCTCAATTGCCTCACCGTGACGACGACAGTACTCTGTATAGACTTTGCAGAGCTCGTCCATCTAGCATAATATTAATAAACGCTTTTTTGTCACGTGGGGACTTACCATGTCAAGCAACACGCGCCCTACTGCGTGTGATCGGCTACAGGTGCGATAAGGGAGAGAGGCGGGCGCTTCGGCGACCAAGCGGGGCAGCAGCATGCTCTCGAATTCGAGGAGGTCCATGAGGTTTGTAAATATGGGCCCAATGTCGTTGGGATGAAGCCACAAGCCGGCCGGATCATAATAGACTTCTTTGACAACACACATGTCCTGCTCGTAAGACTTTTCCGTCTCGACAAGTTCTTGCACTACGCGCGAAAGGGACCGCGTGCATTGGCATTCTGGCAGCGTACTCGTACTGCTCCTCCGGTCCATGACTAGCATACCAGTGCTGTGGCGAGGTGAGACCGGCTCGTCGTCCTCTTCAGTCGTGGTCGTGATGGTAGACACCATTGAGAGGCGTTTGATATCAAAGTCTTTGCGTTTTACGAACCGTTCGCGCAGGCGCTGGAAGGATTTTACGCGTCGAAAGGGGGACGCAGTCGTCGTGGATTGGAGGCTCGTCGAGTGTGAGAGACTGTCATTGTCATCATCGATCTTTGGATTGGCCTGCGGTTGACTACTACAGAGGCTGCTCGCGACAGAGGGCGAGCTGCGCAGAATCTTATCGGTCGAGACAGGCTTGGATCGATTCGTTTTGGGTATAAGGGAGACTTTGGTGCGCAGACGAGGTTTCTGCTTGTCGTCTTGGGCGTGATCCGATACGCGTCGCATGAAGGCTGGATAAGACCCGATCGGTTCAAACGACAGCCAATCGTCGGAAGCGTCCAAGGTGACAACATGCTCAGACGTCTTGCCAAACATGCTGTGGGGAAGTAAAATGGATTTAAAAAAAGACTGAGGAAGAAAAGCGAGAGAGAGAGAGAAAGTGTAAGAAAAGAGTCGAATGAGACTCCGTTGGTGTCTTTTGCCCCTTTCCCCTCTTTGCCTCTTGTCTCCGCCCCCCGATGATTGCCCTTGTTGCCTTTTCTTCACTCAGCATAGACTTATTCAGCCAGGGAGGCAGTCTACCACGTTTCCAATGTATGCATTCGCCTAATTCTATTGACTCGTATAGATCATTTTCTCCTTGTTCTCGTTTTCATTATACCACACAATGATCACCCTGCTTTTTTTCTTTTTTAGTAAATCTTGGTGTTATTCGCCGCCAAGCATGATTCATGTGTGTGTGTGTGGCAAAAAAAAAGATACACCTGTCAATAAGGATGGGGAGAGGCAAAAGAGCAACAGGGATGGGGGTGGGGCGTTAATCATTTCTCATGTACATGTATGTTGGTGTTTACTTAGGAGAAAAACTGACTTGCCTTTCTTTTTGGGAGTGGCTTTCCCACTCTGTTGGTGGGGAGTCTTGTATTTTGCACTTGTCAACGCAGGAGAAGGCAAAACCTGCCAGACTGTGCAGGAGATGCACATCAATCATGCATCATAAATAGTGCATACGTCTCGAATGTTTATTTCCATGACATCTAGCTGCACGCACATCCATGTATGAAAGTATACATACATTTCCGTTCATATATCCGGTTATCCGGGCAAAAAAGTAACGACACAAACTCTGTCTCTTGGGCGAAAATAAAAAAAGGTTCAATCAAATACGAACTTATGTTCTGTTTTCACCACAGGAAGTTCATCCCTGTCTTTTCGTGCTTACACCGTCATATTATATTGATCAATTTTCATGGTAAGGATCAATGTAAAGCATACCCTAGATAACGATGTATTCATGAAAGATAGTTCCTGCTGGACCGGCCAGAGGACACAAATGAGCATCGGGCATGATTTGTTTGCTCAACTTTTATTCGCCGAGGATCTTTTCTCATGTTGACCCATGTCAGTGGGAGATATAAAGTTTTCATACCTTTCTTTTCCTTTTCTTTCTAGTATTGATCTAGCAATTAGCAAACATGGCCGGCACCGTTTACATCGTCATCTACACGCTGTATCATCACATATACAAGCTTGCACTGGAAGTGCAAAAGGGTCTCGAGAGTTCCGGCGTAAAGACAAAAATCTTTCAAGGTAAGAGAGAAATAAAAAACCATTTGACGTGGACTTGACAACAAAACTTTATCAGTCCAGGAAACTTTATCGGACGATATCCTGCAAAAAATGCACGCACCAGCCAAACCCAACCTACCCATCATCAGTGTCGAGCAGTTGACTGAGCCTGATGGTCTCATATTTGGTATCCCTACCCGGTAATGTATATACTTTTGATGCGATATCTGAATATGCTCATATTTTTTTTTTACTATGCAGCTTTGGTACAATGCCCGCTCAGATGAAGGCGTAAGTTTTTTATATATATTCGGTTTTCAGCAATCATACGGTGGCTTACCTGTAACTGCTTTAGACTCCTGGATGCCACTGGAAAACTTTGGGCCACTGGCGCCCTGTCCGGGAAGTTTGCCGGCACCTTCTTTTGCACAGCGTCGCAGCACGGCGGTCAAGAGACGACGGCACTCACCACCGTGACTTACTTTGCCCATCATGGCATGATCTATGTGCCGTTTGGCTTCGCGCACACGGCCTTGTTTGACAACTCGGAAGTCATTGGTGGCTCTCCTTATGGCGCTGGAACGATCGCCAATGGAGACGGTTCGCGACAGCCCACCGAAAAGGAGCTCGTGATTGCCAAGACGCAGGGCGAGAATTTTGGTCACGTCATCTCGGTCTATGCAAATGGCAAAGCATCCAACACGACCACTTCAACCGCCTCCACCACTTAGAGATGTTTTTTACATACGTACATAATCTACAATAAAGAAAATCCGCCCTACCTACTATGTATTTTGCTATGTGTGATTTCAGATAAGGTCCTTTAACTTCGGTTGCGTCGTAATGTTTCCGGAAAGATATTGATTTGGCCACTCGCACAGTCAACAAGCGCGTTCAATACGCGTTTAATTTATGCACTCCCAAAGGTGATCCCCGCTCCTGTCATACATTGACACCCCTTCCCCTACCAGTGACCACTGAAGAGTCCTTGCGCATAGCAGGCGAACTCTGTACCGAAGATGTATACATGCCATTCCTGTGGTTAGCTTATGACAATAGCCCTCGGCGAATTAAAGTTTTTAAAGCAAGCAAGCAAGCAAGAATATTCATTTGCATCGAAAAACCAGGGTTTTCTGCTGGACTAAACAAGCAAACGAACTGAAAACGGGAACCTTCGATCACGCTATTTCGTCGTCTTTCTTTTTTTCCATTACCGTCTCCGCTTTTCTAGCCCACATAAACCGTGAACATGCCGGACACTGCCACATCGACACAAAAGCAGCCAGCTTTATCCACTGGCTCTGGAAACTCAAGACCCAAAGTGAACATTGTGATTTATTCGCTCTATCACCACATTTATAAGCTGGCTGTCACGATCCGCGATGGTAAGCAAGGATATCTTGATTCTAGCAAGTACTAACACACCATACTTATAGCTCTCGAGACCCAGGGTGTGGATGCAAAGATTTTCCAAGTGCAAGAGACGCTGCCCGACTCTGTCCTCGAAAAAATGCACGCGCCGAGCAAGCCAGATGTCCCGGTGATGACGGTCAATGACCTTGTGGACGCGGACGGTCTCTTTTTCGGCATTCCCACGCGCTTTGGCATTTTCCCGGCTCAAATGAAGGCGTAAGTGGCATATTGAACGAGGGTGTCGAGTGCTGACAACCATAGCGCAGGCTGCTGGACGCGACGGGTCAACTGTGGGCCAAAGGTTCGCTGGCGGGAAAATTCGTCGCCACCTTCTTTTCAACCGCATCCCAGCATGGCGGTCAAGAGACAACGGCGTTGAACGCAGTGACGTACTTTGCGCACCACGGTATGCTCTATGTGCCGTTTGGTTTCTCCAACGCGGCCATGTTTAGCAACGACGAGGTGATTGGTGGCTCGGCGTACGGCGCGGGCACGATCACCAACGGCGACGGAACGCGCCAGCCGTCCGAGACGGAGCTCGCAATCGCCAAGAACCAAGCGGTCAACTTTGCGCAGGTGCTCAACACGTACCACAAGGGTAGCAAAAAGTCCGAGGTCACCGACGCGGATCTCGACGCCTCGACAAAGTCGTTGAAGGGAGTGAGCGCAGCGCCGAGCGCAACGAACAGCAAGGGGACGCCGGTGATCACAACGACGAACCCGGAAGGCGAGACAGAGCAGCCGGCTACGACGGGTGCGGCAGCGGGCGGGACGGCGGCGGCTGGCGCAGGCGCAGCTGCAGCGGCAACGGCGGCAGCAGGGAAAAACAAAAACCAGGCGGCAGGACCAGCAGGACCAGCAGGACCAGCAGGACCAGGAGGACCAGGAGGAGCGAACGGTCAGCCCACCGCGGATGCGCAGAACAATCGGCCGACAACAGAGAAGCCCAAGAAGAAAAAATTTTGGTTCTGCTGTGGCGGCGACCAGCTCGACTAGATCATACACAAAAAGGAAGAAAAAATTCTTACTACTTGTTGCTAGATAATAATCTTTTATACATACGCATACACTCATTATATGTCATTTCCGTTTTATCAATAATACGATGCTTTTGCTTTGAATTGAATGTTTTTAATTGAATGAAGCGAAAGAGGGGGAGTGTGTAAGAAAGAAGAACGCGCGAATGCTATAGAAGGCAGGCAAAAGATGATGAGGGTATTAGGATGATGATTTGGATCCATGCACACTGGAGAGATGGTACAAGAGACCGTCTCTTGTAGCATAGCTCTTTTCGCGGGAACACTCTGGTATGATACATTTGTAAGCCTCCTCACCATCATGGGCTTCCTTGAGATGATGGACAACATGCGTCTTGCGCGGAAACCGCTCGTGACAGGCCGGACACACCTTGGGATCGTATATTCGGTTCAGCTTCTCTTCCATCGAGGCTGGTAGATCCATCTTTCGGGCTGCTTTGGACGGTCGACGTTCCTTCTTGTTGGAAAGCACCACTTGTTTTCTGGTACGAATAAGTGGGTGAGTTAGCTCTAAGCGCATGAAATCTATATAATCTATACATACTTTTTATCAGCCAGAAAGACAACAGTATGTGCGTGCTCGAGGTGGTAGCGCAGACCTGCGCGTGAAGAGTAAGCGTGTTCGCAAGTGGGGTGAATGCAAGAAAACAGCTTTTGATCGCGATGGTGGTCCATCATGTGCTGTGCCATGTCACTTCGCGCGGTACTGACTTTTTGGCAGAGTGGGCATTCCAGCGGTGAGTAGACGAGATCAATGAAATCCACTAAAGAGCTCTTGCGATGGCGCCCTTCGCTTATTGCACCGCCGCCACCGCGTCCTCCGTTTCGCCGGCTGTGTGCCGCTTTGCTTGCGCTCGGGGCCAGCCCGTCGATCAAGTACGACATTCTTGTGTGAGTGTGTGTGTAAAATAGAGTCCACAAAAAAAAAAAAAAAAAAAAAAAAAAAAAAAAA
>VAFG01000172.1:116578-189924 GCA_013461545.1 Syncephalastrum contaminatum
TTTTTTTTTTTTCTCTACCGTTCAACTTGCAACAATAGCCAAGTTTATTTATTGGCTTTCTAGTATCACATCCTATTTACCTCTGTAGGAGTCGTGGTAGAATGATCAAATTGTGAGCGAAAGCTGCCTTTAGTCTGTAGTCAGAGACAGCGAATGGTGGACTACACGGAGAAAAGGGACACATAGGTTGACAAGTGCACTGACATTTTTCATGTATGAAACGGGATCAGTCACCTTTGCAGATGCTATTGCCAGTCGCAAGGATATTGACTACTTGATCATGGACGGAAGGCTTGAGTGTCTCACTGTCTAATCCTTGAAATGTCCACCGTTAGGTGTGAATATGCACAAAAGCGGGCAAAATCTGTATTTAACGCCTTAAAGTGAGAGTCATTGGATCATTGGTCTAACAGTCTATCCAAGAGGACGACTCCCTCATATAAAACGCGCGATAATATCCTAAAGAACGTGTCTCTGAAACACGGAATGGCACCCTATTGACAGATAATTGGGGAATCGTTTCCCCAAAGTCTTTTGTTTCACCTTTTTGTAAAAAAGCACTTGGTAAAACACTTGAATTTGCCTATCTTGATGCATAAAGCTAAAATCAAGTCGAATAATATAGAATGGGAGATCATTTCCAATGCTATCACATGAGTATTAGTTCCAAGTGGGCACAGCCACCTTTTGGGTCGGGGTATTCTATCATCATAAACGGTCAGACCTTTCTGAACAAGAAAAAAATTCGATCGATGATGCGGTTATGTCGCCGCCAGAAGAAGAAACACGCTAGTATGTGATGACGCGCAGATAAAAGCATGAAAACAGAAAAAAAGCAGATGTGCATTTCTTCAATGGTTTTGGTCCCACCCCCCCCCGCATCCACCTGCCTGGATCGGCTCCCCTAGTGAAAGTAATCCTGTGGAGAGAAAGAGAAGGCGTTCTGGCTACTTCCTCTTCTTAATCGGGTGGTGCTGGAACAGCTGTAGACATGTCTAGTGCGTTTGTTCATAGCAAAGAGTGAACAAGTACATGTATATAGTGTTATGATCTCATATCGAGATAGGGTGGGACAGAGACAAAACACCAGCAGCGCGGTTTCTTTTTGGGGGACTGACTGGATGGTTTAGAGAATAATTATGGGGGTTCATAAAGTGATGAATTGGAAAGTCCGGTCGCCGAATTTGTTTTACCTGCCTTCTTGTATCTTCTTTCAAGGTTTTGCATTCAGCCATGGGTAAATCTTTCTTTTCGAGCAGCCGAAGCTCTTCCAGCAGCGACATGGCAGCACCCGACAAAGCCCCATCTGTCAACGATGTTGACAAACTCTCTGTCAAACACGCCGAACCCGGCACGGGCAGCCAGTTTAAGGAATTTATAAAAACCGTCATCAGCTTCACAGGCGATCTCTCTTCCCTCACCTGCCCTGCCTTTTTCCTCAACGGCCTCTCTCTTCTCGAATACGGGTAACTGTCTCTCCGTGTATCTTCGATGTATAGCTTACTCATCCTTATATCACTACAGTACTTATTGGGGTGACCATCCTTCTTGGTAATAATCTTATATCTTTACATCGCCCGTATTCGAATAACCCAACTGACTTTTGATTACGATATGCAATAGCTTTGCAGCCATCAGTGATGCTCAGGATCCCAAAGGTATAGCATTATAATATCCATGAAGAGACGGGGCTGACACGTTGGGTCATTCCAACATTTTTAGACCGCATGGTGGCTGTCACGCGATGGTTCATGTCAACTCTTTGGGGCAGTTACGCATCCAGATGTACGAATGGTCTCACTGAAAAGAAGCCTTACAACCCCATTCTCGGCGAGCAGTTCCGTTGCAAACTTGGTGACGTTGAATGCGTTTGCGAACAAGGTACAGATATGAGTGTCGTTTATCATGTCATTCATCCATTCACGCCATCCTCTCCTTTTTTTATATATATATAGTGTGTCACCATCCGCCGATCTCTGCATTCTACCTCGAGAGTAAGGCAACGGGTGTTTCCCTTAATGGCCACTGTAAGTCCCCTTTCAGAAAAGAAAAAAAATGGTCTCGGTCACTGAGCTCACATGATCCATAAGGTGGCCAAAAATCTCGTTTCAAGGGTACCTCCATCAAGGTCGAGCAGGTCGGCCGTGCCGTGCTTTATGTCAAGAAATGGGACGAGCAATACATCATTGACTATCCTGACCTGATGATCCGTGGCTTTTTGACCGGCGCAGCCTACCTCGAACTCGCCGGCGCTTCCACCATTGCCTGCTCCAACGGCGCCACTGCCACCATTGAATACATCCCCAAGCCTTGGTTCGGCGGCGAGCACAACAGCATCAAGGGCAAGCTCGTCTACGAGGGCGAGGAATACGCCACCTTGTCGGGATACTGGAGCTCGAAATCCCACTATACTCCCAAGGGCGGCGAGAAGCAGCTCCTGTTTGATGCCGAGGCCGAGCCTATGGCCGAGCGTGTCACGCCCCCTGTTGAGGAGCAGCAGGAAATCGAATCCCATCGTCTGTGGGGCCCTGTGACGGCCGCCATTAAGGAAAAGAACTACTCGGTCGCGAATGCAGAAAAGACTCGGATCGAGGACTGGCAGCGCAAGCTGCGCAAGGAGCGGGCGGACTCGAGCGCGACTTGGGAGCCAAAGCTGTTCTCGTTCGTCAAGGACACAGACGCCCATAGCAAGTATGAGGAACGCAACCAGGAACTGCTTAAGCAAATGAAGCGCAAGAACCTCCTCGACGATGGTGCCTGGATTTACAAAGATTCGCTCCACCTTCGTCAAGACTAGACCCTCTTAGTCTCTTTTTCTCTTTCGACGATGTCTCCTCACTTACTTACCCCCCCCCTCTTATCAACTGAAGGCGCATTGACTCAATTTAATTCATGTAACTCTCGCAAACACACTTACACATATACACAAACAAACACACACATATATTATATACTTGCACCTAACGCTCACATTCAATGCCTACATGTACACTTCAGATCTAATGTACCCTTTTTCCCCACGCGTTTTCTAGACTAGCTGTTTGAACTTGTTTAATAAGGCATTATAGGACGTATCAAATTGGGGAGGCGGGGGTGGGGATGACAGTGCATGTGACGGGAATTTAAGCTTCTCTGGGTTGAAATCCAATCATATGGTCTGGAGAAATTATTTGCGAACCCGCACCGCTCATGATCCAAGTCTTACCATGACCTGCAAAAAAAAAAAAGTACACATACCGAAATCATATACACCTTTACAGAGACGATTTATAGTCCCCGAAAATGCATATATAACAAGCGCTCTCGCATGGAGGTCTCCATGCTTACAAGCCAAACAATGTTGGCTTGTACAGATATGCAAGTGCAATGACACATGACCCGCGCATCTGAGTGAGTGATTGTTATCATAGCACCGCCATCGGTTGCGCGTTTGTACCTGCATAACCTGTAACAAGAGAGGACCAGCCAAAATATACGTAGGACATGACATGTCAAAAGCTATAGACGTGATGTCCGTTGGTGTCACGTTTTAAAAGCAGATGGGAACGAGTAAAGATGACGGGCATATAGAGGTAAGAAGACTGTCTGGCTAGCCGAGAAGGAGTAATTTGCGCCGTGTCGTCCACATTCCCGTATCTCGACAGCACGCTTTATTTTTTCTATGGCTAGGCGCTGAAATGAGCATCATGCTAAGTACGTGCATGCAGAACGGTTCTTCTGGTAATATAAAGAGCCCTCAGTGCTTAAGATGCATTTTTCCGTAAAAGGGGCTTTTCTGGGTTTGCACCATTATACGCCTTGATGTATCGACAGGCGGGATCTTTCTTGTAATACGAAAAAAAAAAAGATCGACCACGAGAACTATTTCGATGTATCCAACATGCATGCCGCCTTTTGTCCGAAAAGCTGTGCGCCCACATCAGTGGACACATCTTAATTATGAGCTGGCTAATTTTTAGGGTGCGCTTTTAATAGCTTTATCTGTTTCTCTTTCAGCCATGTCATCGCGCGTAGCGGACACGGTCGTGGCAAATACACCACGAAGTGCGCTTTCTGCGACTATGCCAGACTGAACAGTTGAGAGATCGACTCTATCTATCCCCAAAGCCGAAACGTCGGCGTGGTGGTCATGGACACCGTCTGGCCACAACCCCGCCGCGTCGGCTTGAGATCTCGTTGCTCTTGGTGTGGAGGCTTGCCTCCTCTTTGGCTCCGACTTCTTCTACCGCCTGCACCGGCGGGTGTTCACTTTTCACGAGTTGCTCGATCATTTTGGATAATACAGAGCCCACCGACGCATCTGTCGCGAGTTAGGTTTGAGCCGCAATATGGTGCAGCTCTTTCAAAAGCTCCATATCCAGTTATAGTCGTCGCGTGTGTAATATTCATGAGTATTTAAAAGAGAAAAAAACACAAAGAAAGAAAAGAAGGGAGGATGGCGCGGAGGTCAGGTACCTATATGTGTAATGAATGAAGGGGGGTGTGTGTGCGTATGTATAGTCGTATATATATTATATATATTATTCCAAGCTGTCCTTGTCGAGCTTGTCCATCCAGCTGTCTGGTATAATGGGGATCACGCAACGCTGTTCTCCCGCTTTACTGTTCTGGTCGTTCCAGCCATTCACCGACACCATGTGCACCGTCGTCGGTACCGAGAAGGGAAGCATGAACTTGCTGTCGCGCGTTTCCTTCATCTCTTTTTCTTCCACGTCTTCTTCCTCTTCCTCTTCAGGTTCCTCGGTCGTGGACACAGCTTCAGCTTCCTTGGCTTTTGGTTCTGCGTCCTCCAGCTTTTCATTACGGTCTGACGGCGGCGTACCAATCTCAAGCGACTTTGTATCCTCATCTGCATGGGTCTCTTGGTCGTGGCTGTATCGCGGCACGTGCTCCTTTTCCTCTGCCTTGTCATCGTCATCCTCTTTCTCTTCATCCTCAGCTGAGGGCATGGTAGGCGGTAAAGAAGCCGATGTCGCGAGACCGACGCTGGACATGATGGTCCCGACAAAATTTGAGACGCTTTCGCGTCGTGACCGCGTGCGCTGCAGGCCTGTCGACGTCTGTGCGCGTGCCATCGAAATGGATCCCGTCCGCTTGCGGGGTTCCCGTGCCTGGCGGAAACGCAATGTGTCTTCTGCAAGCTGGAGCACATACTTTTCAACCTCCTCTGGGACCCGCGGCTCGTTGACTTCGTACCGGTAGTTAGTGACACACCGCTTGAGCTGGAGCGCGTTGAGTGCGTCAAACTTTTTCACGGTTTGCAAAAAGCTGGCGAGGTCTGTCAGCTGGGTCAGGCACTGGAGCATCTGGAGCAGCTGGGTGGTTGGGTCAAAGTAGCTAATCAGGCTGGGTGGGAGCTCATTCTCGCGGACCCACTCCTCCATGAGCGAGAGGTTCATCCGAATCTGGAGCGCCTTACTCCGGCAGAGCAGCTTCTTGTTAGTCAAAATCCGGTTAAAGAGCTCGCACGACATGTAGTGGATGAATTGGGCGAGGGCCTGGATGATAATCGTCGGATGGACCTCGTACGCCTGAAGAACATAGAGGGTCGATGTCAGCAGGCTCGTGATGGACTGGGGCGATAAGACGTGGCATGCCGTGTGTCGGTGCTGTTTGAGCTGGACGGCAAGGCCGCCGTCAGGGGGAACGATGACCGAGCGACGCGAACTCCTGCGAAAGAAACGCTGCCAGTCGTCGGCAAAGTTGACGTCTTCCATGCCCGGGATCTGCTCGTGCTCGAGGATGGCCGATCCTAGGATCTTGTGGATGCGTCGCTCCGTGTCGCTCACGATCATGGTGTAGATCTCGGATATCAGCTCAGAGATGCGAAGCTGGTACTCGGCTGTTGCAACGACAAGACTCGTGTCCTTTTTGAGGTAATACAGGAGTTGGGTCATGTTGGTGATCCAAAAAGCGAGCACGTGAACGTTGCGTGCGTTGCTCTACATTAGAAGGGATGACAAAGGTCCGTTTAGATTAAAAACATACACACACAAAGAGAGAGAGGGAGGAAAGAAAGCGACACCCACCTTTATCTCGGCACCGACACGCTGCAATGTACCCTGAAGGACCTGCTCGAGTAATTCGTCGCTCGAGAAGTAGTGTGCAAAGCGAGAACAGAGAAACACGACGTTGGCAGGCACGCAGATCTCCTGTCTGGACTTGACAGGCAGCTGCATGTCGGTGATGACTGTATCCAGAATGTGTTGGAGGTTGTCCGCGCTAAACACAAACATCTGGTCGGGCATGCACTTGTCCCAGTGAAACTCTGACTCTTCGTCACTCTCGAAACCCTCCTCGTCCTCGTCTTCTCCCTCACTTTCGGTCTCACCCCCCGCCAACGCCATGGCCGACTCGAGGAGTTTCTTGCGGCGGTCGGCCTCCTCGGCCATGAAGCTGTCATAGCCTTCGACGGTCGACTGATAGTAAAAGTCGCAGTCACCGGCGTTGGACGACGTGGTGGAAGACAAGCTTCCGGCATAGCGACCAAATAAGCTGGAGGTAGAGGAAACGCTATCGCGCGGGTTCGTGGCGAGGATCTCGACAATCTTTTGGTTATCGGTGTTGACAAAGTCAAAGACGGTGCGACCCTTGGCGGACTTTTGCTGGGACGACGCGCCGTGCTCGAGCAGGACTTTGACGACCGCTTCTTGGTTATTGTTGGTCGCCCACATGAGCGCCGACCAGCCCGCTAAATAGTAATAATATTTTATCAGACTTGCTTATCAGTCGAGATTTGAACTTACATCCGTCCTGGATATCGGGTTTGGCGCCAGCTTGGAGTAGGGCCTGAGCAATATCGACCTTGCCAAAGCAGGCGGCATAGATCAACGGGGTCGTGCCGTCCTCGTCTCTGGCGTCAATGTCGATCCAGGGCCGGAACGTCTTGTCTTCCAAGAGACGTGTGACGCGCTCGAGGTCGCCCGTCGAGGCCGCCCGGCTAAAGAGGCGGGTCATTTTTTGTCGCTTTTGGGTATCGTCGAGGTCGGAACGGACGAGGTCGGCTTCCCCCATATTCATATTCACATTATCGTCATCGTCCGTCGAATCTTTGTCTTCTTCGGCGGGGGTAAGGAGGTGCGAAAGTTGGCGATGGGTTTCGGCCATCCGCTTGGACATTTCCGAATAGGACATGTTCTCATAGTCGTCAGAAATGTCGTCGTCTTTGAGGTGCTCATCGTCGCGTTCTTTAATCATGGTCAGGCCTTTGTTTTCAGGCTTGTAAAACGAGGACGGGTCATCTCCGGGTGGAGTCAACACCGAGGTACCGGTCATAAGGAGAAGAGATAAAAGGGAATAAAAGAGACTCCAGCTAAGGTTTATGGTTTATGGGAAGCAAAGGAAAGAAATTGGAGATCCGTACTTTTACGGACGAGAGATCCGCCTTTTCTCTTGCTTGTGCCACCTCAAATATAAAGAGAGTATATACACAAATACACAATGTTGTACCTGGTGCTCATATTCATTGTAGGAGTTACCAGCAGGTGTATATGGGTCTTATTGCCGTCACCGTCACCGCCATCATCCCTGCCCTGGGTTGACTAGGTGTCCTTTTCAATCATCCATTTTATGGTGAGAGGGCCCAGACTTAACCCCTCGCTCTCTTCACTTTCTCTCTTCATTCATTGAAAAGTGACGGGAGCTAAACTATTTTCGGAGCGGGTTGAGAAACTTGTAAAAAAATAACACAGGAACTACGTACCTTGTTTATGCCAGAACCATATGGACACGATCCAAAAAGTGATGTACACAAAATATGCATCCCTGTCATACATACACCCCCATGCCGTGCGTATCTTGAAAAATTCATGCATGGCCCACACATATCACGCAGACCTCCCATTAAAGCGGACCTCACTTACTCCGCGCGCTAAGAAGTATGAATGGATGCACCTGATCAAGTGAAAAAGTAGACGCCTGTCAAACAACCAAACCCACAAGAGATCATGCGCATCGTGTCGATCTCCAAATAGAAGCAAACACGCTTGTCTTTTAGGAAACCCGGGAATCGGGGTCGTATGGGTTGGGTCACCTCGGGTGACCTGACCAGGACAAACAATCACACAATATGCACATATTGAAAAAAAAACGAGTTTGACATGTTACGAATGCAGAAAATGGAATACATATGTAGGTAGCATCGTGCAGGAGGGAAAAAGAAAGTTATTGATGTGTGGCGGGCGTAGGGGATTCAGGCAGCTTGGTATTCTGAGCTTCGCGCAACAAGGCTTCTTGGTCAGGGAGGGTGGTCCGCTGCTGTGGCGCTGATGATGGTGCCGATTGTGGCTGTGGCTGTTCCTCAGGTTGAGACTGTTGAGGCTGTTCCTCTTGAGCAGGCGAGTCAAATTCGGGCGTATTGAAAATGGTATTGCTATACACAGGCTGCGTCTCCGTCCCACTCTCACTTTGCTGCTGTGGTTCCTTGGCTTTCTGTTTGCTCGGTATCCGGTGCAAGAGGCCGTATCCGACGTCGCAACCCAGAGACCCTTCACCTCCCCAGTCATGATTCGGCACAATGATCGCCTAAACATGAGTTATTACCTATATGTTACTTCACCCCGCAGTCACACCCGCTCTCTCTTTTCTATCCTCTTATTTACCTCGCGGCAACTATCCCACTCGGTATTGTAGACGTAAAGCCTCAATGGCTTGCCGAGGTAATCTTCGACGAGGTTGTAAAAGTCGTCTTCGCTGCGGAGGACCTGATGCGGACTGCCAATGATATAATCGCTGTGGGGTAAGATACCAGCCATCTCGGCGGGTGAGTTGGGCGAGACTTCCAAGACATGCCAGACATGCTCGCCTGCCCTTTCATACGTGCAGTATCGGATGGAACATCCTAACGGGAGTGAGGTCGGCATAGCCATAGCGGAAATTGTCCTTGGACTTACCGATTAAACTCGTTTCCTCTGGGTTGTTCGCATGCCATGCCTTACTCGGGGTCAAACTGACCTCTACAAATCGAGTCAGCTGGGTGAGTATTTTGAGTAATCAATTCAAGGTGATTGATTACCTCGTTTGGACTGAGTCTTGCTCGAGTAAATCTCGAGTTGGGTCGGCTTATCCTCGGATTCTAAAAGAATACGTTGCAATGCTTGACTGTCGCCATTGTCCTAAAGTTAACTTAGCCATGTGTAGCTATGACATAAGAGGACGACTTACGACGGGAGTACCGTTGATGGAGATAATGTAGTCGAAGAATTGATCAATGCCGGCATGAAAAGCGGGTGAGTTTTCCTTGACCTAAAGCACAAAATGAGTTGAATGTCGACAAGTGTACAGATACGTGCATACCTTGAGGACGTGAAAACCGAAACGGCCCTGGTCAGCGCTTTGAACCCCACCCATGCTATACTTTCTAGTACGAACGCGTTTGCAGGAACAAAGTCAAAGGAAAGAAGACGAAATGAAGCGGAGCAACAAAATCTGGCCTGTATAAAGATGCTCTCGCTTTTTTGACGGATCTTTTTTTCTTCTTCTTTTCTCTTTCCCTTTTCTTCTTCTTGCATGGCTTCGCGTCGTCTGGAGACCATTCAAAACCACCTGAATATGAAGAGCCCCATCACTTGTCACGTTTTGGTTGCCTCGCAAGGCAAGCCTGGCCGCAACGTCCAGGTCAAGATTGAAAAGATCGACGCTGCAGGCGCCTTCCAAACCCTGAACGTTTCGTAAGTCCATGTATAATATATTGTGCTGTGTATTCAGACCAAGTAGACGCACCAACGAGGATGGTCGCTGCCCTGGCCTGCTGCCGATGGAGGGTCGTGCCGAGAAGGGCATCTACCGCATCACTTTTGAAACCAAGGCCTTCTTTGACTCGATTGGCGAGCAATGCTTCTACCCTTACGTTCAGGTAAAAGCAAAAAGATATCTGGTTTGGTTTGTTTCGTATCTCATCGTCATTCTATGTAGATCGTCTTTGAGCTTACCAACCCTGAACAGCACTACCATATCCCCCTCTTGCTCAGTCCTTATTCCTACACCACCTACCGTGGCAGTTAAAGGTATAATTTGTGTAACCTCAAAATCAAAAAATACATGTATCGGCGGCAGGGCCGCCATTCTGTACTCTATTGGCCAGTTTTCTTTAGTGTGTCTATACTCTGATCCATTGGTATATATAGTGTATATATCCTGAACCCCCTTTTCTCTTTCCACTCACACACTCTCTCTCTTCTGAGTTGACTGCCAACCCCTTCCTTGCGCTGTGATGAGTCCCTCGCATTTGACCTGCACGAGACAACAAGGACTTCATACACGTACCTTGTTTCTTTCCTTCTTCATGGGCAACTAGTCTCGTGACCCGCTGAGGGATAAACATTCAAGAGTCAGATAGGAGGAAGAGGGTACAGCCCAAGCGTACATGTAAAATGAAATGAACAAAGCAAAGCAGATTCAAAGCCGCGGCGGGCTGCAAATGCTTTTCCACTGGATTGTTTCACCACTAAAAAGTAACGGCCCTGCGTGTATGCTGTGTTATCCGCCCTATGCAACTACGAGCGGCGCTCTATGTACAGCAGCACCACCAGCAGGATAGGGCAGCAAGGGATGAAAGGAGGTAAAGGAGTGAAGATCACACGCACAACAGACTATCCGCCACATAAGAAAAGCCCTACATATGTGTATGTGTTGCGTGTGCGTTATTGTATGTGCCTGTATGTATGTATGTTATGTGCGTGTGAGAGTATATAACACACTAAAGACACACTCAAACTTTCACACTCGCACAAAGAAAAAAAACTTCCGCTATCTTTCTTCTTTTTACTTTCCATCTCTCGCTTTATTCTCCTTTTCTTTTTCTTTTCTCTTTTTAAATTACAAACACACAGCTTTTATAATGTTACAATCCCCCGTAACGGAATGGCCGGTCCATGAGCGAACACTGCCACCCGTCATTCATGAGGAAGAAGAAGAAGAAGAAGAAGAAGACGAGACGCTGTACTACGAGCATGACGAAGACTATTATGAAGAAGAAGCGTACATGCTCCCGACTGATGCGACCTTTGAGCTGGCGACACGGACCTTTTATGCAACGATGCAAAAATTTGCACGGCGGCGGTACTCGTTCCTGGAAAGCTGGCATCTCCACAGCATGTACAGCAAGTCGCAGCAAATCCTGCTTGGCCTTCCGCAGCCTCAGCCGGTAGTTTTTCTGTCTGGCGACGACATGATGTACACCCCGCCCCTGGTGCAACCTCAACAACACTATCCGCCGAACGATGTCGACGACTTTGACCATGAAAACCACCCAGATTACTACTATGATGACGAAGACAACTGGCACGACGATTACAAGGCCGACCAGCTCTTGACCGAGGACGAGGGTGTCTTGGTCATGACCGCACCCGACCCTGAAGAGCCACGCAAGATCCTGGACGAGACGATGTGGATGAGCCGAAAGGATGAGTTCAAAGAGGAGGAGGTAAATCTTAAAAAAGTGGCATCATAAGCGTAGGCTGGTGTGCTGAGCTTCGTATTTCTATCAGATGGAAGAGGAGGAACGCAGCGAGGAGGCGATGGGGCCCGTCGGTATCCCGTCCGATCTCGTCGACTGGTACCGCGCAGGCAACAACCAGCGCCGGCCGTCGACTATCATGGATCTGTCTGAACCTGCCGTGCGCGAAGAAACTGAAGGTGAAAAACAGCAAGAAAAACAAGATGACGGGATGGCAGAAGCTGGTGCAACGTCGTACCAGTCGCTGGCGGACATCATGCCTCCCACCAAGACTACTCGCAGCGCACCCGGCGTCACACAAGCCCTGAGCTATGGTAGTACCACCATGCAAGCCAAAACGAAAACCATGACATGGCCAGACATGATCACCACCACCCTGCTTCGTCTCGCGGACTGGGCGGATGACATGCCCCTCGAATCGGCTTGGGACGCCATCGTGTGCGTCGTGCGCATCTGGTACATGCTCTTTGTCTGCGCAGAGCTCATGTTGTATCATGCTTACACCGGCAAAAAGCTTGAACACCCAGGACAAGAGGATCGACGTTGGGCTGACCATATGGTGTGATATGGTCTTATATACCTCTCTATATATACACACACAATTGGCTTCATCTCTTTCTACGCGTGCGTGGACTGCACTCGCGTATATATACATATATCTATCGCCTATTATACTCTTATTTGTACAGTCTTTTTTTTTTCTTTTTTTGCACGTACCTTATACATAATAATATACATTTTTCCTCACTCTTTGTACAGTCAAGTTGATAGCTCGGTAATTTTTACTCTATTGTTCGTAGATGAGTAACTTCGTATTCGATACTAAAAAACGGTGTCCAGGGCAACTTATTCATGCGTAAAGATCAAAGAAAAAATGAGTGACTCCAGCTTGTTGCAATTTTCGGTTTGACCTACATAGCCTCCTTTCTATCCCTCGTCTTGATACGCTTTTAATGTAAATGAAACGATATCGGCTTACCTATATATGCAGACAGTATAAGCACCTATGTCTGTAGTATGGTCAATGCTCGAAGAATATACCAAATACTACTATTATCTTTAAGAACATCCCGCATTCGAATTCAACTCAATATTACGGCTATCAAACACCCTTGGCTCTCTCGGATACAGTTGGCTTATCCACGCTGTTTATACCTTGGTGTGTATGCAGTGTTAAAAAGTTAATACACCATCAGCGGGAACCCCTTATGGGCGAGCAGAATATCCCCGTATTTCGTGGACAATTTTCACTAAAATTTGTGAAGTCATGCTTATTACATCAACGCTCTGAGAATGATGGTTATTATGATATGCTTATTAATAAAGGCTCTAACGTCGACGGTCCCTTGCACACTCATGACACAAGGCTCCAAAACTAGACGGTCCCATGCAAAGGTACATACCCCTGTCGAACAAAATGGATGAGGGCGGCCACCATAATCTTGCGCTCTACTTCACCTCTTTTTCGTTACTTTTTCTTCAACCATGCCTCCTGCCATCGTGCTTACCGAAAAACCTCGTCCTGGCACCCAAGGGGAGCGCTACGGATTCTCCGTCGTTGACAAGGAAACCCAAGCGCCCAAGGGCAACGAGAGCTTGGTAGAGATTCAGGCCGGCGCCTTCAACCATCGGTAACTCACCCATTCTACGCGCCATTTTTTGTCTTATGCCATACTGCAGTGACCTCTGGATTCTCAAAGACGCCTACCCGCTCCCGATCACGGTTGGCAGTGTCCTCGGCTCCGATGGGGTGGGAGTCGTCAAAAAGGGCGCCAACGTCGGCCAACGTGTGCTGATGAATCCAGGAGTGGGTTGGGACGCGGATCCACTCGGCCCCGAGCATGAATACTGGATTCTGGGCCTCGCCCCTGCGGTGGGCACGTTCACCAAGGAACTGGTGATCGAATCGAGAGAACTCGCACCCTGTCCAGAACATCTCAGCTTGGCCGAGGCCGCAGCATTGCCCCTCGCCGGCCTGACCGCCTACCGCGCCTGCTTCTCCAAAGCCAACATCCAGAGCGGCCACAATGTGCTTGTCACCGGTATCGGCGGTGGCGTTGCCATGTATGCGCTACAGTTTGCAGTCGCGGCCGGCGCCAACGTGTACGTCACATCCTCCAAGCAAGAAAAAATCTCCAATGCGGTCCAGATGGGCGCTAAAGGTGGCGTCAACTACAAGGACAAAAACTGCATGGACGATCTCTTGAAATTGACCAAGGGCGCCAAGATTGACTCGATTATTGATGGTGCAGGCGGGCCCCTTTATGCCGAGTTCCCCAAGGTGCTCAAGAATGGCGGCATCATGGTCAACTACGGCCAGACCTCGGACAAGTCAAACAAGAGTATGACGACGTCCGACCAGGGCGGTATAGTGTTTACCATGGTTCACACCTTTGGCAACTATGAGCTCAAGGGCTCAACCATGGGCTCCCGCCGCGAGTTCCAGGAGATGGTCGCGTTTGTGGACAAGCACAAGATCAAGCCGCTTGTGTCTGAAGTGTTCAAGCACGGGTTTGATGAATCATCCATAGACAAGGCATTTGATTACATGCGGTAAGATGAAGAGAGTTGGGAGTTCTATTTTGTACATTGGATGACTAATAATGGAGGGGGGTTTATCTATATGTATGTATGCAGCAACCACCAGCAACAAGGCAAGCTCGTTTTGGATTTCACCTAAATACATAGGATGCGCATTATACATACATGAAGGATGGGGGGGGGGGTTCTTGTAAATATTACATTAAAAATTGCTGAGATCCAGTTACTGCGCAATGATGCGTGTCGCGGCCTTACGGAGGCGGTTCATGACGGCCATGCCTTCCTTCTCCTCCGAAATGCCCTGTACAAAGATGACGTCGACTTGCTGATCGTCAAGCGAGCGCAGCCCTCTGAACAAGGCCTGTGCAAACTGGTCAGGGCTGCTTCCCATGGCCACCGACAGGTCGGCTTCGTCTGGCGAGGCCTCGCTGTGGGTCCGCAGGTAGCCGACCTTGGTGATGGTGTGGGACTGGCGCAGCGCATCGAGCTCAGCCGCGCAACGTGCGTCGAAATCGGAAACGGTATCTTCCACAAGGACAACAAGCGCGTCGGGCGAGTAGTGGCGGTACTTCATGCCCGGGGTCGTCGGTGCGAGCTCGAGCTGCTTGTCTGTGAAGTGCTTTTGGTATACTTGGAGGTTCGGCAGGAGCGGTTTCAGATCCTCGTATGTGACACCTCCCGGGCGAAGAATCGCGGGCGGGTCGCGCACTGCATCCAGCACCGTCGACTCGACGCCCACGTCGCATGGACCGCCGTCCAGCACAAGCGGAATACGTGATTGTAGGTCGTGGTAGACGTGCGAGGCCAGTGTGGGTGACGGTCGTCCCGAGGCGTTGGCGGACGGGGCAGCGAGCGGGAACCCGCACTTTGCAATCAGCGCACGCGCCACGGGATGGGACGGGAAACGTACAGCGACGGTGGGTTGGCCGCATGTCACCGCCGACGGCACGATTGATGCACTGGGCACGATAATCGTCAGCGCGCCCGGCCAAAACCGATCGAGCACGGGCATGTACTGTGGCGGGATCGTCTTGTTGGGCAGCAATTCCTCCAGCATAGCCAGTGATGCGACGTGCACAATCAATGGGTTATCCTGCGGCCGGTTTTTGGCGGCAAAGATCTTCTGCACGGCCTCGGCGGACAAGGCGTTGGCGGCTAATCCATAGACTGTCTCGGTAGGAATGCCAACCGCCTCGCCTGCCCGCAAGGCTTGCACGGCTTGGTCGAGCGCTGCCTCATCCTCGGGTGCTTTTATAATGGCTTCGCCGATGCTCTTGCTCTTGAAGCTAAAATGAGCCGGATCCACCGGAATCACCCGTGTCGTAAACTTGCTCATAGTTCTGACAAACCGGGAAAGCATCAATCAAGAAAAAAAAAATGATGGCATTCGAAAAAAGAAAAAGATACAAGCCCCGCAAAAATGCATCCTAATCAAGCAACTGGCCTTCATGAATGCTTATCATGGTGATGGGTGAGGCGCATGTACCAAAATAGATCAAATCTGAAGAAATGACGCATGCTTGTTGTTTGTGTATATGAAGTGCTGACAGACGGGAGGAAGAAAGAGAAAGACAAGAAAGAAAGAGTAGGGGGTTGGTGAACGGTATGTAGGTAGAAAGAAAAGGAAGAAAGAAGAGAGAGAACTTGCTTCTATCATGGTAAGTGTATCATCATTCTCAAACGCGGGACAGGGGACTGTTTGGCTTGGTATAGGACCGGCCCATGCGATGCACACGCAGGTGACGGCGCATGTTACTTTGGACGCTGAAACGGCGTCCACAGCCATCTTCGGTGCACACGAAAGGCTTCTCCCCCGTGTGCGAGTAGGTATGAATCCGAAGCGAGGACGGCCGAGAAAAGCCCTTTTGGCAAAATGGACAGAGGTACCGACCCGATTCATCTTGATCATTTGGCTTAGAGCCCGGAGGAGGAGACGAAGAGGACGTAAGGTGGGATGCAACCGTAGAGGACGACTGTCGAGGAGGCAGGGGAGGCGATCCAGACGAGGACGAGGAGGAGGACGATGACGAGGAGGCAGTGGGAGTGGGTTGCATCATGAACTCGACGGTGTTGGCCGAGACGGCCCGTCGATGGTGATAATGACCACCGGCCGCGCTCGCTGCCTGAGAGGGGCGGTGCGGATGGTGATAGTTTGCGCTAAGACGGGGAAGAGGAGGCTGTGTTTGATGGTGCTGGTTGTGTTGATGCTGAAGGGGCGGAAGATCGGATACGGACCGTCCATGGGATGCGCCAGCCGGCCGTGGCGAACGACGGTATTGTGAGAAGGCGGAGGAGAGCGAAGGGAGTTTGGGCTCATACGTGGAGGAGAATGGTACGGGTGCAGAGATGGTATGTGAGACGCTGTTGCTGGTCGTGTTTATAGTGGTAGTAGTCGTGGTGGTGGGGGCAGGTTGAAGCCAGCTCGGTGCCTTGTGTGTGTTGGTCTTTGTGAAGGGCAGGTGGGTCATCATTTTTTTATCGTCTGTGCTGAGAGACAGTCGTTGCAGGTCGGACGGCAGACTACTAACGCTTCGCGTGCTTCGATGACCCGGGCGAGTGGGCACCGGTTTATCTAGACAGATCGGCCCAACAGAATAGCAGGTGAGCGCTCCTTTCGGCTTTATCTCTCCTTGTTTTATTGTACCTTCTGGATTGAGAAGAAACTGTATGCCTGGAAGAGTAGGTTTCTGCTGCACAGACATGCTGAGCGAATGGAAAAGATGAAAGAAGAAAAAGAAGAGAGGTAGAGAAAAAGGTAACAAGCAAAGGGAAGAGGAAGGGAAAGAGAAAAAAAGTTGTAAAAGGCAAAGACGATAAAAATACGTTTTGTACTAAACCGTTTTGGGAGGATATCGCGGAGCTTCTGTTTGGTCATTTCGGCGATCGTGCGCAGGGGGGGGGGAAGGAATTGTTCTTACTTTTTTTTACTTTAGCTGCGCGCGCCCAAACCACCCTACCCTCATCAATGTAAACGCAAAAAATAAAGGAGATATAAGGTTCATCCTCACCATTATGAACAAAACAGTGGAAGAAGCTTCTTTCCCTTTCAAATTACGATTGCGACTGTGTATGCTGGGATGTGCGTGATGCGCACCTTCTATTGGGGAACGGTAATTTACCCTCCCGCTTATTCCTATATTCTTTCGGCGCAATCCATAGCCGTTCTTTATCCTTTCAAATGAAGCAGCTGACGCAATAAAGAAAAAGAAAAAGCTATACTGGGCCGCATGTGGACCGACCCCAGGGTGATCAGCACGCGCACCACGTTGTTACAGGCTTCTCTGTTTATCCATACATACCTTTACGACTATGGAAGTGGCTTTTTGCGTTCTGCATAACATATGGACTCGCCTTTCTCCTTACCATTTACTCTTGGTTTGGTCGCTAACGGTTGGCTCCACCCCCATTTGTGAAACAGTTCCATTTTCAGCGATCGGCATTGGCACGAGACCCTGTTTGTGTTACCTCATCCGCTTGATCACCCTTCCCGTCATTCAAACAAGCTTCAAATACCTTGCCACCGCTGGCCAACTAATCCAGACTGCTCATCCTTTACCTATCCGCCCGATATCTTTGTTTGACGCATGATAGAAGGTCATATTGTGGACACACAGACCCCTCCCCCAGCATTTCCAAGCGCCATTTGAAAAGTGCCACGATGATCGGAGCGAGACAAGGCACATGCACACTCTCATCATGATCATCATTTGGCTCAGCACAGCGCTAGGGTCTTTCCCCGAAGGTTTGATGCGAATGATGAAAGGGCCCTTCACCATGCCCTAAACCCCGCTCTTGTCTGCATGCATCCCAGTGGGCCTGGACGATCCCTGTAAATGTGTGAGCGTGGTCGTATTCCATCAGCCCCTAACGACTATACACGTAGATTACACATACACTCTCAGAGAGGATTAGATAAAGCAATAAAACGCTACGTACATATATATGTTATTCGTTATGCAAAATGTCACAAACTCGGGGAGGGAGGCTATCCTTTTTTTCTTTGCAATATGGGGGGGGGGGAATTCGGAGCCTACTACAAACGCGGCGCGGAAGGCGATCGGAGCGCACACTTGTTGATCACTGCAATCAGTTCGGGAAGTCGTAATGGTTTGCTGACGTATTCGTCCTACAAGAAGCAAAAAGAATGAATACCAAGGTATCAACGTCAAAAGAATGACCATGTCCTATTACCATGCCATTCGCGAGGCAGCGTTCACGATCACCTATCATGGCGTGTGCGGTCAGAGCGATGATGGGAACGCGCACGCTCGTATTGGTAGCTGCTTCTTTTTGGCGAATCAACTCTGTTGCTTCGAAACCACCCATGACAGGCATCTAATAACCACGTGGTATAGGTGTGGGAAAATCCAGGTCATCATTAGTATTATGTTTCTGCAATCACGCCACATTCGCAGTACCTGGATATCCATGAGAATGATATCAAACGGTTTCGCGGCAAAGATCTGGACGGCCTCCAACCCGTTCTGCGCCACAGTGATCTTGTGTCCGACCTTTTCGAGCATCTTGACCGCCAGACGCTGGTTGATCAGGTTGTCTTCGACGAGCAAAATGTTGTACGATTGCTGGACTTCCATGTTGGACGGTGCGGCCATGTTGTTTTCGAGCGCAACGTGGAGCGCGGTGGCAAAGCTCGCGAAATCGTTGGGATCGTTCACATAGCTCGCGATACCGAGCGAGATGCAAGACTTGATATCAAGCCGATGGAGGTTTTTGGATATGATGGTGATAGGGGTATGCCTAATATGGTGCAGCTCGCGGACCCGTTCCGCGAGCTCGACGCTGGTCACCAGCACAGCGTCGAACACGAGCTTCGTCATGGGCGTCTCCTCACCCGTCTCGACCGTGTGTAGCACGCTCGTAGCTGTATCGAGGCGGTAACATATGACGTCGATGCCCAGTCGCTCACACTGGTGCATCACCGACTCGCGGTACAGGTGTTCTTCTGGATCGGTGTCGTCTTGCACATACAAAAAGCGCTGTGCGAGCGACACGGCTGGCTTGGGCACCATCCAGTCAAGCCGCGAGTCGCCGGTCTGGATGGGGATATTAAAGTAGAATTGGGAGCCTTGCTTGGGCTCAGATTCAACCCAGAGATTGCCGCCCATCAGCTCCACCAGACGTTTGCTGATCGAAAGACCGAGGCCTGTGCCTCCGTATTTGCGACTAAACAAGGAAAGATTCAGATTATGTCTTATCACTCTTGAGTAAAGGCTTACGTTGTGCTGCCATCCACTTGGCAGAACGTTTCAAAGATATCAGCGAGCTTGTCCTTGGAGATGCCGATGCCGGTATCATTGACGCAGAATTCAAGGGCCGGTCCGTCTTCGCCCTCTTCTCGGATAACACGCGTAAGGGCCACGGAGAGCTCGACGCGCCCCTCTGCCGTAAACTTGACCGCGTTGCCAATAAGGTTGGTCAGCACCTGCTTAAGCCGTAGGGGATCACCAATGAGCCAGTCGGGCGCGGTGCATTCGACATCGTACACGAGGCTAAGCTTATTGTTGCCCTTATACGCCATGCTCTTGAAGACACTAAAGACAGTCGTGCGGAGCGAGAACGGAATGGCTTCAATTGTGAGTCGACCAGCCTCAATCTTGGAGATATCCAGGATATCGTCAATAATGGTCAGCAAGTTAAGCGCGAGCGACTTGACGATCAACAGGTTCTCGCGCTGGTCGCGGTTGAGCTCAGTCTCAAGTGTGAGCGTGGTCATGCCCACGATACCATTCATGGGGGTGCGGATCTCATGCGACATATTGGCCAAGAATTCACTCTTGGTCTTGTTGGCGAGTTCAGCGGCCTCGCGCGCCTGGGTGTTCTTTTGCATCGCATCCCGGAGGGAAAAGACCATCTGGTTGATCTTCGTCTTGAGCGAGTCCATCTCGCCCGAGGCTTCCACGGTGATGACTTGGCTAAAATCGTTGCGGGTAGCGGCCGCACTTATCTGGGCAAAGGCACGCACCTGTGTTGTGAGGTTGCTTGCCATGGTATTGACATCGGACGTAATGTGCTTCCAGACGCCCGAAACATCAAGCACCTCGGCCTTGGTCCCCAGTCGGCCCTCGGTGCCGACCTCCTTGGCCACACGCGTGACTTCGGCGGCGAAGGTGCGCAGCTGGTCGACCATGGTATTGATCGTGTTCTTGAGCTCGAGTATTTCTCCGTGCACCGTCACGACCACCTTGCGCGACAACTCGCCGCACGCGACCGCTTTGCACACGCAAGCGATATCGCGCACCTGGTTCGTCAGATTGCTCGCCATGAGGTTCACATTGTCTGTCAAGTCTTTCCACGTGCCGTCGACGTCCTTTACCATGGCTTGGCCTCCGAGCTTGCCCTCGGTGCCGACTTCGCGCGCGACCCGGATCACTTCGGCCGCAAATGTACGCAGCTGGTCGACCATCGAGTTGACGGTCTCTTTGAGTTCGAGCACCTCGCCATTGACGTTCACTGTGATCTTGCGCGAGAGGTCACCCCGCGCCACTGCCTTGGTGACAGCTGCAATGGAGCGCACCTGCGTCGTTAGGTTGCCGGCCATCATGTTGACGTTGTCTGTCAGGTCTTTCCAGATGCCGTCGACACCCTCGACCATTGCCTGGCCGCCGAGCTTTCCATCGGTGCCGACTTCGAGCGCGACGCGCGACACCTCTGTCGCAAAAATGGAGAGCTGGCGCACCATCGTATTGATGGTCATCTTGAGATCCAGAATTTCTCCCTTGACCTATGTTATATCGGGTTATTTTTCTCTTTTCTCAAGTATTCAGATAACACATACGTCGACTGTCACTGTCTGAGTTAGATCGCCGCTCGCCACCGCTTTAGAAACCATGGCAATGTCGCGGACCTGGGCAGTGATATTGGCTGCCATGGCATTGACATTATCAGTCAAATCCTTCCACGTGCCACGCACATCCTTAACAACGGCCTGGCCGCCGAGATTGCCCTCAGTGCCAACTTCCTTGGCAACACGGGTGACCTCGGTGGCGAACATGCGAAGTTTTTCGACCATGCTGTTGACAGTGATCTTCAAGTCGAGGATCTCACCGTGCACCTGTACGTCAATTTGCTTGGATAAATCGCCATTGGCAACTGCGGTCGTGACCTCAGCAATGGAGCGCACTTGCGTGGTAAGATTGGCGGCCATGATGTTCACCTTGTCAACAAGATCTTTCCAGGTACCGCGAGTGTTGACGACATTGGCCTGGCCGCCGAGTTTGCCCTCGGTACCGACCTCACGGGCGACACGCGTCACTTCAGACACAAATGAGCGCAGCTGGTCGACCATCGAATTGACAGCGAGCTTGAGATCCAAAATCTCGCCTTGCACCTCCACTGTGATCTTTTTGGAAAAATCACCATCGGCCACAGCCATAGTGACTGCCGCAATAGAGCGCACCTGGGAAGTCAGATTGGCGGCCATAATGTTGACCTTATCTGTCAGGTCCTTCCATATACCCGCTGCGTTTTGGACGACGGCTTGGCCGCCGAGACGGCCCTCAGTTCCCACTTCGAGCGCGACACGAGTGACCTCAGTCGCAAAGATGCGCAGCTGGTCAATCTTCCAGTTGATGGTATCTTTCAGCTCGAGTATCTCGCCCTGCACCTCGACTGTGATCTACAAGAAGAATGGTAAGATAAATTTCATTGCTAAGCTAAAATATCGATAGCAACGGGGTGCTAAATCTTGTTTGGGAGACTAACCTTTTTTGTCAAGTCACCGCGCGCCACTGCCTTTGACACGACAGAGATGTCACGCACCTGCGCCGTCAAGTTTGCTGCCATGGTATTTACATTGTCGGTCAGATCGCGCCAGATGCCATCGAGATCGGGAGATAACTCGGCTTGGCCTCCCAATTTCCCTTCGGTTCCCACTTCACGCGCGACGCGTGTGAGTTCAGCTGCCAGGAAGCGAAGTTGTTCCACCTTTCCCCAGATGGTTAGACTCTTGATTCCGTTATGCATCAATGGCTTACCATTGTGTTGATCACAAATTTGAGATCATGGAATTCGCCGCTCACATTGACTGTGATCTATGTGTGTATCGATGATGACACGCCCATTAATACGAATTAATTAAAATTAAATGAGCATATATATACCTTTTGGGACAGGTCGCCACGAGCAACTGCTTTACAGACCATGGCAATATCGCGCACTTGTGCGGTGAGATTGCTTGCCATCAGATTTACATTGTCAGTCAGTTCTCTCCAGGTGCCTTGAGCATTGGTAACAACGGCTTGGCCCCCAAGCTTTCCCTCGACGCCCACTTGTAATGCAACGCGAGTGACCTCTGTGGCAAATCCGGAAAGCTACACAAGCCAAAAGAGGTCGTTCAGCCTCTTTCCTCGGTTCTTGTGTCACATAAAAAAGGGTACACAACTTGCCTGATCCACCATCGTGTTGATCGTGTTCTTAACATCATAAAGCTCACCATTGACCTATAAAAAAGTAGGGCGTGTGACCCGATCAAAATCGCTTTCCTCTTCCAGTAGCTCCCTTTTTTTCGTCGTTTTGTCTCATGCACATACCTGGACCGAAATGTGCTTGGTCAAATCACCGTGCGCAACTGATTTACACACGTCCGCAATATCACGAATGTCTGCTGTGAGCGTGACCGCCATGGTGTTGACATTGTCGATCAGTAGACGCCATGCACCGCTTGCGTCTGGGATGGGACTCATAGTCACACCGAGCTTTCCTTGGGTGCCTATCTGATGTACGACGCGCGACGCTTCCGAAGCGTAAAGATCGAGCTTGCTTACTATATAGAGAGTAAATAATCATCAAGGATCTTTTTAAAAATGATGTTTGTTTGCATTACCCATATCGTCCATAGACTGGTGCAGCTCCTGAAGCGGGCCGGACTCGTTGCCGATGGTCAAACGTGGGGAGAGATCTCCTTGGGAAACAGCCCGTATGACACGGGTTGTTTGGAGAACTTCGTCAAGATAATAGGTCGACATCTGGTTGAAGGCGTTGGCCAAATAGAGCCACGTGCCGGCTCGGTTTTGCTCGGGGACCTGCAGGCCCAATTGGCCAGCCTCAGTCACGGGAAGGATCGCATGCAGCATGTCGAGTGAAAAAGCTTCCATGTGCTGCAGCATGGCATTGATGGTTGCCGCCGGTTGCTTGGTGTTGGTATGGTGTCCGTAGGGGCATTGGATACGTTCGTGCAAATCCCCGCCAAGAACGGCGTTCGACACACGGACCATCTCAGTGGCGCAGTGCGTACAGTATGGCTGTGCAGGCGGTTGTAGTGGCATCGTTGTCTTCGGCTGTGGTTGTGGCGAGGCAATCTTTTTTTTGTATCGAATAATCCGCTTTCCCCCGTTAGATTCAGCGCATTCGTGGGTTTTCTTTCTCTTTCTCTGCCTCTTTTTTTCTGTGCTTATTTAATATCCTACCGTAGATTGTATCGGTGACGGAGGTTCATAAGGAGCTTCACCCGGCGTCTCATACTGCGGTGTCAAAGATGGGGTCTCAGGAAGCTTTTCATTGTCTACCACAAGAGGATCGTGCGCACGGGCCAAGCGGTCTGCTTTGTCGTCCGCGATGCGAACCAGCGCCGCGTAAATATCGGATAGCAGCTTATCATCGACATCCACAGGAAGGCGGCTTTTGTCACTGGGGTCTTTTTCGATCAGGTGAACCGTGTCGAGCAGACGCTGCAGCGTGTCTTCCCCGTAATAGCGCTGATGACAGGTTGCCATGTAATTGCTTTGGATTGTGGTATGCTACGAAGGACTCGCTAGCAGGATCCGTTCGACAATTCGTGAGAAAAAGAAGTGAAAGGGAAAAATAGAAAAGAAGGTTTGGGGGGAAGGAGAAGAAGAGCACACGAACTGTTTGAAAGAAGTATCTGGACTTCGTAGGGGTCCTAAAACAGGAAATCGCCACCGGTCCTAAAAGACGTCCGCTGTTGGTAATTGGTCCCACCCTACCATTACCTATTTTTTTTTTTCGATCCCTCGCCCAAAATGTACTTCCTCCACCTTTGGTTTTTATTTATTTTTCTTCTATCACTTTCTGTAGCGGTAATGGGGTATCCTGTTATGTTATTGCGGTTCCTCATCTGGAGGACTGGCTGAGGGCGATCGACCGAATACACGTCCAGAGCCAATCACGAGTTTCTTCTGGGGCGAGGCTGACGAGGATGAGGCTTGCTGTCGGTTCATGTCGACCGATTTGAGTGTCAAAGCGTCTGCGTCTTCATCATCTCGATCATCGCGAGGTAAAGCGGCCTGGCCAAAGCTCATGTGCCGGATACCAGCCAGCATGCTACGATTGGCACGATCCATCTTACGCCTTTTCTCCTTCCAATACTCGGCCAATGTCTGATTTCGAGCTTGTATGTGTCGCTTTGTAAACAGTGGCTTGAGATACTTGTTATCGAATGACATGAACCAGTGAGGCTGCTCGGACTCGGGTATCGGGTCTCCAAGCGGACCTGAGAGCAAACCGCCAATGGATATTTCCATGGCACTGTTCCCTCGACTCGGCGGCAGGGGCCGTGCATGCTCCTCCTCGTCGTCGTCGCTCATGTCTGAGTACATGCTGGCCGGTCTGCGTCGTAATCTGCGGTACCCCACAGGGTCTAGATCTCTTTCCTCGTCTTCGCTTCCTGAATCGTCTGGTTCCACAACACCTGTCCTGATATCTAGGAGTTGCAGCATCCGATTTGTCGTACCACCAAATATGAGCACTGTCAGGGTAACGACAGCCAGGATGGTGGTTCGCATTGCCGGAGCACTGTCACCTACGAGGGCTGAGGAGAGCGCAAATGCAACCGCGCCACGGAGACCGGCCCAAAAGAGCATCAGCTGGTGCGAACGTGGTAGGAGCTCTTCTGATTTTCCTAGCGCTCTGCAAACCGCATTGATGAGCATAGAGAGAGGTGCGACGGAGAAGTAGCGAGCAACGCAAATAATAAGCTAATCATTTGCTTAGAAAAAGTAAAAATAAAAGTTTGTTTTGGCTTGAAACTTACTGTGGTTGCCAAAATGAACAGCGGCTTGTAATCAAGCTCCGTTTGTGTAAACAGATTGACGCCCAAGTAGATGAAAATAAAGTTTTCAGAGAGCTGCGAGAGGACCTGAAAGACATATTTGGTCGCGCGTTTAGAGCGCAAAGACATGTTGTCGTACGCGTAGTGTTTAAGGGTGATGCCAGAAAATAGGAGGGTGACAATGCCGGACATTTGCGCTGCGTTTGAGAACAGGTAACTGCTGTAGGCCATCAATGCGACCAGACACGTCTCAATGCTAGGGTAACGGAAGAGCTCCGAGTATTTGAGCATCAACGCCACAAGAATACCAAACAAGACACCGATTAAAGTGGAGGCGGTGAAGACGCCCAAAAAGACACCGATGCCCTTAAAAATGTTGGCCACGTGAAGATCCTGTCCACGAAATTTATGCAACGTCCTGTAATGCAACGGTAGGACATGTCAGTCACGCAGTCCCTTTCTTCTTTCCTCTTTTCTATCGTCGCTTACTCTGACAGCACAATGGCGACGGCGTCGTTCATGAGGGACTCGCCCGAGATGATGGAAAAGAGCTGAGGATCGACGTGGAGCTGCGAGAAAATGGCAAGGATGGTGACAGGGTCAGTGGCGGATAGAATAGAGCCAAAAATCATGCTGTCGATGAAGCTAATGCTAATGCCTTCTGGATGGAAAAAGGCGTACACGTATGTGAGGACGCTATGTCGAAGGTTAGAAAAGAAAGTAAGATATGATGTGGCTCGTAATCTACCCAGTGACAACAGCTGCAATGAAGGTACCGACGAGGGCAAAGGTCAAGATGGTGCCAAAGTTGAGAAAAAAGTTGTACTAGAGATGATTGTGAGATACGGGATATTTACTTCTAATTGAGTTATTACCCGTTTGAGTTCATAACCAGAGTTGAGAATGATCGGCGGGAGAAGGAGGTTAAAGAAGTAGCCCTGGTTAAATTGGACCATGCGCTGGATAATAGTCCCCGGTGACAGTTTGATTATAAGGCCCACAATCATCCCTACTTACGTTAGCTAGCTGATATACCCTGTACTGAGATGTTATCCCATACCTGCCATGATTGAAATGACCGTTTCGTGTATAGCCCTGATTTTACGCAGCTGTAGGAAATAACTTGTCCATAATGCGCCAATGAGCAGAACTGTTAGAATGAGGAGTGCCCAGGAAATATATATCTCCTCCTCCATGGGCTGATCCTTGAGAGGATCGTCATCGGGTGCTGTGCTGTTGTCACTCATTTCAAGGAAGACAGACTTGCTGCCAACTCCGCTTGCCAAGCAAGTTTATATCGATCCACTTGGCGTCATACGAATTTCCTTTTTGCCTGGAAACAGCTGATTCCTATTCTATTCCTCTTCTATATGAATTCAACCATTTTTGCTAATCACCTAATTCACCTATTCAAGTACCGTTTACTGTCCTTAATTCTGTATTCTATTAGTTACTCTCTCATAAATTCATATGTTTAGAAGAGGCAGAGTCCACAAGTTCAAAATATAGCCTTCATTGGAACAGAAGTACCACCCCCTCGTACTTCAGTACTGTATAACTTTCAGCTCCTGTGTAATCATATAACATACGCATGATAAATAAAAAATGTGTATAAATATACAAAAGTTAACCTTTTCTAAGCCAAAGGGTATCATGCACATGTTAGAAATGGTGAGTTTCCAACTATGTTGACATTGTCACCGTTATTGGCCTACGATCCATCACATTGGTACGGAGACACGTACTACACGGTTCCCCTTCATATTTTACAGTCGTTACCTTTACCGAATGATCTTATACGTACCTTATACCGAGATCAATTCAATATATGTATTGATTGCATTATAGTATAGGACAGATCGTTAACCTATACGTGACCTAAGAAATGAGACATTAACTATAATTATTCTGATGCTTCTCACCTGCATTGTTCCTTGTTTGCATATAGTGACGCCGTTTCTCCCATCCCAGCACTTGTGACCCGTGCTTTTCTCAAGCATACTCCCGTTTATTAATTCTGGATTCTTCTTATTCGGCCTGACTCCCTCCAAAACGGTATCAATACCCTTATCCTCGACGTTTATTCATTATCTTGAGCATATCTGACAAAAGTACCCAATGGAAATGATAGAAGATAAGCGGTAATAGGCTTTCAGCAGAATTTCGCTCGACACGCGGGAGCAAGAAAGGATGGAAGGAATATCGACCTCCTCTGCCAAGAAAAGTATCATAAAAAAAGAGCGCTGGTGGTGAGTTAACGAACGGATTGCCACTTGTACATCAACTGAAAACCACAACTTGCATGCAAGATGAGCACTGGCTTTGAATAACAGGAAGCGGCGCTTTTATTTTTCTTTAAAGAGCAACGCCAGAATATGTCTGAAGTGTCGATCTGTCCAATGACGAAACAGCTTCCTGAATCTAAGCGGAGAAAGCGGGACGTGTTGTCTTGTTTTGGCAAAAGTTTTTCTTGCTTTTGCCAACGACGACGTGTCCTAAAGATACCTTGAAATAATAATGAGAATGAAAATGATGATAGTACTGCTCGTCTTATAACTGGCTGGAGCGAAGGATATATCATTAGGATGGTTCCTACCTAGCCGAGCGTGATTCGTCCCTATTTGGGAGATCTAACGTACACGGACAACATAAATAAATACACAGGACCATGTGTATGTACTGTATGAGCACACTACTGCCTATGCCCAATGCAAATAACGAATACCACTCTGATACTGCCACCTTAGATCAATTTGGGTATGTAGTACGTATGTATCTAAAAAGACGAACTACGCAATAGTGTAAACACACTGCTTGACCATCCTTCTCGAAACTGAAGTCATAGTCTTTGGAATTGACTTTATATGCTCACTGGAAGTCTTCTTGCAAAACTGAATACATAGCTCATTATACTTTTTACATGAGGGTATTGTTGTATCAATAGTTGATACAATACAAATGATCTATGCGAGGGCAGCGCAGAGGATATATCGGAGGCTGAAGGAGACTTAAAGTAAAGCTTTATAAAAACCCGGGCTGAAATCAGCCCAAATATTCTTTTTCTTTTGTCCCAAACATGTCGTCGTCGACAGAGGATCAGGCTCACATCCAAGTACCACTAGAAAAGCCTGCTGCTGCTACTACTGTATCAAAGACAAATTCTTTGGCAAGCGGGTCGATGGTGCTAGACGCATCCATCACATCTCCGCATGACACGCTTCAGAATCCAACGGCCGCCCCGTTGTCGCGCTGGCAACGCATCCGCCCCGTATTACCCGGTGTGCTGCAAGCCTTTCTCTTTTACATTCTTACAGGTATGAACGATGCCAATCTCGGTATCATTCTGCCAAGTATTCGTGGTTATTACCAATTGTCCGAGTATTATACGGTGTCTCTGCTTTTTATTTTCACATCGGTCGGGTTTTTCCTCGGTAAAATTGTATTTGTCAGCTGGGCTCACGAAGACTAAATCACTGTCCTGTCCGACCAGCCGCATTCACCAATGGATATTTGATTGAAAAAATCTCTCAAGCAAGGACGGCGTTTGTCGGCTGTGTCTCGCTCGTCGTAGGCTACCTGGTCGTGCTCTTTGCCGTGCCCTTCCCAGCCATGTGTTGCATGATGGTGTTCATTGGCTATGGTGTTGCTTTGTTGGAAGCGGCAGGCAATGTGATATGTGGCGAGATGCCGCACTCGACGGTCGTTCTCAACTTTTTGCACGGTGAGCATTTAATTCTTCGATCTTTTGTAAGTCTTGTCTTACTAGGCCTTTTGGATTTAGCTTTATATGGCCTAGGCGCTTTGATTATGCCCTTGATCGCTTCGGCATTTTTGGAACAACAAAAGCGATGGACGATGAGCTATGTGATTCTGTGCGCGGTCGCCACTCTGGCCGCCGTGACCACACCTTTCGGGCTCCGTCATGTGCTGACCAACAGTGAGAAAGAAGTACAAGCACAGAAGGAAATGCAAGCCAACGCCGGGCACGATGAAGAAGCACCTCCTGAGTTTACCGAGCAAGAACAAGATCAAGCCAAAGTCGACGACAGGCACTTACTGTGGACAAGTCTCAAGAGCCGTATCACGCATATGGGTGCAATTTTCCTCCTGCTTTACGTGGGCACAGAAGTTACGCTGGGTAGTTGGGGCTACACGTTTTTGATCACAGCTCGAAGCACAGACACAGTCGGGATGGCGCGCATCATGTCTGGTTATTGGGCAGGTATTTGCGCGGGGCGAGTGTTGCTTGGTTACCTGACGCTGCGCTTTGGTGAGAAACGCATGATCTACTGCTATTTAACGGTTATGATCGCGATGCTCCTCTTACTTTGGTTTGTTCCGTACGTGGGCGTCAATGCCATGGGTAGGTCCACTCACGTTGCCGATGTGGTATCCCAGACTTACACTGTGAAAACTATAGCCATTACGATGGTCGGTGTGGCGCTGGGACCGTTGTATCCATCCACAGTCGCTTTGGCGCGTAAGGTGGTGCCGCCCCGCTTGTATCCTACGACAGTGGGATTCCTCTCAGCAGTAAGTATCAGTAGAATGTAGCGAAAAAGAAAAAAGAGAAGAAAGCATGAGTTAACTTTCTTGTTTAGTTTGGCAGCGGCGGTAGCGCACTTTTCCCGTTTATCAACGGTGCACTGATTGGGGCTAAAGGTGTGCAGGTGATGCTTCCGTTTTGCATAGCCATGACGGCTGCGATGTTCGTAAGCTGGATCTTCGTGCCGAATCCAGCGCGCAAGAGCAAGAAAGGCAACGAGGGCGAAGAACGTGAGATGAATGTGCAAGGAACATCGACGGGATATGCGTCGAGTCGAATGTAACACCAATGCAGAAATTGCGTTTCATCCTTCCTGCCAAGAAGATACCATACGATATGGTATCCAAAAATAGCCAAACATTTATATGAACATTTGCTACAACCTCCCAATATTGCTTGAATGATACGATATAGAGTTTAACAAAGCTATTATTATTATTTGATTAAAGAAAGGGAGGGGTCTTGAGAGGGGTTTAGACAGAGTGTACAATTTTGGAAAGGTACCAACCACCCCCGCATTGAGTGATTTTTGTCTTTCATTTTTCTTGGAGGAAAGCTGCAAAAGAAAAAGACTAAACTTAACCAGCCCGGGCTTTTTTTTTCCTGCATCCCATACCTTTCTCTTGCTCATGGACTCAAACTACAAAGAGAGGTACTATATATATTATGGCCTATGTATATATATCTCATCCTCTCTCGCTCTCTATGCAATAGAGTACAATACTTTGAAAACACTTTAAGTACGCAGGATGACTTCGACGACTTGGAGCACGATTGGAAGCCCGTCATCGACATGAAGCATTTCCGTGACGCTGCCTTCCATGGTAAAATATTTTTTATTCTACTCAAGTTTATGTTCTCGTGCTTGTTTGCTCATAGTAATACACGACAGGCATACCTGATGACCCGGGATTACGATCTACGGCATGGAAGGTCCTTCTCGGTTATTTGCCACCGGACAAGCGAATGTGGGATTCCGTCTTATCGTCTCAACGCCTGTGTTACTATGTATGTTTCCGTTCCTATGCCACGCTCCGCTTATAATCTCCTTTTAAACTGTTTAATAACCTTGGTGTTCTCTATTCTTATATGCAGAATTGGGTCAAAGACTTGCTTGAAGATCCTGGAGACGCTCCTCCTGCGAGTGATCATGTAATGAAAAGAATTGTATATCTGTGACATATGTACATGAACTGACCCTACAAATTAGCCGTTGAATGCCAACCCCGGCTCGCAATGGGCTTCATATTTTCATGATAACACGACGCTCGAACAGATCGACAAGGACGTCCGACGGACGCTGCCCGATATTGCATTTTTCCAAATGCACGTGCCCCGTAACCCTTTGAACCCGCTATCTCCGCCAAAGCAGGATGACGACAATTACAACAAACAGGACACGGATCCACTTGGCACAGGAGGAGGAGGAGGAGGGGGTGGCGAAGATGACACAAAGCGTTCACGGAGGTTCTCCTTTGGCTTCATGGGCAGACCACGCTCCTCCTCCGCTGCTTCCAAGAAGTCTTTAAAGGCCACCAATGTCGATGGCCGCTCACGGTCCAACTCTCGCAGCTCAGTCCATTCGTCCGCCTCTGGTGCCGACATGGCATCTTCTCCCCGGAACATTGTGCGCAAATTCTCGTCCGCCTTCAAATCGAATTCACCGTTGGCCTCGGTCGTCAACAACAAGCGTAAGGTATTTGACATTCGGGACTGTAAGCCTTTATGCCCGTCGGTCCCCAATCGCCGCACGCTATTTCGACGGATAGCCCATATTGCAGCCACGTCTGACGGTACACCGCCTCCGCCCCATGACGATAGCGAGCCTGATTATCACTGGGAAGCGGTTGAGCGTATTCTGTTCATCTACGCCAAGCTCAACCCCGGTGTCGGCTACGTGCAGGGCATGAACGAATTACTCGCGCCGCTGTACTACGTCTTCGCCAAAGACCCTCACCCCGAGCACCAGGCGTATGCAGAGGCTGATGCCTTTTTTGTCTTCACCATCCTCATGTCGGACGTGCGTGACCACTTTGTCCGGTCATTGGATCAAGATGCCAGCAGCGGTATCAACGCCACACTCTACCGCATGAGTCGACGTCTGTCCTGGATTGATAAGCCATTGTGGCGAGACTTGCGACGCAAAGATATCAAGGAGCAGTACTATGCTTTCCGCTGGATCACCGTCATTTGCTGCCAAGAGTGGGACCTGCCCGACGTCATCCGCCTGTGGGATTCTATCTTGGCGGATCGTGATACACAAGCAGAAGCAAGCGACATGCGTTTCGAATTCTTGCTTGATTTTACGGTGGCCATGATACTGTAAGCCCCCACGTGTATGCATCTGCATCTGAAACTCATGCGTTTTATTTTTATTTTTTAGCTGCGTACGTCAGGAAATTCTCAAAGGCGACTTTGCAGAGAACGTGCGACTGCTCCAGGTAAAAGAATAAAAATTTGAGAAGATTCATAGACTCACATGACACACGAATCCGCTCATACATATGCATACATAGAACTATCCCATTGATGATATCCAAGTCGTGCTGAACACTGCATATGCAGTCCGGGACATGCGCCTGCAAGCGCTGGAAGCTGGCCAGGTCGTCCCGGGTGTGAACGATCAACGGAATAGCGGACTCTTTGCAAGCGATTGGAGTGACACTTCGTCCATGAACTCGACTGCCTCCGGACGATTGCAAAAGCTGCGTGACACGACCGACATGGCTCGCGCGAGCTTTGACTCGTTCCGCAAAGAATCACGCGAATCTCTCGACGAGCTCTTCCGGCGTGGTATCCGCACCAGCGAGGAAACCTGGAAACGCAACAGCACAGGCGAGGTCGCACGCAGCTTATCACAGAAACTGGGCGCCGTCAATGGCATGGTATCCGCGCGACTGCAGCGAAGGCCGAGCAACAGCAGCGTTGAAGGGGACACACACGCAGCGGCCGCCAGCCACTTGGGTCGCAGTGGGTCGGTGTCCTCCGAACGCATGACGACTGCGACAACGCCCACCCGTTCCAATTCGCTTCTGAACCGCTTCTCGCAAATGATGAACAACAATTCGACCTCTGTTTCGCCTGCCAACCGGTTTAAGGCCATGGCGCGGTCCAACAGTACCGGGGGTCACCATTTGCCCCCCGGTGAAGAGAAACGACAGTATCTCGTACCCGCAGCTGCGCGAGACGATGCCTTGAACCCTAGACAAGGCTTCTACCGCGGCTATGTTTAAATTCTGTGTATAAACTCTCCTGTATTCTTTATGATATCTACAAGACATAACTTTTATAAGACCATCTCCTTTACATTTTGCACATTACATATCTGACTTTCACACAACTGTTTCGACTCTGTGTCGCCAAAACTTTTCTCGCGTTATGTTGTCGAATTTACGGTCGCCCTGCAAGGTTTAAGTCTACGAATGCGAAGATATTCTCTTTCGCCGCGCCTCTCTACGTACCTTTTGTCCTTTGTCACCAAACCGCTTTGCATGTAAGTAGCAGTATTTTATTTTGCTCGATAAAAGCGAAGAGTTACTGGTGGATCTGGAGCAGTTATACTCCTAATATAGTACCGTGATTTATGCGCTATCACTGTATAATGGAAAATGATAATAGGGAGATATTTGCATCATTATCATATCTCTGAGCGCCCGTTGCTTGCAACTTGCGGCATTGTATTTTGAGTGGTAACGAGACAAGGTGCACCCCGGTACGCGCGCAGAACTGCGCCGATTGCCCGTAAGTATACTCAGTCTGAGCCCAGGGAGCCAGTAGCATGGAGATCTGCTATCAACACTCTCATATCTTTTCGAGGACCACACCTCTCCATCACCTCGCGAAATCCTGGTCACGGGACTAGGCCAGGGTGGATGAAAGGATTCGACGAGGAAATATATGCTCGAATCTCAATAAACTTAGAGCTTCAGTTTATTACAGCTAGCTGTCTTTGAGCCTAGTAATACTGTTAGATGATTTCCGCCTTAGCTCAATATGCTTAGGATACGGTTCTTGTCTTATAAACCAAAAGCTTACCACGGACTTGTCGAAACTTGGTCTGTCACATTCACGTAAAAGAATACTGTATCTGAGACGGATAATAAAGAATAGAAGATCCTAATGCAGTTTTTCGAGTCCAGTCGCTTAGCTTCTCTTCATATTATACGACAACCATCAAGAAGGGCTAAATCAAGCGGGAGCATTAGAGAAACTATCAAAACTTTTCGCAGCATATTGATCTGATGCAGCTTACTCTGCCTGTGGTTACATCCTGTCAGCACAAATATAGAGAGGTTGGATAGCCGACCTGAACCGGCGACGATCTCTGCTGCTATTCTTCTGCCCTTGAGAGAACTTACCTTCGTTGATACGAAAGTATTTGTTTTCCAGTCGGGGTTTCTCCGTAGTGAGCGCCTATTACATAGCAATATGTGTAGCTGCGAACTCGTTGAATAGCAGTTTGGAAAGAGGAAACAGATCTTATACTTTGGAAAGGGTTTTCAGCAGCATGCCACTGCACGACGTGACTGATGTAACCGATTATTTGCCTCATAGGAACCTCCGTATTCACCTATGCTCTGTGCCAAATTTTCATAGAGAACCTATTGGTACTGTAATATACTCCCTTATATACGCTCATCTTGCTATTTCCTGGGTGATGTATTTTATAGTCTTACCTTGACTGAGCGGACTGGATGCACAGGGTGTGCCGAATAAACGATTTTGAAATGTGAGAGACAAAGGCGTGCAGCTCCGCTCTCCGTCCAAGAGATGCGCACTTCCTTTGTGCTTATTTTCTTGCCTTTTTCGTGTGGAGAAAGAACAATACACACACATATATAAATACACAGAATATGGCAGCCATGTCGCGTCCAAGAAGCTATTCTGCGCGGACATCTCCCCCATCCTCTCCGTCTCAACGACCCCTTTCTACAACAGGTGACCGACGAGAACAAAGACGCTCAGCGACCGTCAATATCGGCACAAACAGTAACAGGGCCAGTATTCTCTTGTCAGAAACACAGATCAACAAGGTGAATTATACCTCAGTTAAACGAATATAAGCTTATGCTATCATGACTGTCTAGATGAACAAAAAGATTGCCAACATTCGCCACAACTCCCTCGCTAGCCCTCAGCTAGTTGCAAAACACACTGATCCTGCAGGACTCGACGACGCGTCTCCCAGCATATCCCATCGCCACTCTTCTTACATGACCCCCTCGCCTCTCGATCACTCCTATGCTCCATCCGACAATTTAAACGATGCAGCTTCTTTTGGCCTTCAATCGCAGGCACACACGCGGGATCACAGTGTCAATGTAAGCTCTCGCCTTGGCAAAAGAAAGCATACACACAGTTCACACGCCGAAAAGACGAGCTCCTCCAATGCCAGTACAAAAGAACCCGTTGGTCTCTATCCCACACGTATCCAGGAATATGCCGTGATTGAAGATCTTCTTTATGTCCTCATGGTAAGCTACAATATATTTTCATTATTCTATCCCTCATGTATTCTTTTTCTAGGGAACCAGCGCCATCTACATCGACATCGTATACCCAAAAGGCATCGAAGACGAAGATGACCCAATGGAAGATGATAGTATCCGGACAGAGGATCACTCGCCTTCATGGGAAGACGTTCGCTATGTTGTCGATGAATCACTCGACCCCAGCTTGCGCCATCTTGTCGAAAAATTACTACCGCTGGCGACCTATTACATGTCGGTGGAAGCTTTCGTCGACCAATATTCACGCTACGAATACGGATCCATCAACCATGCCTTGTGTGCTGCAATATCCTCTCTCATGAAGGTAATCCCAGTGTTGTGTGGTCATGGATACATACCAATGCGCGTTACGCGCTTTCATTAGGAATACGAGACATTCATTGCTCAACTGGAGCACCAATTCCGGACTGCCAGCGGATTCACCTTGCAGCAATTTTGGTTCTATGCCCAAGAGACCTTGCAGCAAATGAAGATTGTGCATGACCTTGCCATGGCTATTCGGCAACTGCGGATGCGACGTGACTCGGTTGACGATCTGGACATCGAAGCCGTGCTGGAGGGCTTGCATGCGAATGACGATGAACAAGTCCGGATATCTGATCATGAGAAAGGGGGTGCTATCCTCAACATCTTGGCGGAACGACTTGTCAATTTAAGTGGGTACGTACTATACGCGCAGAAAAAAAAGTAGGGAAGTCACCAACACATCCGTTCATAGCGACCCTCATTGCAAAAAGCTCTATGCTTATCTCCTCTCACGAGCCTCAGTCCCTTATTTTGATATAATGAATTCATGGATTTACCGCGGCGAAATCATTGATCCCTACAGCGAATTTATGGTCCTGGAGAAACACAATGTCAAGAAAGAAAATCTCAAGGAGGACTTTAACGACGCCTACTGGGAGATGCGGTACACAGTGCGTGATAAGCTAGTGCCTAGCTTCTTGGTCCCTTTTAAAACCAAGATCCTGCTGGCAGGCAAGTACCTGAATGTTGTGCGCGAATGTGGTGTCATGATCGCCAAACCTGAAGACATGGAGGCGGCCATGCTGGACGGCGGCAACCACCCAGACGATCGCCAGGAACATACCTTCATGGAATCGTCCGACGCACGGATAGGCGTTGGTAGCGAAGCCTGGTCAGCTGTCAATGGTGGAAGGTAGATATAACGAATCAAAGGAGCTTTAGAGAGCTTATGGCTGCCATAGATTCGTCAAGAGCCTCGAAATTGCATACAAATACGCAAACCATACCCTGCTCAACCTCCTTTTACGAGAACAACAACTCATCCCGCGCTTACGGTAAGCATTCGTAGAGCTCGCTAGGAAAGAAAAAGCTGACAAGTGAATAGTTCCCTTAAGCATTACTTTTTCCTCGACCAGTCTGACTTCTTGACGTCATTTCTGGATCTCGCCAAAGAAGAGCTGAAACAACCAGCACGGGAGATACCCCTCACACGACTGCAATCGTTGATGGACCTCGTGCTCCGCAATTCATCCTCTGTGGCAGCGTATGACCCGTTCAAGGAAGACCTCAAGGTGTCCATGAGTCAGCTCAAATTGGTCGACGAATTATTACGGATTATCAACGTGGCTGGCCTGGATAATTTACCATCTGATAATACGCGGTGGGGAAGCAGTGGTGACCCCTCCGACGATGTGTCGATTCAAAGCACGATGCTCGAACGGAGTCAGAGCTTATCAGGCCATCCACGGGATGTCCTGACAGGTATGTTTGCGCCACGTGTGGAACCAGCCATCTGTCAAGGATATACTCATCATATGTATAGGCTATGATTTGCTGACCCTCGACTACACCGTGACCTTTCCGCTTTCGCTCGTCATCTCGCGCAAGGCACTGACAAAATACCAGCTCCTCTTTCGACATTTGCTCTACCTCAAGCACGTTGAAGATCTGCTGTGCAAAACATGGGTCAAGCAAAAGAACGCGCTCTGGAAAGCGCGATCTGCCGCACCCGAGGTCGACAAATGGAAGCTTCGCATCTTTTCGCTGCGGCATCACATGCTGATCTTTTGCCAGCAGTTTGCTTATTACGTGACCAATGAGGTTTTAGAACCAAACTGGCGGCGACTCCAATCCAACCTCACCAAAGTAAGAGATAAGAAACAATAGAACGAGTACGGAAGCAATGTTTATTGACATGAATACGTGACATTTCAGGTTTCGACCGTTGATCAAGTCCTTCAATTCCATTCTGACTTTTTAGACACGTGTCTTAAGGATTGCATGCTCACCAATGCCAAGTTGCTGAGGGTAAGACCTTTTACGGTATCTGCTCCGGTTTACTTATACCATGTAATAGATTTTCAATAAGCTGATGACAGCTTGTGTCGCGTTTGCGGCCCAATCCGACAAATTTACGCAAGTCTTGGAGGCCATGGAGGAGCACCACAAACCAGACCTGCTGGGCGTGCCCAAGGGAGGAGCAGGGAGCACGCCTGCGACGAATAGTTTCGAAGCGACCAACCGTATCCTTAACAAGATTCAGGAAAACTTTGAGCATCATATGAAATTATTCAATGCTGGACGCGTCCTACCTAGTATCTAGCCATCTACTCACACTATATCATATTCTTGTAAATATACTCATACACATTCACAAGCTTTAAAATGATGACGACGATGCTTATTCCACTGCATGAAATGAGTAACGACACGAAGAGAAAAATGGATGCTGGTCTGGTAAAGGCAAATTAAGCAATTAATACCCAAGAGACCGTAAATGGCATGTTGAATATCTCTACACACGAACGTACCACTCGCAAGGAATGACAATCAGCTCAAGCAGGTGTAAATCATGTTATGAAATTTGCAGAAAACGAAGATAATAAGCAGTGTTGTTATTACAAGTTAGTAGCAATAGCGGAGGTAAAGCAAGGTATATAAGAGGGCGCAAATGAGCAGAGACTAAACTAACATCTATCCTATTTCATTCTACTACCTGATAGCATCATGGTGAAAATGGCTACCCCGATCGCACTTGCTTTCACAAGCTACGTAGCAACGACTGCTCTAGCTGGTTTCCTGGATTCCCCCAGCATCGTACAGTATTGGGGTCAAGACTCGTCTGGCGAGCAGAAGCCGCTGGCAACTTACTGTGATGACTCGACAGACGCGCTGATCATGTCGTTTGTGGACGGCTTCAATGTTGGCAGTCTGCCTGACCTGAACCTCGCCAATTCATGCAAAGGAACTGATTTTCCCAACACCAACCTCTTGGATTGCCCACAGGTCGGCATTGGTAAGCCACAGAAAGAGTACGATAAATGAGACATTAATATGACAAATGATATGGCAGATATCAAGACATGTCAGGCTCAAGGCAAGAAGGTCCTCCTTTCGCTCGGTGGTGCAACAGGTAGCTACGGTTTCCAAAGCGACAGCCAAGGCGAACAGTTTGCTGAAACGCTATGGAACTTGTTTGGCGGGGGAAAGAGTCACACCCGCCCGTTTGGCGACGCGGTAGTGGACGGATTTGACCTGGATATTGAGAGCGGTGGCTCGACTGGCTATGTGGCGTTTGTGAATGCGCTTCGCAAGCAGTTTGCGTCCGACGCTGGTCAAACCTACTACATCACCGCTGCGCCACAATGCCCCTTCCCGGATGCTTTGCTCGGCGATACACTTAACCAGGCCAGCTTCGACGCGGTGAACGTCCAGTTTTACAATAATTTTTGCGCGATCGATAAGAGCTTCAACTTTAACGCCTGGGATAAGTGGGCCAAGTCGGGCTCGGCAAACCCCGACATTAAGGTCTTTGTGGGTGTCCCAGGCTCGCGCTCGGCCGCAGGTAGCGGCTACGTGCCGATGGGCACACTGAGCGACGCGATCAATCAAGTCTCTCAGTTGAGCTCCTATGGCGGTGTCACAATCTGGGATGCGTCGCAATCGTATACTAATACGGAAGCCTCGCCCAACTTTGCTGTCGCGGTCGGCGAGCTCGTCCATAACGGCCGTTCTTCATCAGGTGTATCTAACAGTACAATACCTACGGCTTCTAGCAGTGCGAGCGATGGTAATGATGACGATGGCAGTGGTAGTACCACGTCAACACCCACGTCCATGGCTTCGTCGGGCGAATCGGATACAACGACGGCCACGGGCGAGACTACTGCTTCTGATACGGCCACTGCAGATGAGCCTACTGATTCGGACGGCACACAGCCTACTGACTCGGGCGCTAACGGGGACAATAGTGGTGGTGGCAGCAGCAGCAGCACCAATGATGGTGAATATATGACTTCGTCTAAGGTGTACAATGTTCACAATGTGCATAATAGACGCCGATATATATATACACGCATTACATGAATAGACAAGAGCAATAAAGGGATGAGATATATAGTATCACGAATGTGAAAAGATGCTGTATGTATTATTATATATCGAAGCAAAAAGAAAGGGTGATCGGGGCGGCAGTGAAATAAAAAAAGTATACAATCTGGTGGGGAAGGGGAAGAAAGGTGAAAGAGAGAGAGGAGAGAGAAGAGCAAGAAGTTGTATCTACAGTAACCTAAAAAGATCAGGTAAAAAAGAAAAAGAAAAGGGAAATTCTGTACAGAATCGGGTCGAGTAATTTTTAAGAGGAAAGGTGAGGGGAAGCTTGCGGTAGCGAAGGCGAGGAGCTGGGCTGTTGCTGGTGTGCGGCGGCCATGGCCATTTGCATCGCCTTGCTCTGACCACCGTTGACGACGGCCGCCATATTAGCGGCGATCATACCATTCGCCATGGCGACCGCGGCTTGCTGTGGCGTCATCTTAGTGCGGCTGTTTTGGCGTTTCATTGGAAGCGGCGAAACCGCATTGGGGCGCCCGTTTTGGAGGTGGTTGAGCGCAGGCGAGGACGAAGGCGTGGAGGCTGGCGTGGGTTGACCGGCTTGTGAGGTGGTGGTGGAGCTGGGCGTGTTGTTGACGGAGGAAGGGGATTGGGTGCTGTTGTTGTTGATAGGTCGCCGGGGGGTCAGGAACGGAATGGTGATCAGACTGCGGAGTTCGGTATCCGACAGAAGCTGCGTCGCATGGCGCAAAAAGGTACTGTCCATCTCATCGACCTCCACTGGCTCTTCATCGTCTTCCTCCTCGTCGCTCGAGTCATCGAACCGGTAGCGATCAAATACGGGCTCAGCTTCGGTGGCAAAGTCTTCAGGCAGACGTCGCTTGCGGGTATGCAAGCCCGCGCGATCGATAAACACCCGACCGCCACGGCCAATGCGCTTGCGGTACCGCGGCTGCGCCTTTTGGGCTTGAGGGGTGAGTGATTGGTAGAATTGGAGTGGAAGGGGTGACGGGAAAGGTTGATAAGGACACTAGCAAATAAAACGAGTGAGACGATTCATGCGAAGCAAAAAAAAAGGCATTTACCTCGGTGACGTCTTCGTAACCAGCGTCCTGCTCCTGTTTGCGTGCCAGTTCGGCTTGGATGGCAAGCTGGAGAGGGTTCTTTTCTTGGCGGATGTCGAAGCCATCCCGCTTGAGTTTGTTGAGCGGTATCTTGATGGTCGCACTAAGTAGGTGACGTCGTTTAAAAAGTGTAAGCAAGAATGAGCCGACATACTCGTCTTTTTGTTCTTTTTTCTTTTGTTTTGTTTTACGTACCCAGATGACCCAGACTCCAAGGACGTCTTGCGCTTCTTCTTGGAAACCGGCATCAGGTCTTCGTCTTCCTTGATACCGAGCTGGCGTTGGAATTCACGCAGCTTGCAGCGCTTTTCGAACACGGCATGTTCCAGCACAAGACCCTCTTTGCGGATCTTTTCTCGCCGCAGCACCATTTCGAGCAAATTACGAGCTGACTCCATCTCCGTGCGCAGTTTCCGTAGACGTTCGAGCGATTGCTGATCGGTTCGGCGGGTCTTGCGCACGGGCTTCTGCTCGCGCCGGCGGAAGCAGACGTATGGGTCGATCTCACTCTTTAGCTTATCCTCATACCGCAGCTGGGGGAAGATGGTGTCACCATTGCGTTCCCCGCGCCGACTCTTCCAATGATCATACACCGTTTTCAATATGTGCTCGTCCTGAACCGGATAATCGTCGGAAGATATCACATTCTGCAGGTCGGCGAACGAGGGGATTTGGGATGCATCCTTTTGAAATTTTTTTGGTTGGGTAAGCATGAATTCCTCCCATTTTCATAACTAAGTATATTACCACATCCAGATGCGGCCAATGCTGATTGACGGTTGACTCATAGAGCCACATTGTCTTTTCAAAATCGTCCTCCGATAGATGCGTGGTGTCGGGTGCATCATTATATTTTTTGAGAAAGGCATCGTCGTCTTCATCCATGACGTAAGGACAGCCGATGCAGTCCTCGACTGTGGAGGAGAAACGGATCAGAGCATTGGGCTTCTTCATGCGAGTCTGATAGATAAGGTGATATTCTGGGTCGGGGATGACACGAGAAGCATCTGGCGTAGGGATATAGGTAGCGACCTTGGCACCGGTTGTGACGGCAGCATGAGCAGCCGAGATGGCAGCCTGCAAGTCATGCTATAGGCAGAAAGAGGATGAGTAAGATAATGAACGAGAACACCAAGTGACTGAGTGAGTGGGGTATGGGATGGGATGGGATGGGGGGTTTGGTTGTGGATAATAGGTCAGCCGATATGTGTAAGGTGAGCCGGAAGAATTGAAAAAATTACGGGCGCCACGGCAACCAACCACGCAACCGACCAGTCATAGACTGGGGTGTGAGAGTGTGGTGTGTATGTATGTGTGCGTGTGTGTGTGTATATGTTGTTGTGTGGTGTCCCCCCATCCAAAAAAAAAACCAGATCCTACCTCTTCTTCCTCCTCCTTCTCCACGCCAGTCTCTATCTGAGGCACAGAGCGCTGAATATTGACGGCATCGCCAATATCTGGGAGCTGCGACTCTTTAAAGATAGGGAGTGGGTGCTTGGGGGATAACTTTTTGACTCGGAATCGGGAGACCATCTGGTTTTGCATGCGCAAGTGAGATGAGCAAAAGGTGTCCCAAGTCAATAGACTGTATAGCTAAGGATGTCTAGAACTGACCACAGTGCGCACTCGTTGACTAGACGACCTTTTTTCCTTTTTTTCCTTGTGCTTTGCAAGTCGAGGCGCCGTTGTTGTTGTGGGTTATTTTTTTCGTCTTTTTTTTCAAATCGCCGGGCTGCGCTTGTATATTTGTATTGTAAAATACGGTTCAGATTGCTGTGGATTACAAAGGAAAAAAAAATTTTTTTGGTCATGTTTCGCGCCTGTCGACCTATTTTGCTTGCGTCATCACATTAGTACTACGCTGCCATTCAAATATTTTCTATTTGTGCTCTCCCAGCGTTATCACACCCATTTACCCTGGCACACATACACACACACACACACACATGCACGCAGTCCTTCACTTGATGGCTAAGCCCATATCTCCCCCCCCCCAGCACCCCTTATTTCTTAAAATGTCGATGCCGATTCACCTGCCGGCTTAGCTATGTGAACCTCCCCCGGCCGGTTGTGTCTGCGTGTGTGTCTGTGCAGGCGTGCCCAGGTGTCCGACACGTCGGCTGCAGGTTGATCTCCGCCCAAAGCAGCCGTGATCTGCGAGATATGCATTCAGAACCAATTTATCCAGGCCCACTTCTCAAAAGATAGACACCAGCTTAAAAAGACTTGGTTACGCAGCCCTGTTAAGTCCATCTGGATTAGAAGAGGGAGGGGGGTCCGTACTTGGGGGTCCCTTTCAAAATAAACTCCTACATCCCAAGGATGGAGGCGCAAGACTGCACACCCTAAATTTTTTTTCTACCTTTCTCTCTTTTCTCCATATTTTTCACCTGGAATCCCATTAGGTGTATGTATAAATTTTTCCGCATTGATATCGTGAAGCTCTTTCCTGGTGACGCACGACCGCCCTGACGCCGAAATAAAAGTTAGCAGTTACCAACATGCCGAATTAAAAAAAGAACTCTTCGTTCTTTTTTCCGTTTGCCCATTGTCGGTAACTCGGTACTTCACCCGCTTTCGCGGCGACAGCGCATCATCTCCTCTTCTTCCTGCAGCTGATACGATACCCTGGTGTGCGTGTGCTCGCGACAACATGGAAGCCTCTGAGGAGGGAGGGAGGGGTATCAGGGCTCTCTCGGTGTAAGAGCATGCCGCGGAACTGCCCGGTGCGGTGGCAAGGTGAGTCTTTCTTTTCCCTTCCATCTCAATGTATATATCCGGTAACCGACCTAATTGATACCACAGGAACGGGGCCCCACGGCGAGGTGCGAGCGGCGGGCAAGCCATCGGCCTCCACACATCTGGACGGCTGCTGACGGAGGACGCACGCAAAGGACGAGACCGGCGCGCGGCGTGCGCACGATGCGCTACGACAACGGCGCATTGGACGCCTGGTGGGCGGGAAAGGTGCGTAGATCAGCGTCCTATGGATGGACCGACGGGGGAAAGCGAGCGGTGGGAAGGCAAGTGGGTTCGCTCAAAGGCAATGAGAGTTTCTTGGCGATGAGGACGAGAACGCTGAAAAGAACAGGTGCCGGATACGCGGACCCGAGCTCGCGCGCGCATGCATGATGCACGCGCTTTTGTGTGTGTGTATAGGTTCTTCTTGGTCGACCCTTGATCTTGTGTGTGATGGAGACGAAAGTGGATTGGGATCCGCGGGAAAGCAAAAAAATATTGATGGAGTTATGATCATGTAGGACGGGACACAGTGGAAGCGGGTGTGGTTCGGCCTGGGATGTTCAGGCACGCGCGGACGTGTGTGCGCTCTGGGACCGGACAAAGGTGGAACCTCTACCTACGGTCGTCGCTCGCCGGTGAGCGAAGGTACATTGGATAACGGAGGACCTCTCGGAAGCAAGTTAATGTCAAGAGGTCGGTGGGCCATGGTAGGGTGTGCGTGGTGAGTGCGCGTGAGGCACTCACCACAGTGCCAAATCCCATCATCATCCGCTCGCCCCGCCGCTGCTGCTGCCTTCAAAGTTTATTGTCAAGCCTCTAGGAGCCTACTACTCAAGGTCTGGCCGTTCACACAGGGTCGGTCTCTTTCTTAGGCTCGTCTCTCCGTTTTTACTGTAGCTATAATAAATTCCCCTAACTATTTTTCTCTTCGATCTTAGAAGATTGTAAGGTTAGCTCCTTTGATATGTGGCACAGGGTAACACAAGCGCTGTCCCGTGCATTCAACATTGTTTGTTAACCCAGAAAAAGCCCGCCGCTTTTTTTTTATCTGACAAAAAAAAATTCTCAAAACGGGCATTACAGAAGAACAAAAGATCAGCCGGTGGAAAATTATTAGATTCATCCGTTTTAATTGGTTTCAGCTATGTATCCCGTTTGGAAAAAAAGGGAAAGAATGCTTAGACAAGCTGCGTTGAAACGACCTTGTGGTGGTACACGTAGGGCACAGGACGAAAACACTGGTTGATGGGATACGTCGCAGACGAAACAACACGGCTTTAACCGGTTGTTCTGTGGCGGTAAGCTAAACGGATAGGGCCCGGATGACGCACCTGGAGATCGGGAACATACGCAGGCCCAGCATCTCGGTGGACACGGCGATCGGTGGACATGCTTTCCAATTTCAGAATGTTTGGATATGCACTGCGTCAACCCCTTAACCATGTGGCTGGCTCCACTAATCGTGTGTAAGAATTGTTTTCGAGCCTTCAAGTCACCCTTTTTCGCGCGAGAGAAGTCTGGGGCTCTCATGTATATAAAAGGAAATACCGCCCGTAGTGCCGGACCAATATACATTCTTTGCCTAATTCGCGTTGCGACACACTAGAACACCGCCGCCGTCTCCGAAAAAGAACATCCTTAGAAAATTCTATCGCGATTGGATACATATGGATACAGGGTACACGATTAGGCCCGATGATCGGAACACGTAGTCGAAGGTCACGTCACGTCTTCCGCAAACAGGATGCGCCCGATTAGATCACGATTAGCTGCTACATGTGGTTTGGCGCCAACCAGTCGTCCGCCAATTCTGTGTATGTATATCATAATATTTACGAAGCTCAGGAAGAACAAGATACATGGGGTCATCTGATCATTACTTTTCTGTTATTCGCCTTCCATGTTCGTGCAAGCTTCAGAGAGCACAAGATGTCATTCTCAGGAAAGAATTTATGGCGAATCCGAGCGCTCTTCCTCAAACAGATGATGGCGTTGTGTTTGAGATTATATAAACATTGACGCCATCAGTGATTCTAAACTATCTGATCTGTCGGTTGGTAGCTTATGCTCGTTTCCCATCGAACTTACCGAGTGTCTGGGGTTCTTTTGACCACAAAATCCTAGAAACTGTTTCTGTTTGTTGGTATCGGCTTGACTTTCTGGATTTTTGTCTGTGTATAGTTCTAATTAGAACGCTGCTCTTTTAATTCTCGCTATGCGCCTAGAGATGAGAGGTATTACACCACCAGAAGAGAAAGCTGTTCTGTTACGGATGTTACGGAGAACAAACTTCTGCTATTTAAATATGACAAGCATCGACATGCACATAGATGTACACCACATTTACATCAGACAAGCCAAATATCGAGCTTACTGTATATGCGTTGACGAACAAAAGGATCACAGTAGGATTTGGTCATGTGCCTCTAAATGTTGTCTCTACTGTCTTCACGCAGTCTGAGAATATGTGGTGTTCTTGACTTCTGTATTTTGGTTTCACGGCGGTGGAACGCGACCTCCATAATTAGGTTAGAAGGAGATCATTAAAGAATAGCGAGGAAAATCTGGAGTAAAAGACTCGTGTTGACTATGTAGGATTATATTGCGTAGAAAGGTTCAATTGCTAAATAAGGACCGATAGACGCATACTTGGTCATAAAGGACTAGAAAAGTTTAGATAATATATATATAAATATGTCCTATGTCTTGAAAGATGTCTCTCGACATGGCTGAGTATGTAAGCTGCGGTTGTTCACATGTCTTGTAGCATGCTAAAAAGTCGCTTCGAGTACATTTTATCATGCCAATAGGCTAGTTTATTCAAGTTGACCTATTTTTTCAAAACCAAAGTAGACTTACAACAGGAGATACGATCTAAATTTTAACTACCTATTAATAATCGGTCTCGTTATAATATTTTCCCATGCTGTCAACTCTCATTCCCGCTCCGTTATAAATGGCCATTTGTTTTCTGAGTAGCTGTGGAAACTGTCGTACTTCCTGAGCATTCTTAGCAGTCTTAGCATCCCTTACTCTTTAAGCTATGGTATAGCCAATATACTTTTTCACTCGCAGTATACATATGCAGCAATTTTGGTACCTTTTTGAGCGGCAACGAATACTATAAGAATATACCAGACTTTACAACTACGTTGTACGTAGAAGCCGCCTTGGATTTCACATTTTCGCCTTTCTTGATTTCTTTTACCCACAGAAAGTAGTTTTAAGCGTGAGCAAGTAGTGTATTATACGGTGATCCAAAGCAAGATGTTAAAGACACGAGAGTCTATGTATAATTAATTGGTGAGTAGCCTCATTTTTATGCCCAACAGGCCTTCATCTCGATGTTCTCTCTCTGCTCCCGATTGGCATACTCACATTGAAGATTCACTACATATAGTGCGTAATAAATATCACTTTGTTCTACTTAGGATAGCTAGCGTATAGGCACACATATTTCTACTTTTTCTTCAAGGTATCCGGACGACGGCAATGGTGAACAGAGCATATACGTAACGATGTCATAGTCAAGGCATGCAGCATACATTAAATACTGTACTAATGTAGCGTATATTTAAAAAGAAATGTATTATGAGCTTTTAAAGTGTATTGCAGAGTTTGTGAAAAAGAGGTGAACAAGAAGTACAGTAATTTGAAACTTCTCGACCAACAAGTCGGATGACGCAGCTGCTAAATGCAGTACATATCTGGGTGCTTGTTGTGTCTTAACATCCGTTCATATATAAGATTTCGAGAAAAAAAAAAAAGAGAATTAGCAGTACCTGCGGACTAGAAGTGATACACATTATAGCGGTGCTTTATTGATATAAGACTGCATAGATGTAGGGTGTATTAGCGTATCAAAAGCTCAATACAATCATCAAACGCGACTTCAAAACCCTAAGCTGGAATGTTCGCCTGCGCCGCTGTTGGGTAGAAGGTCGAAAGCTATAAGCAGGCCAGTATCCAGGGTCAGCCACGGCGCTCGCAGGAAGAGCAACTACCGAGCTGATTAAAGCTGTCTCTTCAGTTTGTAAGTTGAAACGTCATCACGTATCAAGTGATAACTGTCTGATTTTTTTTGCCTTTTTTTGGGTAAGCGAATTGATATTATAGCCTTCGTCTCTCCTCCGCCAAGACTACGCTTTGCAAACATGGACTTTTCACCTTATAAACCGTCTCCGGATGAGCATCGGACTCAGCAAAAGTCGAAAGGAAAATCACGCAACGCGCCACCAGCACCTGCTTCATCCTCCTACCAATCAGGTGGACCACCGCCATCTCTAGTTGAAGAAGGTCTATTTTCAAGCGGTGGGCCAAGCCTAGCACGCGGTGCACCCGGTGGCACTGTCCGTGTAAACAAGTACGAGACCCGCATGCCCATTCGCGTTGATCTTGAGGCGGCTCTTGCCTATGTCTTGGGCCCCATTACAGGTACACTCTCATTATATATTTTACACCGGCTTGTGTGTTGATCTTCTGGAAACAGGCATTCCGCTTCTTGTCCTCGAAACCAAAAACGACTATGTGCGTTTTCATGCATGGCAGGTAAAGCGCTATACTGCCTTGTACTGGGTGATACTTATTCTTTATTTAGTCGTCGCTGCTCTTCTTGACCTTGATGTGTCTCCACTTTATTTTGATGTTCATATCCACTGTCCTATCATGGATGCTTTTTACCGTTGATATCATGCTTATTCTATATCTGGCCTACCGTGCCTATCTGGACGGTGCTTCTCTCGAGCGATACTATGTCCCCTACTTCGGTTCTATCGCTGCTGAATGGGTTGACACTGAATAATCCATTGCTCGTAAGAATTTACCTATATCACCCCATACCAGCTTGACTTGTTCGTATATCATCATGCACCCAACTCTCTCCTTTCTTTCTCTCTTTATCACTGACGTTACTCCATAATACATACCTATCTCGTAAAGCATTTCTAATGTCTCGGTACATACATATGTATTTGCGTAAAATAATAATAACTAGTATAATTTTGATTTATACATCGACATGGAGAGGTAAAAAAAAAAAAAGGCAAAAATGGAGCCAGGTGCAATTGAGGAGAATAAGCGGAGTGTAGCAATATGAACGTATATGTGTGAGCAGAGGTTGGTGTGATGATGGAAGGAAAAGAAGGAAAAAGAGTTCTGGCGACGTTTCACTAGCAGTTAGTACAAGCTGGATTGAGCACTGCTTCCATTGCTTGACTCCCTAGACGAGCCACTCATTTGGGTGGCCTGCCTGCGAACTGATTCAGGATGTCGTGCCATTCGACGGTTCTGCGCTGCAGCTGGGAAAAGAAATAAGAGAAAGAGCGCGTTAGTCCATGTTTCAAATGCAAAAGACCGTTGGGTAAATGTATTACATTTAGACGCCGCCAGGGCGCGATCAAGTCTGCGAACGACTGCCGTCAAATGGGTGTACCAGGTTTCTTGTTCCTCTGCGCTGGATGTGTACATGAGATGGACATTGGAAGAACCAACGAACGTCGTGTTGAGGGTGTCAACACCCTGAAGGGCTGATGTAATCTCAATGCAGTGCTCGGGTTCAGAAAGCCGACGAATGCGCGCCCGCTCGAGCGGGATGGCATCCTTATACTGCAGAACAGTCCGACCATTGCTCTCTTGCTTCGGTCGTACAACCACGAGCATGTCTGAAAATAGAATGTAAATGCGGTCTTCATTGAGTGGCGTCGTCTGATCCTGCTTGACAACACCACCACGCGATATGGACCCTTGTAGCACAAGACGGCGCTGGGCCTTTGCCCCAAACGGGGCACCGACGAGTGCTTCCTGGATCGCCATGACCTCGTTCACGTTATCCACGTCCTCTACACGTGGCCGTAGGTCCTCTGCGAGTTGCTGGATGCGTTGCCGACATTGGCTGAGGCCGTGGTAGTCGGGATGCATCGGCGACGTTGCTTCGGCGAGCTTAGTCATGAGGTGCGCGTACCGAGTGATACACCCCGCTGGCACCTGGAGCAGGGATAGTAATGTAGCACCCTGGAGCGCGGGGTCTTTGTGCGCCGTCTGTCACAAAAGAACACAAGGGTTATTATTCAGTGAAACAAGGTACACCAATGGAGTGGTACTCACGTCGGTAAACTTTTTAAATGGTTGGTACCGGGTCAACCGCTCGTACGTCGACACGGCCACGCTGTAATTATCGAGATAGGTGGTATAAACAGAAAGCTTTGGAAGCTATTCCAAAGGAAAAAAAAAAGTCAGCTGTACGTTTTTCCCAAAACGATCCTCCTCTTAACTTACCCAGGCCATGAAAATATCCGAAATGATCTGCGTAGGTCCCCAAATGCGCAAACTGTTTGTTCCAGTAGGTAAAAATGAGTATATGGAAGGATATATCTATGCTGGGTTGCATTATGTTGCTTGTTATACCGTTCGTTTAAATTAGCTAAATTACTTTGGTGGACCTGAAGGATATCGTCCATGTTGCAAAATAGCCAACGGATTTCCCGCTCGGTACAAATCATTTTCTTCATGCCCAGAAAACTGAGTTTGGAGCTTTTAGCGTCTTTACGTAACGGCTTCTCAAAAATGCGTGAGAGATCCTCGAGAGACTGTAAATAAGCTTGCTCCGAGGCATGGAGTTCTTGGACGAGCGCCTCTCGATGACGATGGCCCATTTCGTGGTCTGTCATACCGAGCCACATGTTGGGTTAGAGTTTTCGAGTTGCGCAAAAAAAAAAAGTCTATTGTGTGTAGCTGATTTCACGTACCGATCAAGCCGTCGTCGACATCATCAAAATCGAGGTCGTCAATGATATCGAGCTGATAATGGGATGGGTTCGAGTGGTCGGTCGGAGGGGGTGGGGGCGGATTGTTCACGTAGTCGAGTGAAAAGGAAGTCAGATTGGTGGCATCGCTTGCATGGCGTATGGAGGAGGATGTATGACTCCCGCGACTGGTGGTCTGGCTCGAGGCATTGCTGACGGGACGGGCGGGCCAGTCGTCCGCTTGCATTGGCTAAAGGAAGGACGAAAAAGAGAGGAAAAAGAGAGAGAGAGCGGAGAGGGGGGGTGGAGGAAGGGGAAGCAGGGAAGAAGAAAGAGGTAGAAAGGAGGAAATGGGAAAAAGAAAAGCAAGAGAAGGACAAATTCCGGATCGTCCAATATGGCCTGCTGTTTGCAATGGGACGAAGAGGAAAAGAGCGCCAAAAAATTTTGACCATTGGGGAGGACAATGGTTTGACCTTGTGCAACGTCGCCTGGCTTTGCTGCAGAGCACAGAAAGCAGATTCTTTTCGCCCACCGATCGGTTCGCTAGCCTGATTTGATTTCGCGCTCTTTTTTTCTGGTCCCACTTTCGTAAGCGACTTTGACTTTTAATTGATTCGACCCCTGCACACAGTCCAGGATGGTCCGCTATGTCCTTATCTTCGTTGGGACGCACTTTTTGTGGAAGAAGTCAGTCATATAGGAGAGTCTATAAAAAGTCAATCCAACTCGTAGAGCCTAGACACACGTTTGCAGGCCCGTGCTTCACAATTTATTTGCGCGCGTTGAATCGAGCTGCAGTCAAACTGTTGCACAGCATGAGTTGAAAATGAGTAGGCCCTGCGCCGCAGACAATCATCATGTTTCTAATTTGCAAGCGGTTTTCCCAGGAAGATAGCATATCGACTCTCTTCTTAGAGGTGGCCCGGATTGTCGGAATACGGTGATCCCTTCTACCCAGAAAAAGGCATAGTTTCCACGGGTACGTCTCGACATACGTTGTGTAGGCTTTTTCGTATTACATATGCATATGAAGTGTAATTGAGTAGAAAATCAAAAAGAAGTTGCTCGTTTTTCCAATTTATACTCCGCAGTGGTGACATCACACTCTGACCTTTTATCTCTTTTTCGGATGACCACATACATACACACACAAAGAGCGAGAAACAAAAAAAAAAAAGGCCGCTGGCTTTCAATTTCGTACTGCTCGACGACCCTTCTTTTTGGCTAATGAAAGATGGAGGACGATCAAGGCAAGCATCATGTCGAGCGGATCAACGTCAGCGCGTTTTGAGCTTTTACTGACGTTTATTTTTGGCTACCTGTAAACAGAAATCTGCCGTGTTTGCAGATGCGAATCGACGCCTGATCATCCACTGTTCCATCCTTGCAAATGCTCTGGCAGCATTCGATTTGTTCATCAGGACTGGTAAGCCAACAGGTCAGACAAGCTCTTCTTATGATATAAACGTGATTTCTCGGGCTAGCCTTTTGGAATGGCTGTCGCACAGCAAGAAAAAGTAAGTGGTGTATTCCACAGTAGACAATGGTGTAGTTGCATAATTTTTAAACAACACACACACACTCATAGATACTGCGAACTCTGCGAATACCCCTTCGTGTTTACACCCATCTATCGCGATGATATGCCCGAGCGAATCCCTCTGGGAGTGCTGATACGACAGTGCACCCAGCGACTTGCCACACTCTTCAAAACATTACTGCGTGCCCTCGTTGTTGCCCTGGTTTGGCTCGTCGCCTTGCCTTATCTCACCCTCTGGACGTGGCGGTTCTACTTTTGGAGCGGCGAGAGCATAGTCTTTGCACGACGACTCTCCACCAATACCACTGTCTTGCAAGATATCTCCTCTACCAATACGACCGTCGAAGAAGACCGTCAGCATATTCTTTTCAACCACACCCTCAAGTAAGTGATAATTTGTGCGGCAATGACGGGGGCTCATTGATGAAATCACCAGGTCATTCTTGAGCGAGTGTTTCGAAGGTCAGATGATCACTGCCTTTGTCATTGTCGTTTTCGTCGCGGCCTATCTCTTTCGTGAGTGGGTCATCCAGAACACGCCGACTGAGACTGGCCTGGATCTTGGCATGGACGAGAACGAGGAAGCAGACGACCCACCGCGGATAGACAGAAACAACCCCATGCAGCAGCAGCTTGCTGTCGATGCCTTAATGGCTATGCAAAACATCCAGCAGCAGAATCAAGGTGACGCGCACGACCGTGAGCGGATCCGCGCCCGTCTCGAAGGTCTTCGTGACGAACTGGAACGCAACCGTCAACGCCATGTGGATAACCATTTTGACCATCATGACCACGATGACGATGATGATGAAGACTACGAGGAAGAGGAGGAGAGTGATAGTTCGTCTTCATACAACAGCGAGATTGCGCACGACTTGGCCCAACGCAGCCCAACCCGGTCCCATTCCGTCCGATCTCGTGAAGCCACACCCTACCCGACAAGTGAGCCTAGCAGCAGTAGTCACGACGTCGGTCAAGATGAAGATGAAGATGAGGATGAGGATGAGGATGGTGTGAATACTCGACACAGCTTGTTTTCTTCGTGGCGTGAAGAGCATGATGCGCATGAGAGCACGTCAGCCAAAATGCGATGGCGCGCCCCCGAATTCTCGGGTGAAAATGGCGAGGCAGCAGGCCCGTCTGGCTTCCGCGAGGAGACGGCCGAGCCAGAGCAACGAGAAAACGAACACTTGGACTTTGACCCAGCGCTACTCGATGATCCGGCCATGCGCGCTTGGTTGCCTCCCACAGCAACGTATGGCAATCGACAGGAACCTGTGGCCGAACCTCAAGTAGAACAGCAACACCCATTGCCGCCACTCCAGCAGCAGCAGCCGCCTCCGCAGCAATGGGATAACCCGAATGACAATCGCGATGCGATGGTTGATGACGATGAGCCATTCGATCTTGGTGAAGACATTGATGGCGTCCTCGAAGCGATCGGTATGCGCGGCAATCCCTGGATGCTCGTGCAGAACTCGGTCCTCATGTCACTCATGATTAGTCTGTGCCTTGGTGTCGCGATTTGGATTCCCTACGTGATTGGGCGCCTTGTGATCTTGGTAAGTCTCAAGTGGATAGAAATGGACCTTTTGGCTTACAGTGGGTTATACTAGATTCGACCGATCAGCTTTATCCAGACGCCCATCTACATTCTGCGTCTCGTCACCGACCCCGTCCTTGATTTCACCCTCGACTATGCATTGCCCTTCCTGCATACAAAGACGGCGCCTATGGCCGATTGGCTACCCGAAAGCATCCAGGTGGCACTCAAGACGCTGTATGATCATGTTACGGCTGCGCTCGAACCATTCACCATGCTTCGCGAAGAAGGTGTACCGACGCAAATCGTACACGACACCGCAGCAGCGACAGAAACGCACAATGCGACTCAGGTCTGGATGCTGACCATGCAAGAAAAGATGGAAGAGGCCGGCATGGTCATCCTCGACCGCTGGCACCGTTTTGCCCTCGGCCAGACCGGCTTAGATCGCAGCGTGTGTATCCTGATGGGTTACATGGTTCTCATTCTCCTCGGCTCCTGGTATCTCGCCCGCTCTCGCCATGGCGGTACTCGCAACGCCACCGGCACCGGCGTGAATGACATCCTGCGACAGCAAGGCGTATTTCTCAAGGTGTTTTTCTTCATCGTTTTGGAGCTGGTCGTGTTTCCGACCGTGTGCGGTATCCTGATCGACCTGGCGACGCTTCCGTTGTTTGTGGACGCAACAATCGCGAGCCGCTGGGCGTTCTTCCGCGAGAACCCGTATTCAGGCACGTTTTTGCATTGGTTTGTTGGCACCGGTTTCATGTTCCACTTTGCCGTCTTTGTGACGCTGTGCCGCGAGATCGTGCGTCCGGGCGTCATGTGGTTTATCCGCGACCCGAACGATCCACAGTTCCATCCGGTGCAAGAAATGATTGAGCGACCTATTCTTACACTGATGCGCAAGATTGGCGCGAGTGCCATGATGTACTCGATCCTGATCGTCGCCGGTATTGGCACAGTCACGTTTGTGGTGAGCCGGTATACCGGTGTGTATCCCCTCCACTGGCCTTTTGAGTAAGTGAATATTTCTTTTATTATTTTAGTCATGACAGGTCGCTCATTTGGCTACTTAGCACCCCCATCTCGACGCTGGCTGTCGATCTGCTCGCTGCACAGTTCTTAGTACCGCCGCTTATCTCGTACATCAAGCCGCGCGAATTCTCAAAGAAGGTTCTCTCCGACTGGTGGCGCGCTACGTCGCGGCACTTGCGACTCACTTCGTTCATGTTCAATGGGCGCTATCCAGAGGAGGAAGGCACGCATGTCAGGAGAACACTCAGGGCCTGGTTGCTTTGGGAACAGGCTCCGATCCCTTCCGGAGTCTATGCAGACGTAGCCATCTCGGACCACGATGAGCATGCACCAGTGATATTCAGACGAGACGGCTCATTAGCCCGCGTTCCCAAACACGATAGTGTTCCTGTCCTCGACGATCGTCGCATGATTGTGCCCGTGGACCCGATCCTACTCGAGCCGATTGACGCTGAAGAGCGGAGACTGGGCCACCCGGCCGCATCAGAGACGGGCGACGAGGAAAACAACACTACAGTCGTCTACCTTCCTCCTCGCTTCAAGCTCAGGGTCACCCTGTTTCTGTTCCTAATGTGGCTGTCTGGCTCCACTTTGACCTGCTCCATCACGATTGTGCCGCTCCTGCTAGGTCGTCATGTCTTTGACGTCTATCTCAACGTCAAGGTGCACGACATGTATGCGTTCATTGCCGGTGCCTATATCATGGTCTTCCTTTCGATCTTGATCAACTGGGCAGGTCACAAGATGGAAGTGCTCACTCGAAACGGAGGTGCACTGAGAATGTCTGAAGTGATCGCGGGCGCCAAGGACAAGTTAACCCTGGTATGTGTGCTGCATGCAATATTCATGATTTCTCCGCTCATTAAGAAAATACAGGCAATCAAGTTAGTGTACCTAGCGGCGGTCTTTGGCTTCATTATCCCGCTTCTCATTGGTGTTGCGGCGGACCTTTTCGTGTTCATGCCGATCCGGCTCTCCAAGTCGAGTGATGCACTCGTGATCCACATGTCGGAGGTAAGGAAAAAGAAAGAAGGGGTGGGGGAAGAGGAGCTTTGCTCACACATACATTACCGATATGTATAGGACTGGTCATTTGGCGTTGTCTATCTGGGCATTTTCTATGGTGTTGTATACGTCCTGCCGAACAACGTCATTCAACGGACCCTGGATGGCTATACTCGGAACGGTCTGGGGGTGAATACATGGGCCCTGACCCGCAGTCTAATTCTGCCGATTATCTTGGGAGCAACAGGAGCAATCGTTACACCGGGTATGTTGGCCCTGAGCGCAATCCATTTGCTGGGCTTGACAGACCCTGTCATGCATCTCGCACTGTTCCGTTGCGCATACCCAATCGCATTTTGCGTGGTGATCCTCGGCGGTCTTTTGGTGCTTGTTACAAGGCTTGTTCGCGTCTGGCTCAAGGCTGTGCGCGATGACACGTATCTTGTGGGCAAACAGCTCCACAACCTCGACGAGCAGCAGCGGACACCGACACCAGAGACTTCGGGCTACCCATCCCCTTCATAATAGAATCTATTTGCTAGCGAAACTTATTGCACATAACACTACCCCTTCCCAATCCAACTCAACCCAGAAAAGCAGCAGACCCGTCCCCTTCCAAAGGACTGCATAGTCAACCCTTAGTTTCGCCCCACCACCACCACCACCACCACCACCACTCCTCGCACATATCGTATACACCAACCGCTCGCACACACTTCTACACACAATCACACATGTTTACATATTTTCTCATGCGCGCATGCACTATCTGAAACGACAGCGAATAAATTGGTTACACCGCTTTTGTAACATCAGGAAAAGGGAAAAAGTCAGCCAGGCGCGCTCCCAATTTTCACTCAAGTCGAGTGGGTTGGATTATTCATGAGTTTCTTGAAATAAAAAAAAGAGGAAAAAGGCTTATTCATCAATCCTTTTTTACTATTCACGCGTAAATAACAAGATGCCTTCCCTCGAAATCACTTCATCCGAGTCACCCAAGGATTTGCAAGCCTTTGTCAAAAACTTGTCCCCTGTGTTTGCGGAGTGTATCGGCAAACCCGAAAGTGTAAGTACAATATGCAATGTAGAATAAGTGCGTTTCAGAATGAACGATGAGAGAAGGGGCTTGCTAATTAGTAATGACCATTTGCTCTAGTACTGCACTGTGCTGTTTACCAAAGTCGACGCAATGACTTTTGGGGGTTCCACTGAACCCGCGTTCCTGGCGAAGATCACATCGATTGGCAATATCGGTATGCAGGACCAAAAAGGAGACAGGGAGCATGTTCACTTATTTATTTCTACTACTACTATTTCCATCTAGATAATGAGCGCAATGCTAACTTGACCAAGACCATAGGTGAAGTCCTCAACAAAGAACTCGGCGTCAGCCTCGATCGTGGCTACTTCTTCTTTAACAATGTTACTGCGAGTGACACCGGCTTCAAGGGCACTACTTTTGCGAACATCCTGAACAAGATGTAATATAGTAAACAGTGTCCATAATAAATGCTGAATGTTTTTCCGTATGTGCACAGACCTGCAAAAAAGAAAAAAAGGCAATGTAAGGTGCCAAATGCTTACGTGGTCCCAATATTGCAAATAAACGAAGTTTCTATTGCAAATATTATTGAGTATAAGGAGCTCTATCTATCACGAGGAGTAACTAATCGAGCAAAATATTGCCGATCATGACATTTTGCGCGCCTAGGACAACAACGCATGGCTTAAACATGTCATGACGTCTTTATGCAGAACCCGCCCAACCCCATGCCCCTTTCATCACACTGCATTTAGTAATCTGCAAGAACTGTCGACTCACAAATCGGGATGCGGCCATGTGGTACATGCTTGTGCCCACCTCTGCTGCAGTACTTAATTTATTTTCTTGGGATCATCTCATCTGAAGCCCAAAACGCACAATGTCACATACACAAAGCTTGCCCATTGCCGATGTGCCTCACCCCCACAATTACACACTTTACACACACTTGTGCAAATACACTTACAGCACTCTAAACGGGGGACCATGGCGCCTTTCCTCTGGATTTCGGAAAATATATTAAGCTGCTCATATTAACAAGTCTTTAAACAAAGAAATAAGCACGACGTTATCTTTGTAAAAGCAAGAAGGCGTTTGACAGAAATCCGTGCGTCGGTCACCCGTTCATTTAAAGCTAGCAAGGAAGACAATGGATGGATTAGCTCTTTCAGTATCCGCGCGAACATTCTCGACCTGGTTAAGCTACATGACCATTGGCCGGCAAAATGTTCTGGAGCGACGGTTAAACTGATCAAGAGCTGAGAAATGCAGGGGCCGGCAGAACAGTTTTAGTAGTTGGCACAATGCATCCAAAAAAAAAACAAAGAAATTGGTCCCTTCAGGAGATCGTTTGGACAAAACGTGGCACACAAACAGCACAGCAAGGGATTCTGTCAAACCGCAAAGATAAGCTTCGGCTGAGCCCGACGCTTATTGGTACATGAGTGGACGCGGCAATCTAATCAAGCAATGCTCTCCTGCAACTCGTTTAGAAGAAAAAAGTAAAGGCCAAGTGAGAGCTGCAAATGAAAATTCGCTCTTGACTGCATAACCCCTTCTGAAAATGAAACTCCACTCTACTGCTTTTTTTTTCTTTGCACCCCCACGCGTTAAACCAATTGCACGGCTGGGTTCTTTTTTGTTTGTCACCTACCATGGGGGACAAAGGAAACGTGATCACCATGTCTGTGTGCTAAATTTGACACGACCTATATAAAAGGGACGTGTCCGCCATGCCACCTAAAATACTATCTTAACACTTCACTATCTACATCCCTAATCTCTCTCTGTCGTCTTTACACAGCATTAATCATGGACGCTTATCCTCTCCAATACGGACCACTTTTCACCATGCCCACCGACTATTACACGCCGTTAATCGGTGATAATATGATGCTGTTCAATCAACAACAAGAGAAGCTTTCTGAGCCCCAGCAGTACCCCGAACAACAACAACAACAGCAGCAGCAGCAGCAGCAGAAGGAAGAGAAAGAAGACACTCAAACGCAAGACAGCACCAAGAAAAAGACCAAGCGGAAGCAAGTCAAGAACGCCTGTGGTATGTTAAACGATCTCGATTATTCCATGCGTCATTTCTGACTCTTATCTACACAGTCAACTGCCAAAAGGCCTGCAAGAAGTGCGATAATGGTCGCCCTTGTCAGCGCTGCATCAAGCTCGGATTAACCGCGACCTGCGTCGATTCTCCGCGTAAGGAGCGCAGAAAGGGTATCAAGCGCGGTCCGTACAAAAAGCGCCAAACCTCGCAGCCTCCCTCCTCTATTTCTACCACCAACACTGCTATGCCGCCACGCTGTAAGTTTTTTAAAATTTAGCTCAAACCATCGAATCCATAAACTCATTCTTGTTTAGTAACTGTGCACACTGCCCCCACCCAGTGGGACAACACTTTGGACTGGCAGCCAACGTGTTACTCTCAAGCACCTTCGTTGATCGAAGGCCAGTCTTTCCACCAGCTGATGCTGCAAGAGCAATTTTCCCATCCCCAGCAAACCACGCCGGTCGTGGCAACTCAGCCCTACTACTATCCTGCGAGTCCCGAGAGCCTGAGCTCGTCTGCTTCCTCCTCCTACTCGTCCTCCCCCTCGCCCTCCTCGTCGTCGTCTCAGTACTCCCCTTACTCGACGGCTGCTGCTGGCCAGCAAATCTTCCCTGAATCCCCCTTGGCTACCCCACCGCCAATGAGCAACACCGCCTTGAGCAATAAGCTCCTCAACTCCTGCTCATCTAATGCCTCTTCAAACACTTCGCCTTCCGCCGCCCCTTCCCAATCTTACTATCTTTTCCATCAGAATATGATGCTCGCCAAGCAGCAGCAGATCGTTTGGTCCGGCGCGCCTAACCACTTGGCGTCTATGCAGCCTTTCTAATCTCCGATATATACCCACGCCCTCACTCACTCTCTAATCATCGACACCTTTACGCTCTTATTCCACGGCTTCGCGTGCGAGCCAAATAGACTATACAATTCACATTTGCTCACATCTATAATTCTATTCAACTTTTTTCCTACTCATATGCACCCCTTCCTCCCCCATCGCAACAACTCCTGGTATCATCTTCCCCTTTGAAAATTTCTTTAGTTTTTAGTTTCTTTTTTTTCTCGCACCTTCTAATTTTATTTTATCTTACACAAGCAGTCCGTAGTAATTTCCCTAGATCCCCACGAGAATGAATATTAAACAAAATTAGGTACTGAATTTTCTTGGCTGCTGCTTCCCTCTCTTTTTAGCGTTTAATCTCTAGTGAGTGCGTTGCTACTGCTCATGTGTACCAATGGCTCTCACAGAGTCGCTGCTCCTTTCCATAAAAAGCTTCTAACAACTCAAATTGTTTAAGGTTCGTTGCTAAGAAGGAACATGTGCGCTAGCGACATCCTTGGCGGCAAAATAAAATAAAGAAAATTTCGAATGAGTGGGGGGAGTATGGGCATGACTGATCCCGTGCAACCGATCTTGTGCGACGTGGTACATACAGGGCTTGTCAAATTCGTTGGAGCCAATCCTTGCCTTTTGAGCGAAACAAAGCCGAATAGGCGAATAGACGATGGACTAATCAACGAGAACTTTATGCATTCACGAGCTTCGATGCATGTAGCCGATGTGAGGCTGTGTCGTGCCCCAATAAACCTTTTTAATCAAGAATTTGGCGCGTCATAATCGTCCTCACAATAACACATCGTTCCGCTCATGTACTAAGTTCTGATAAGTGACACATTAGCAATGCTGACTCTTCCTTTCAAATACTATCTGACGTCCAATGGTTGTGATACATATCTCATGCTCTCGATATGATATAGATATGCATTGAGCTCTATGTATGTCAAGTCGTTAATCGATAGCAAGGTTTGCAGCCAATATGAAGTGCATCCAGTATTAAAGCCCAACAACTCCTTACTTCTTGATTATGATATGGCAGACTGTTGTAGAAAGTTAAAACAGAAAAGTATGCTGGGTATACAGAAAGTACGCTGGAAAAAAAGACCTTGGCACCCCATCAATTATTTTGGCATTTGCCCATCGCCTAAACCATGATAACATGAATCACTTGATTCATGTTTCACATGGAAATCTTTTGTCTGTGTGCATTTTGCCTATGTGTATGCCTTTGTAGGAGGCCACGGGCGTGCTTCGGCACGACTAATGCAGAAACATTAGAATTGTAATACAGAGCCCCTTACCGGTAGTTTCAGCTAGCTGAAAAGGATTTACGATAATAACAAATAAACGCGGATGCGGAACCGATCTCCTGGTTGGGCGTATCGTAATACCGCATACCGCATACCGCATACCGCATAAAGACTAGCGATGTCGTGTTGGAAGCGTACCAATATCTTGATTACCATAAAACGATGGTGTCGCCTGATGACGAATCCCTTTCGTGCGAGTCACCTAAATAAAGTTTCGGAGTATCTTCTGCATTTACATATCTCACGAGCGCTGTGCATAAGGTGTATGACTTGCCCAATGTCGATGCAAAGAAGTCATACAAAAAATAAGTTTATGTCGAGAGTATGCATAAATTAATTGATCACCACGACCACAGCAGCCGACGATAGAGCGATCATCTCGCTTGTATACATACAAGAAGGAAGGAATAGCCATAAAGGGAAGTAAGATTGCAAAAGAGAACATGTGGGAATTATGTTTAGAATAATGGGCACGTATCAGTGGGGCTGCTGTCTTCGAGACTTCCGACGCCTTGCATAACACACACCGGCGAGAGCCAAGATACCGAACACGACGATAAGGGTTACAATGAGACCAATTAGCCACGGCGGGGTAGGCGGTCGCGTCATGTCTTGTGAGGACGACGTTGTATTAGTGAACGGGGGATCGCTAGCGGAGTGTAGGATTTGGTAGGCAAGCAGGCTCTGATAGGCTGCGTTATAGGTGACACGGACACTCGTGAACGAAGCTGCACTGCGCTTATCCTGAAACTCGTCCTTGTCATTCGGTCCTGCAACCAGGGCCCCGTACAGTGTGTGGTTCGTCGGATTTGCATCATTCTCGAATGCATCTGTATCAGCACCACCAGCTGCTCCTGCATGTCTAGGGTTCTGGGGCGAAGCTGTATTCACACCGACGATATACGGCATAGAGCTAAGTTAAATAGTGGTTGAGAAGACGCACACACAGAATACAAATTATCAAAGTTCAGGGGAATGCAGCAGTCTCCCGTCATGCTCTAATGCTTACTTTGGGTTGTCGCCTAAAATATAATCCAGCTGTTGCTGCGTAAATTTTTGGTACCGGACCGGGTCGTGAAGGGTTGCTACCATAGCAACGTGCATAGCAGCACAGGTTCGGGATGTGTCGCACGCCCTCGTGTCATCGTGCACGGGAATATACAATCCCCCTGGTGTATAATCTGCGTGATGCACAAGGAGACTTTCCAGGTACGCATCTGCCGCCGCCGCGTATGATTTGCTGTCTGTGCCATTCACTTGACTTCCCAAGACGTACACTGCACCCGCCATGGGGTCATCCGACCCATAGTAATCAAAGTGACTGACCGCAGCATCATGGTACTTTTCGTCTCTGGTCAGGCGGTAGAGCCATAAGGCGCTGTAAGCCGTGTAGGAAGACGAATTCGTGATGTTTTCGCTTTCACAGAGGTCTTGGGCGAGCTGAAACACTTGGACGGCATGACGCGTCAATTGGAGTGCATAGGTACTGTTATGGAGTTGCCGCTGGTAAAAGTACGCGGTCGATGCCAGTGCAGATGCAGTTGCGGCTGCTATCACTGACGTTGTCTCATTGCTGTACGAGGGCCTGTCCTGTGGAATAGCTGTATCGGGTCCTATAATGTATCGTGCTTTATCTCAGTTCTTATTTCTGGTGTGAGCTCCTTCACTTACCCCAGTAACCGTCTTCGATATCCTTCTTGCCAACCTTCCATGACGTAGACATACATGAGCCAAATTATGCCTTTCGAAATCGCAGTGCACGTACCTGAGAGTACAAAATATTCTGTCGTAGGTGCGCTTTCACTAACCAGTCTGTACCCCAACGTAGCATCTCATCCAGCTGATCAGCTTGTCCAGCAGATTCGTAGCCTTTGTACCACTCTGAAGCCCCCCACGCGATGACCGTCATTGTATACGCAAGCGCATAGGTTGTCTTGAGGTAGTTTCTGCAGATCAAACCGTAGCAATATCAGCAGCAGAATGTATGGGTCATGTCAGTGACCACGTACCCGCCATCATAATACCCGCCCGACAAGTCTGTGCGGCGATCTTGCCCATCCTGTAAAGCAGAGTCGTGCTTCCTATGATACATAAATAAGGATGCTATTACCTCAGGGAAATCATCGTAGTTTACCATGGAACACGACTAATAGGAGGTAATGGTCCGCTGCGCTGTGCTTCGTAGAACCAAAGAGATTGATTGAGAAGTAAAGCATAATGTGCATTGATATCGACAGCTTTGGCGGTGAGGGTAGTCAGCCCCAATGTTATTAATAATAATTGACAGATCCGCATTGTATATGCCTATGGTAATTCTAGATGCTGGGGAAAATTGTCTAGGCAAATACGCGAAGAAACCCGATTCGAACTTGCTTTTATACGTCCCGCTTTTTATGACAGATAAGTGAGATTATTTTTACGAAGCAAGCCGGATATAGTTTCTCCATTCTGCGCCTCAGTGCTGAATGTAGGGTGCCGCAGCACAGACAGCAGCAGCAGTAGTATCAGCAGCAACGGCAGTATTAGCAGCAATAGAGGCAGAAGCGTATAGACGGCAGCAGTATCAAGTAGAGGGTTGTCAAAATAAATGCGTTTATTATTAGCACACACCTAGCCAGGAGATGGACCCCAGTTCTGAAATTAGGTCCTCCTGCATGCAGCCGGGGCATTTTTTTTTTATCTATAAGTAAACGTGGCTGATGCCAGCCATGTACACATACAAGCATGCAGGCAACACTTGTGCTGTATCATCAATGTCATGATGAGAGGTGGCTCTTTATTTGATGCAAATGGCATTGGGAGGCGTCGCCACACCTTTGTATTTGTTGAGGGGCGCACTTGTAAAAAGAAACTCGTAGACACCATCCTGCGCACACTCCTCAGCGAGCTTATCGAGGTAGAACATTTCACCAATGGGCATACCAAAACCACCGAGGAACTGTGCGTCTATTATTGAACCATTTAGCAATCCACACTGACACGCTTATGCAGCATATATACTTACGACAAGACAAGTCCCAGTCCTTGACAGGGAAAGCCTCAAAAGCAAAGACGTCACCGCCAACGCAGGCAAAATGGTGGTTCCAGATCCATTCAAAAGTCTTTTCTGATGCCTCGATACCAATACTGTCAGGTCGAGCGAGATTCTCGGATGGTAGGTCTCCACCGGTCTTCTCATAGGCCTCCATCCAACCATACCGAACAAGCAGAATATCACCTTCCTCGAATGTAACGCCCTGTGCCTTGGCTACCTCCTCCAAGTCCTCTACAGGTACTTCTTCACGTACAAGCGGGTTGTAGTTGGGGTCGCGGGCTGAGCGCCACCGACCGTAGTCAAGTAGTACCGCGCGTCCAGCAATACCGCGTCGTGCCATGTGGTGGATACCCAGACGGTCAGATGAGTTTGGGCCTGGCAGGATATGGTCGGATGAGATGTTGTTGTAAAAGCGGCCGCTCTTAAAGTGGCAGACGTGCCTCAGACCATCCCATTGGGAGCTAGCTTGTGTGTTAAAGTTGTCATAGACATCATCAAACTTTTTGGCGTTGCTGCCTGGGTGATCCTTGATATAATGTTCGATAGCCGAGCGCTTGAAGAAAGGTGGGTTTGGCTTTTCCAGGTCCCAGTTTAAGGGGAAGACTTTGCCTTTCCTCACACTTTGGGCTGCCTAATCAAGAGTCAGAAACATAGTGCCTGTATATTCTGTTTAGATTGCTTACCTTCAGGACGCGTTCCTCTGTAAGTAGGTTGAGAGTGCCCAGATTATCGTCTTCACCCCAGATGCCCCAAGCTGTCTTGGGCGGATATTTTGGGTCAATAGGCAGGTCCTGGTATTTGGGGAGGCTAGCCATAATATTATGTGAAAGAGAAAGAACAAGGGTTGAGATGTGGAGAAAAAGTCGGTTAAGGTTGTGAGCTGCTCACACAGACCGATTCTCCGATTCCCAATCACGCTTTTGATCCGACGATACGGAATTAAAGATCTGTCAAGGATGAAGTCATACAGATGTGTATATGCATAATTGTATCGCTCTATTTTTGACTATGGTTGACTAATGTTTCTAGTATGTCAGTATTGTATGTAAAACGCACCGCAGTGACATTACATGTTTGAACGTGACTCTTCATTTTGCTTCCATATCTACCATCACGCAGTATGATAATGCAAGGAAGGACAATTTGACGCACCGGCGTCAAGACAATGCTACATAGTAAATTCATAAAAACGGCCTACCTAATACATATTGCGTCAAGGGGTATACCGACGCCCTTATGCTTGTTGAGAGGACCACTTGTAATCTGGACTCGTATCTACCGTCCTGTGCAGTCGTCGGACAAATCCTTCAGATCATATATCTCATCAATAGCCATACCAAATATGCCGATGAGTTGTCCATATATACGTATATATCTCCTGTTTAGAACATCAAAAAAGATTGAGAGCGCACACAATAACTATGCAAGTATTTTATGATAACCCGTATCTCAGTCAATGGCGGAAAACATCTCAAATGCTAATGTATCGGAGACCACACAAGCAAATTGATAATTCCAAATGCATTCAAACGGTTTCTCGCATGCTTTGACACCAAGCTTTCGGGTATGTATCTTTCCTCTAAGGTCAGTTTACTGCTCTTGGCCTTGTACTCCGCCGTTCCTCTAACCCGTATAATCTGAGCATCACCGGTTAGAAACGTCACGCCGTGTGCTTTGACCACCTCCTCTAGATTGTGCAGCGCTCGTAGTCTAAAACCGCGCGAGTCAAGCGGTACCGCGTGCCCAACAATACCGTGTCGTGTCGTGTGGTAAATATCTAAACGATTTGAGGTATTCTGACCTAGAAATATGGTCGGTCGAAGAATTGTTACAGAAAAATTCAGACTTGAAATGGGCTGTATAGCAAATGACCTTTCCGCCGCGTGCTCGACTGGGTGCTCAAATCCTGGTAAACATGGTCGAACGCTTCCTGTCGTTTGTCAGGGCAGTGATTTAATGCTGGGTCTGGGGACGGAGGAGCACGCCGAAAGAGAGGTGGGCCTGGCTTTTCTAATTCCCAATTCAGAGGAAACATTTGGCCTTCGCGTACAATTTGTGCTGTCTGTAATTATGCTTTCAACGTGACCATCTAAGCTCTTTGTTTCCTTTCTCTCAATTTGCCTTTAGGGTACATTCTTTTGTCAACGAGTTGAGCGTGCCCAAACTATCGTCTTCACCCCAGAAGCCCCATGCCGTCTTAAGCGGAGGTAGATCTTTGTAATTGGAATATGTCGTCATCTAGGAAAACTAGGAAAAAAGGAAGGGAAGAGCCGATGTACGCGGACACCAGCCGAAGATTCTTTATGAAGTATTTTTTACCCATGCATACGTCTACTAATAACCAGGCCAGCGCCCTACGAACTTATGATCATGTACATGTTGTACACACATATATTTGTACACAGAAATATATTTCTGTCATAGAGAGTTCGTAGCGTAGCTATTATTAGTTTTGCACTCTCCATCAATAAGAAAACAAACAGTATCAGATCATAAAAAAAGTAAACAGACACATATTAAAGATAAGTTTCAAATATGGGACATATTCGAGTAGATCTCAATTTTCACGCCACGCTATATATGTACTTGGGTCATGCGCTTCTTTGTTCTGCCTCTGGCCTATCATTTGTGTCCGTGCACAAAGAACATTACCGTGGACTAACATTGGACGCGTCGTCACCTCAACAATGCAACCGATAAAGTTACAACAAACTCGGTAAGCCGTTTGTTGCTATGGATGCCAAGCCGCCGTTACTCTATGTGTCGCACACGATTTTTTAATATGGTTGTAATAGTTTTCTTTTTTAGGGTTCTGGTGACAAAGGTATACATACCTAAGGATTGTCTCATCACATCCAATGACATCACAGTGACAAGCCAGTAGGAGACCAAAAATGGAAAGCCGCAAGAAATATCTTTGGGCGAGTAAATTGCAGCTGTGAGCCACGGGTCCACTTTTCCTTTTCCCAATCTTGTTTAAGACACTTTTCTTTACTTTTTTATCGTAATCGACATGCCACAATATATTGGAGCCATCGATCAAGGCACGACATCTACACGATTTCTTATATTTGACGATGCGGGTCACCTCGTGACATGGCACCAGCTTGAGTTTCAGCAGATATATCCTCGACCTGGGTACGTCTTTGTTTAACACCAAGAAAGAAACAAGATGAATAAGCGCTAACAGAAGCTGTGCAGTTGGATTGAACATGATCCTCTGACGCTGCTCGATACTGTCGAGAAATGCGCAGAAGAAGCCCTGAGAAAGTTTGGCATGATGGGGCATGATCAGTCGCAAATCAAAGGTAGGAGGGTGGATGGCATGGATGCAAGATCATAGAATACTGATGCTTGATAACGGAAGCGGTGGGTATCACAAACCAGCGAGAGACGACGCTCTTCTGGGACAAAAACACGGGAGAGCCGCTGCACAATGCGATCGTGTGGGGTGACACACGGACCAACAAGCTTGTCAAAATGTTCAAGAAAAAACAAGACGAGATGGGCTCGATCGATACGCAGGACCTCTCTGGCCTGCCTCTTCACAACTACTTTTCGGCCGTCAAGGTGCACTGGCTGCTGCACAAGGTCAAAGATGTGCAAGATGCAGTCCGTGAAAAGCGTGCCATGTTTGGAACTGTAGACAGCTGGCTGATATGGGTAAACAAGACTGATTATTACAAAATGAAAATCTGCTTTATTGACTTGGGTTTGCAGAATCTAACTGGCGGTGCCGAAAAAGGTGGAGTGCATGTCACTGATGTGACGAATGCTTCGCGCACCATGTTTATGAATCTCAAGACGCGGAAATGGGATAAAGATCTACTCGAGTAAGATCCACAACATCACTGTTGTCCCATGTCAACTAACTGGACAATAGCTTCTTCGAGGTGCCAGACCATATTCTGCCCAAGATTGTATCGTCTTCTGAACATTACGGCGATGTCAAGGACGGTGGTCCCCTTCAAGGATTGCCTATTATGGGCTGTCTCGGCGATCAGCAAGCAGCTTTTGTTGGCCAGAAATGCTTTACAAAGGGTGAAGCTAAAAATACTTATGGCACAGGCGCATTTTTACTCCTCCACGTCGGAAACGAGCCTGTGCATTCGAAACACGGTCTGATTTCTACAGTTGGATACCAATTTGGACCCGAAGGTGAAGTGAATTATGCTCTCGAAGGCTCCATCAGTGTGGCAGGTGCTGCCATCCGATGGTTACGGGATAATATGGGTATCATCAAAGATACAAAAGAGATCGACAGTTATGCAGAAAAGGGTACATATCTCAACGGAAAGCCAAACGAAATGCTGATATAACTCTTAGTTTCGGATACTGGTGGCGTCATGTTTGTTACTGCGTTCTCTGGTCTGTTTGCACCTTATTGGCGGGACGATGCACGTGGTACACTGGTCGGCTTGACCCAATATACAAACAAATATCATCTCGCTCGTGCAACTCTTGACGCCGTGTGTTACTCGACCCGCGCCATTTTGGAAAGCATGAGAGAAGACGGCGATGTTCCGCTCAAGGTGCTCAAGGCTGACGGCGGCATGTCCAACTCAAATGTGTGTATGCAGACACAGTCTGATGTGCTCGGAATCCCTGTCGAGCGACCCGCTATGCGCGAAACCACCGCACTTGGATCCGCCATCGCGGCCGGTCTCGCCTATGGTATCTGGAAAGACATCGACGCTGTGCGTGGCTTGATCAACGTCGAGGATGCGGAAGTATTTAAGCCAAACATTTCGGAAGAGGAGCGCGACAAACATTACACCATGTGGGAGGCGGCTGTCCAAAGAAGCATGGGCTGGACGGACGTCTACCATGGTAATGACGACTAGAGTATCAACATTTAAATTGGCACATCTGTGCGTCCTGTATATACGCCCATTCATACATGTATATTTATAAACTATTTATACGAAATTTTACAATATTATGGATCATGCTAGACGCTACAACATAAGCATTGCGGCTATATGGACCTATATTTGTACATACTATGATCTGTAAACGAAAAGGATGTCTTCCTTGTCAGTAATATCGTGCTGGCTGTACTCTAAATTTGCAATGGGCTGCGATGGATGAGCGGCAAGCAATTCTTGCCGCTGCTTGTTTTCCCGTTTGTAAGACCACCGAAGATACAGAAAAAGTATCATCGTGACGATTGCAGCTACCATGTACGCTATAACAGCGGGTCTGTAACGTGGCGCGTCTTCTTGACGCAGTGTAAGCGGTCCCAAAAAGTTGCCAACCGTGTAGCCAATCATATTGACACCGGTATAAAGCGTTTTCTTGGTAACACCTGACACGTTACTGGCGATATAAGTTTGTATCAGAATATTAGTAGCCAAGTTATCCACCAGGTAGAGTCCGACCAGTCTGACGCCGTTCTGAGGCAGTACAAGTAGCAAGAGGGCACCCACAAAGGAGATAGATGCGCTAAGGACGCCGACGAATCCGATCTCGTTGAAGTGAAAGCTGAGAAACATGGCGATCAGATTCATGCATATGATAGCTGCGCCTTGCGGAATATTGAGCAAAAGAGAATCCAAATTCTGGAAATCAGAAGACCCAAGACATCAATATCTACAAATTTCCGTATCAAAACAGGCAAGAAAACCTCTTAGTTACCGAAAATCCCATTTGCGCAATGATTTGAGAGCGGAATACACTTAATGCGCCCGTAATCAAGTTGAGGAAACAGGAGCCCACCAAGTAAGCATACAGCCTTGGATCCCGCACGCCTTCCATAACTTGCGACCACTGAACCTTGTACCGTAATACAACAGCGTTGTCTCGTGAGCGATCATCAACAATATGTTTCTCCTCGGCTGAGAACCTGAACCAGCGCGACTTAGTCGTGTCAGGTAGAAAGACGAAGATGAGCACGCCCCAAAAGACTGTGAACGCACCACAGAGGATCATGCACCAGCGCCAGGCGCGTAGACCGGCTATACCATCCATACGACCGATACCATAGCCGATAAGACCGCCGAGAGCTGCACAGGTTGAGACAGAGCACTGTAAAAGACCGAGACGGATGACTTGTTCTTTCCGTCGGTAAAATAGGCTGACAAGGTGATACGAGATGGGATAGGTCGAGGCTTCGGCAAAGCCGAGAAAGACGCGAAAAATAAAGAGAGCTTGGAATGTTCTACCGAGAGACATGCATGCCAGAATCGTTCCCCACGCGCAGACAAGTATACCCAAGTACTTGGATGCAGGAAGGACGGGCATCAGGTAGCTGTTCATAATCTGGTATACAAATGAGTTAGCCTTTTCTTATTCTCTTTAAAGTTCGAGTTAAATTAACCTGAAACGCTAAATAACCAATATAGAAAGCCGATCCTAGCCACCCAAACTCGTTTTGATCTATGCCTGTGTCTTCGTAGATGCCTAGCACGCCAGCATAATTGAGAGTTGATTTGTCCAGGAACTATATGCAACTGAGATATTGAATCCTTAATACGTGTACATATTTCCTTACCTGCAGGAACCAAAGCGTGCATAGCAAGGGCAAAACCGCCCAATCAATCCGTCGCAGTAGACGGCCTTCTTCACGCTTTGAGAAAGGGACGGAGCTTTTGTTGGATGCGGCATCGATGCGTTCAGTATCGTCGTCGACAGTCGTTTTTTCATGTAAGTCAACAGATCTGTGCATACTATGTAAACGGTATGTGGATAATGTTGTTCCCGGCAGGAAGAGATGCTGCTGGTTTATATATCTTTTTATGGGTCTGTTATTGTAGTATTGATGCAGTTTCATTCTTTTGTGCTACTTTAGGCGAATGAGCCAGATAAACAAAGTAGCTTTAGGCTTTGTGGCTTCCGCGTTGTACGCACGTACATACATTGCTATATATTGAAGCTGATTCAGTCAGGATAAAAATTGCTGTTTCTCGCGGTACTGTAATCTATGATCCACGGGTTTCTTTTCACGGCTGACTATATTTGGAACCCAACCTCCAATCCATCAACTAAATATCTATTTGCTTGACCATGATAATGACCATGAAGCTCATAAGCGCAAATGAACGTAAAACTCATGTTCATAAATAGAAGACATGGGGAATATGGCCGCGAATAGTCAGCATGAAAATTCACTAAGCATACTTTCCTTGGTCATATATGTTGACAATAGTGTCCGCATAATTGAGAAGACCCTCAACAAAAAGGCGGAAATGTTTTATCATATTGTGAAGGGACAAAACCCACATATATCAGAAGTTTGTATGCGTGCTCGTTCTTCTATAGAAGACCGATTTTGTGACCCAAAGCAGATTATCTGTACTATACTTGCGTATGTATACGATGTATCTCATCACTCTTCACAAATGCGAGGAAGTAACAATTCTTGATGTATAGTATTACATAGTGGGGAGTATATGCCACTTTCAGGTAAGGCACATGTTTATTAGTCAAAGTATCTATCATTAGTTTGATAAAGTTGTACTTTGTCGATATGTATGCATGTCACGCGTCAAATTAAGCTCCTTCATGAGATAGAATGTTATAAATGGTCAGGCGGCTTGCTTTTTATCGTGTAAGTTGCATTTGCCCATCGACGTGCTCAGATATAGCAAGCGAGCCTAACATAGCAAGACATGCATTGATGATTACGTCTCTCCATACAGCCAGCGCAGCTGTCTGCCGAGGTTGCATGCCAGCATAGGTTAACACTGCGCAGAAAGAAGAAATTTCTTTTCTATTGAGTAGGTCCTGAACTCTTGTCTCAGAAACTTGTCTCAGACCATGTCCGATTCTTCTCTAGTGAAATGCACGTTCGATTTTTGCCATGAGAAAGGCAAGTGAATTTGATCATACGCCAACCTGCATGAGCTTATTCCTGTAAAGTGTCCCGAGACTTGCTTCAAGTCCATGTCGATGGTCATGTCGCAGAGCAGCTCGCTATCGAACAAACGTTACAGCAAGGACAAAGCGGCACTCCCGATAAACGCAAGGTATACAACCGCTTCTTTGCATTTATAGAAAGTCACATCATACATATGCATATCCTAGTTTGAAGAAGATGCGGAAAAACCTCCGACAAAGAGGATGTGCACGTCCCTTGGTTTTGCACGCGACCGCCTGAGCAGTCAGAAAAGCGTATGGGGCCAGCCTGTGCCACCGACAAGACGTGGAACAGACGTCTTGAGACAGCTGCAGCGACGTCTTTCAGAGCAAAGCAAGGGCGATCGGGTCTATTTGAGCAGTCTTAACACGGAGGAGATCGTGGGCGAGTTCTGGGACAAGGGTTGGAGCTGTGGTTACCGAAATTGCCAGATGCTCCTGTCTTTCCTGGAGAAGCAGGAGGAACAGGGCCGTCCGCTCGTGCGCCACGTCCCTGATATTGACAGCCTGCAGCGGCTTTTGGAAGCAGCATGGAAAGAAGGTAAATGCTTAAATTTACAGATGCACCAAGCCCCGTGTTCACAGACCAATCCATGAAGGCTATGATCCTGCCGGTGCATCACAGCTTGACCACACTGTGCATGAAACCCGAAAATGGATTGGCACCACCGAAGTCTATGTCATGTTGACCTACCTTGGCATCCGTTGCACAATCCTTGACTTTGACATGAACGAAGAACGGCATGATACCCTGTTGGACTGGATCCAGCACTACTTTGAGAGCGCCGTTCGCCAGACCCAACCCGACCAGCACAAAAATGCTTTTGAGCGCCTCATGCATGCATCAGCATGCGAATCCAAATCTGTGCACCTGACCGACCGGCCGCCCATTTACCTCCAGCATCAAGGCCACAGCCGTACTATTGTGGGCATCGAAACCCTTGCGAAGCGACGCACTTTGATATGCTTTGACCCGGGCCGTCGACTTTTGCGACCGACCAACCAAGAAGCCGAGCCATCTCCTCATACTTTCCGGGTTGACGCCAAGGCGATCGCGAAAAACGACCAATATCAATTGCTGGTCCCGGGCCACGTCGTCGACGGTCGGACCTCGACAGATAGAAGCGTTACTCGAATTTTATGGCAGCCTTTGCCTGGGTATCTGTTGGCGGATCAAGAACAGCATGGGCGAAAGTGTATTACGAGCATTCGCGTTACATAAACTAATATTCAAACGTACTCATGATAACTGCATATAAAGAAAGTTTATGACGAATATGAGGGATAGCGCTGCATATATGTACGACGACATGCAGTCAGATTCGTCTTCCCTTGCATGTACGCTCAAGTGAATAAGTTTTCCTTTGCAGCATTCCCCCTTTCTCCGTGCTTTCTTTTGTTTATATTTATTATTTCCACTTTTTCCTTTTCTTTTCTCTGGGATCATGTCGTTTCGTTCCACAAAATCGGTCAACAAAGAAGATGCTTTACCCATAGAGAAGTTCATCGGAGAGACCGAATGCATCGAGCGAGTGGATGAGCCAGATCCGTTTGCTAATGTAAATCCTATGGTGCAAAGGACCATCGGTCCCTTCTCAGGTACAGCAGCATTCAATCTTTTTAGCGACAACAAGCTAACAACGTTCAATACAATCTATGACTATAGCCAGTATGCTCGCGATCGGTATATCTATAGGCAGTGGTATCTTTTCTGCTCCGTCAGGTGTCCTAGTCGGTGTCGGCTCTGTGGGCATGTCACTTATTGTCTGGGCTCTGGGTATCGTCTTTGGCCTGTGTAGCATCCTGGCATACGTGGAGCTTGGCACGGTAAGCAACGCATCTCCATGATAATATTGAGTATTTGGTGGGTTGGATCAAACGTGGTCGCTGGTTTCATCCCTTACTGCTGGCATATCAAAAGAAGGAAAATTAATCATGCATCGTTATTGACATATGTAGATGCTACCGCGCTCCGGAGGCGAGAAAGAGTACCTCGACTATGGTGAGTTTTCTATACCTAATACGACTTGTGAAATATACTAGATGGGTACTGTCGGCTTATCATTAACGACCTTTTTTTTTTTTTTTTTTTTA
>VAFG01000172.1:197372-297620 GCA_013461545.1 Syncephalastrum contaminatum
TATTCTGTTGTCATCGCTTCCATGGCGCACAACGATCAACCTTCCGAGAATACGCCTCTGATACCTTCTTCAGATACCTCTTCCCACCGCCGTCGGGGATCCGTTGTTTCTTACTCTTACCAGAGCCAAGAATGCGCCAATGTCACAACCAAAGATCAAGGTGCGGCGAAATCCACCAAACGGAAGCTCATGTTTGCTACTGGGCTTGCCCTTGTCTTCTTTGCCACTGAACTCGTGTGCGGATATTTTGCAAACTCGCTGGGTAGAGTATATTCTATTTTTTGACTTTTTCATATGATTATGGTCGCCTGTTGTCGGGTTGTATTCATAGCTTTTATTTTTATAGCATTGATGTCAGACGCCTTCCATTTGTTGTCGGATGTAGCCAGTTTTATTGTTGCTATTGCTGCTATTTATCTCGCCGAGAAACCGCCAACCAAGAGTAAGATAAGCATATTTGTTTCCTGACCGTATATATTGACATTGAGCAGAACACACTTTTGGTTTCCATCGGGCTGAGGTTATTGCCGCCTTGATCTCCGTCTTTACGATCTGGGTCCTAACTGGCGTTCTTGTGCTCGAAGCCGTCGAACGAGTAAAGCATCCGCAACCCATCAACGCTCGATTGGTAAGCATAAAGTTTAATAATATATACACACCCCTGAGTCAACTGATCGTTTCAGATGTGCTTGACTGCGTCAATCGGTGTCGCCATTAACGTTGTGTAAGTCAAAATCATATAAAGTATAAATTATACTGTAACAAAAGGCTCATCTGCTTATGAAGGTTGGCTTGGATTCTGGGCGGCCATCATCACGGCCATGGCCATTCGCACGACCATGGCGAGACACACAGCCACGACGAAGAGAGCCATTCTCACGAAGAGAACCACGGCCACGCCCAAAAGAAGCAACATCGTCACAAGGAAGCCAATATTAATCTGCGTGCAGCTGCACTGCATGTCATTGGCGACTTACTCGCCTCCATTGGTAAGTGTTATAAGGGGTGCTAAACTATCAAGTATTCATTTTCTCTTAGGTGTTCTGGTTTCATCCGTCATCTTGATGTTTAAACCCGAACTGACGATTGTGGATCCGATCTGCACTTTTATCTTTTCTCTTCTTGTGCTGTACACGACCTATCACTTGGTACGCGACTCGCTCGCTGTGTTGATGGAGGGCACCCCGGGTGGCATTGAACCCGAGGCCATTGAGGAGTCACTCTTGCAAATCCCCGGTGTCGTGGCCGTGCACGACTTGCACGTGTGGACGCTGTCACCTGGCAAGAGCTCGCTGACGGCTCATATTACTATTGCGCGAGACGCCGATGTCCGCTACGACGAGATCCTGGCACGGGGCCAGCGAGTCGTGTGCGACCAGTACGGGGTCCACCATTCGACCCTGCAAGTCGAATCTGAACAGGCAGGCTTCACGAGCCACTGCAGGCCAGAGATATGCACGCCCGTGCATTAATGTCTCAATGTCCTTTCTTCATTCACTCATTCATATTACGCACAACTAGCAAAATTTCACACCTTACTCTATAACTATCCACACCCACATGCACACATTACAACACGATTTTATATATTAAAAAAAAGTCCACCATCAGACCCCTCTTCCTTCATGCATAATTTAGCCTCATCCCCCCCCTTTCTAGTTTTACTCCTGATCTCTTTTTTCTCCACTATCAGACTGCGATTGATTGTAAAAGAAACGCAAATCATCCATTAACCCCATATTCCCGAGTGATTTCTCCGGCGCGTCGAAAAAAGGAAAGAAAGGCTCAGTGATTGTTATTTTTGTGCATGTTGTGTGGTTTGTGGGCGATACGTGTGTGTGTCACCCAGGTGGCATGTGAACCAGGTCGACGTTTGCTCACTTTCCTATTTTTCTGCACCTTTCTGTCGTTCTTTTCTTTTCTTTCTCTTCACTCTCTCTTACCTTGTTTTTTCTCACTAGACCCGTACTAACAATGACCAAGAAATACATTGGCGCGATCGATCAGGGCACAACTTCCACTCGTTTCGTGATCTTTGACGAGCGAGGTGCTATTGTCACGTACCATCAAATGGAATTTGAGCAACACTATCCACATCCAGGGTAATTTTTTAAAAAGAAGAGAGGAAAAGAGAGGGTGGATGGAAGTGGGAAAGGCAGAAAGAGCAGAGAAGCTAAATAATATATATTATAAACAAGGTGGGTGGAGCATGATCCGTACGACCTTCTCGAGAGCGTACAGACATGTATTGAGCATGCGATACGCAAGCTAAAAGCTATGGGAGGTGATGTATCCGATATTGCCGGTGTAGGGCTCACGAACCAGCGCGAGACGACGATCGCGTGGGATAGTCAAACAGGCGAGCCTTTGTACCCCGCGATTGTGTGGAGCGACGGCCGGACGAGTGCAACCGTCAAAAAAATGGCGGCCCAGTCCAAGCAGGGCGTCAACGCGCTTCAGCCCATCTGTGGTCTGCCCTTAACGACCTACTTTTCGGGTGTTAAGTTGCGCTGGATGCTCGATCACGTTCCTGAGGTCAAGGCCGCGCTGGACGAGCGGCGCCTACGGTTCAGCACAGTGGATACCTGGCTCATTTACGTACGACTTCAAACCTTATCTTTTGATTTTATACTGACTGTGTGTGTGAATACATAATGTAGCACTTGACAGGCGGCAAGAAAAACAATGGTATTCTAGTTACGGATGTCACCAACGCGAGCCGAACGATGCTGATGAACATCCATACCATGGAATGGAGCCAAGACGCCATCGAGTAAGGGATAAGAAGGCGTTCTCGATCGACTGCAGAGACTCACAGATTTGTGTATGCTATTAGATTTTTTGGATTTCAGGGGATCCAGCTCGCCAAGATTGTTTCATCATCTGATATTTACGGCGAGATCCATTCTGGCTCACTCGAAGGCGTGCCGATTGGCGGCTGCCTGGGCGACCAACAAGCCGCTCTCGTGGGTCAAAAGTGCTTCGACATTGGCGAAGCCAAGAACACGTACGGTACGGGCTGCTTCATGCTATTCAATGTGGGTCCCGAGCCGGTGCTGTCCTCGAACGGCCTGCTGACAACGATCGCCTACCAATTTGGCAAGGACAAGCCAGCCTATGCGCTGGAGGGCTCGGTCGCGGTTGCCGGCTCCTCACTCCAGTGGCTGCGCGATAACTTGGGTATCATCGCTGATGCCAAGGAAGTCAACGCACTCGCTTCTCAGGTGGACGACACGGCCGGTGTCTACTTTGTCACGGCGTTTGCCGGCCTGTTTGCGCCGTATTGGCGGGACGACGCGCGCGGTACGATCTGCGGCCTGACGCAGTACACGAACCGGTCCCATATAGCACGCGCCACCCTCGAGGCGGCGTGCTATCAGGTCAAGGCCATCCTTGACGCGATGAATGCTGATTCAGGCCACCCACTGCGCTCGCTCAAGGTCGACGGCGGCATGTCTAACTCGGACCTATGCATGCAGATCCAGGCCGACCTCCTCAATATCCCAGTCGATCGCCCGGCCATGCGCGAGACAACTGCGCTCGGCTCCGCGATCGCGGCTGGCCTGGCGACCGGTTTTTGGCCGGATTTGGAAGCGGTGCGCCAGGTCAACATGGAGAACCGGACCGTGTTTGAGAGCAAGATCGACGAGGCAAGGCGCGATGAGCTCTATCATGGCTGGAAGGAGGCTGTCTCCCGTTCGTATGGCTGGGCTGTGCAAGAGTAGATAACCATCATATATACAGATTCCTATTTATCACGTATAAAGAAATATAAAGCATTTCATACCACGTCTTACATATTTTGTTTCTAGTGAGCTTTCAGCTACAGCTATATTATACCTTGCACCCGGCTATCATACGCAGCTGGACGAACGCAATGCCATGTATAAAGATACTAAGGTGGTAATTATCACATGTAACTCTGGTCACAACCATAACAATGCAAACACATGCAGACTGATATCATGTTTGAACCCGTACGCATTCGTCTTAAAAGAAATGCGAGCCACCTCCGTTTTCTTTGGATCTATCATGTGGTATTTTAATCTGAAGTAAACCGCTCCAAGAAAGGAGCGTTGCGCCTTATTAGGAGTTTTAAATCATAGAGCACCGAGCTTCTGGGACATTGATCTGGCTGTCGCTACCTTTTCCATACCAGAGATAGGGGAACGTGAGACCAAATGGCCAATCAAAACGAGCGATTTGTCCGAGGGATTTTTCACACGGAACCTGCGGGAGCCTTATGCAGAGAAAGTATGACTTGCTTGTCACTGAAGAAGGAGCCTCTGGAGCGACTCCTGAGCCTGGACTAGCATTGCAACGACTGCCGTTGCGTTGAAGTCAGATCTGCTTACGAGGTCGGATCCAAAAGAATGAAATCATGCAAATCTCGGTAGGCCATGAAACCATGGCTGAAACTCCGAGACACCCAATAAAGCATTGGCCATTCCATTTTCTGCATTTCTTACATCTTTTGTTTGTATTATGACGATCGAAAGTGCCATAATATCCAGGTAAGCATTATTCTTTTGAGAAGCAAACATATATAAGAAGAAAACAAACACGAGTTTCTGACCTTCTACGCAGCGACGTCTCGAGTGATTTTTTGTATGGTCCACCTCGGGTCCATGAGCAACGCAGTAATATCCATCACTGGTAATGCATGCATAAATGTCACATTCGAGGGTATTCACGCAATTTACAGGCAGCTACGTGACCTGGTCTTGCATCGTACAGACCCCGGATTCGAACATGAATTGCTTCTCCCGCGCGGTCAAGACATTTATCGGGTAAGCATCATGAGAAAAATTTGTATCAATGCCAACACAAGGTGTAGTATGATCCTCGAACCGCCATCAGCAAGCCACTGATAAAAAGCATCGGTTACCCACCTACCTGCATCGCCACAGGGTACGTGCTGCATTGTCTTGCTGACTTGTCATTAACCTGTATGATCTAGGTGTGGCTATTTTGCAGCGGGCGGCCAGCGCGGCGATCTGATGGTGAAAGACCTGACAGGCGAATACTCACAGTATGTTATTATGCTATTATCAAACGACATACTCAATTGTTTGGTAGGGCGACGACAACCGCACCGAATCACACCATCAACAATGGCCTATGCTTTTATCGCGTGGGCGAACAAATCCGGCTCCTCGTGTGCAACAATGACGCCACAATTCGAATGTATTCAGTGCCGGACCTCCACCTGATGGACACCATTCATTTCCAAATTGCAGTCAACTCGGTTTCCGTCAGCCCGGATGGAGCCAAGATGGTATCTGTGGGAGACGACAACCAGGTGTGCCTGCACAGCATTACACGCAGCGGCTACCCCGAGCTGGTATCGACCATGGCGGTGGCGCGCGACTCGAACTTTTCCGTATCGTGGTCGCATGACTCAGACAGGTTTGCGGTCGCAAGCCAGGATGGCACTGTGCACGTCTGGGATATCCGGAGTCGCACCCCGTTATGTCGTTTAGGAGGCCAGCTCCGTGATAGCGGTGAGCGTGCCACAGCGGTAATGTGCAAAATAAGGACGGGGCGTTTTTCGTTTAGGCTTACATTACTGTAGCAGTCCCTGGCACGTAGCGCAGCACGGTGTGTCAAGTTTTCACAGAGCAGAGCCGTGGATTTACTGGCCTATACGGAGGTAAGTTAAAGAAAGACAAAGAAGGATGTGCGGACATGCTCGTTAACTCTTTTCTGAATTTTTCTTCAGCATGTGTCACATGTGCACATTGTCGACGCACGGACATTTGATGCTGTCCAGACCATTCGTGTGGGACCAGCCCACCGAGACACAAATATCTCTGGACTCTCTTTTGCTCCCGACAGTCAAAGCTTGTTCATCGGCGTAGAAGATGCTTTGCTGGAGTATCAAGTGGACGTGGCTGTCCGCCGCCGTTTTCCTCATGGCGCCCTTTTATAATTATTATTTATCGCTCAAGTTCTTCATGCTTTCAGAAGATGTTGTATATATCTCATGTTTTGTCATCCACTGCATCAATTTGTACTTCCACACACGCATGCACATTTCCTGTCAATCCCACAAGATTAAAAAAAAAAATACACGATTATTTAATACGCTACGATTTGGGCTGGCTATGTCCATTTGGAAGCACTCCTCTGCATAGTCGAAAGCAGCGAGTATACTCAGATCTAAGGGCTACCGCATCTTTCAACCGTCATTATCAAAATATGCAACCGGAGAGCTACGTCATAGCATATACTAAGTACACTGAGGTAACAGGACTACATATATGAAGACGAGGGTAAGTTATTTAAAACTAAATTACTGGTGTCTATGAATATATACATCGAGAGTCTGCAGAGTTTGGTACCATCGCTTATAAAAAACATCTAGCTCATTACATATTGATAGCGGTCAAATCGAGAAAATATGTCATGCGTACCGTTGGAATGTTTCGATGATAATCATCCGTGCATAGCAACCCGAATTGATAATTCTCGAGTTGATAAGACGATATTGGCGTTACCTTGGATTTTATATCACCACGACTATTGCCACATAGGCTGGAAGGTATAAGCAAGAAGTGTTACACAAACGCTAACGATGTTGACGTGTGAGGCACATGAAATCATCAATCATACTCTGTTTACGTAGACCGCTGTAATGTATCATAAGTAGCATTCAAGCCATACGCTCTTAAAAGAATAAACAAGCATTATGCGCGTCCTATTTCTGCGTCATATTCTTGTATGATAAGACAGCGTTTTTGTAACTTGCAGCATTGTTCGGACTGATGGTAGACTTCTTGACATGAAACTCAGCACCGGAATCGGACCACCACAAACGCCGAAAAAATGCTGATCATGGCTCCTGTGATCCTTTACTATGATAGCCACTCCTAACCTCGTTACGCCCAAAGATTAGCGTCTCCTGTATGAGCAGAAAAGAAATGGAAAGTGAGCCATAAGAATAACGTCTGCGTATGCAATGTTGATGCTAAATAAAGAGTCTTGTCTTTAGGTCCCGAACAAAGAGGAAAGGCAGAAAAAAAAATTCGGGCCTAACTCCTCTAACGAGCGCAGAACCACAAAAACGTGACTTCCACGTAGACGCACTCAGTAATGCACCGTGCATCAAATGAGTAAAAGATGAACGATGGGTTGCGTCATGTTCTTATCTGACTTTCCATGTGAGAACCGTCGGCCGGCTTTTTTGTTTCAGCGAGTGACAGATTATATCGTTAAGTCAGACAAGGATGGCTTTGTCAACCTATGCATGCGACGAAACGAAAGCTTGAACGTGTATAATTTTATTCCAATATGGATAAAAGCAGGAAGAACCAAGAAACCAGATTATAAAGGCGTTCTCTCCTTACAGGCTACTTGCTCTTTCATTATGGTAAGGTGCCACTTTCTTCCGGCTCCCTACACATAGCATCGGACGAACCCCCTTCTTTAAACTTTATTATGATTGTAGTTTCGTTAAATTAAAGAGAAACGTGTAAACATAAGTTTGTGTGTACATGTACGTACATGCAAGATGGACGCAGGGTTGTGTTGTTAAGGACGCGAATGCTTATCTCAGAAGCCTATCACGAAGAGGAAACATATATGAATATACTAGGTCACATCCACGGCAGCATATGATACAGTGGCTGTTTCTTTATACGTCCGCAGATGGCGATCCATTATGGTGGCTATTATAAACGAGCCGTTTTAAGAGGCATGTGATAAAAGGACAATGAAAAAGATAACGTTCTCCTGAGCGCAATATCCTTTTCGGTTGGGCTGTATGTTAGTGGGTCGATATGCCAAACTGGGTCCATGTCCGTATGTTATTTTCGTGATGTATGCATGCGCCCCTTGCCAAGGAAAGTCTTGGTCTTTCGAACAGGTATCAGCAGAAAAAAATTTCTGTTCGGCTGCATATACTTTTACTTTCTTCTTGACGCCCCTGCTTGCTTACTGCTGTGCTTAGCAGCAGCATAGCGCACGTGCGGGGCCCAAACCTGCATGATTCTTTTTATTATTCTGTCACATTGTGAAGAAGAAACTGCGAAATCCACAGAAAAGGATAGGATAAGATATGAAAGGTCAAAAGGACGCAATCGTCCACATCATGACTCTCACACCACCACCCAGGAAATTAGGACTGCGGTTAAGTACATAACTGTCATGGGAACCGATGGTGTTGTGTCGTTTCCTTCTTCTCTTTCTTGCATACTGCATAGTCTCTTTTTAGGTGCATCCTGCAAGATTTGGTTTGCCATTATTTGCCATTGCTGGAGCCTTGTAGACGAATATGGTCATTTCTTTAACCCCCTCAAAAAAAAATTTTTTTTCTCGCTCGACTTGTCCATGGATAGACACACCAATAATAAACAAGACAGAATAATGAGCTAGGGGATCATTCGGCTGCCCATGCCAAGCCGGACGGTTTGAGCCGAAAGCGCTTTTGACCCCGCAATGACGAGCGCGTGGACGCTCGCTCCAGCGAGAGAAAAATAAAAAGAAAAGACAAATGTAGGTGATGTCATGCAAATTGAAACAACGCAAAATGCTCCACATATAGCAAAAAGAACCTCATCGCAGATAGTCCGACCAACAGTGGTCGTGTTTCAAGAGCTCGTCCACAAATGAAAAACAAGTGCTATTGTCCCTTGTCAAAGAAAAGGAGTGATTATGAACAAGAAGTAAACAAAATCGACATTTTAGCAAATATAGATTGAGAACGTAATATTAGATGGCGTTGTTGCTGGTTTACATCAGGCATGTGCAAGCGTGCTCGTGAAATACACAGAGAGAACGTATTTTCTGCACTGTTCCTTTACCCCGCAGCTAGCAGCAAGCAGAAAGTGGGAGCGCGCGCGAAATGTACAAACTTTCTTCCAGGAGTTTTTCCTAGTTTGGGCAAAATACTGAATCATTGGTTTTTCGTTTTCACGTTTTTTTTTTCCAGTATATAAGAAGCTCTCTTCCGTTTGCTTCTTGCACCGCATTAATATTTATCTGCTCTTTACTTTCCACTAGTGGTCATATTATGAAGTTGAAGGGAAAAGCCTTGTTCCGCGCGTCGACCCTTCTGGCCGCCGTTGGGTTTCTGCTCTTTGGTTATGATCAGGTAAGTTCAACACTAGTAGGTGACGGTCTGTTCCTTTAATCAAGAGGTTGTACCAGGGTGTCATGTCCGGTATCGTTACCAACGAACGCTTTCTGGACCTCATGGGCCACCCCAGCTCGGGTATTCTGGGTACCATGGTTGCATTGTACGAGATTGGCTGTATGTTTGGTGCGCTTGCCACAGGTAGCAATTGTTGTGTCTCCAATACGTCAAGTAAGATCTCACTTTTGGCAAAACTAGGCAAACTTGGCGACATGCTCGGTCGTCGTAACACGATCCGTCTTGGCTGTCTCATCCTTATCATTGGAGCTGTCCTGCAGACCGCCACCGTCCACCTCGGTATGACTATCGCCGCCCGCATTGTCACTGGTTTTGGCAACGGTATCAATACCGCGACCGTGCCCGTCTATCAATCCGAGGTCTCGCCACCCAAGTCGCGCGGTGCCCACGTGTGTTTCGAGTGCACACTCCTGGTCATTGGTTTGGCCATTGCATACTGGCTCGAGTTTGGCTTGTACTTCGTCGAGGGCGACTTTGCCTGGCGCTTCCCACTTGCTTTCCAGATCTTCTTTGCTCTCCTCCTTGCCTTTGGTACCTTTATCCTGCCCGAGACTCCGCGCTGGCTCGTCGCCCATGGCCGTGACGAGCAGGCCAAGGAGGTCCTGGCGCGCCTGTGGACGGATGGTGATGTGAACCATCCGGATACGATCGCTGAGTACGAGGAAATCCGTGAAGGTATAGAAATCGAGAACCGCGAGGGCGTCTCGTCATACAAGGAGTTGTTCACCAAGGGCAAGTTCAACAACCGCTATCGTGTACTGCTCGGCATGGGTTCGCAGTTGATCCAGCAGTTGTCCGGTATCAATGTGACGACGTAAGTTTTACACATGCATAGTGCCCGCGTGTTCCATGGTTTGAGACTAACGGTCTTTCTTTTTTTTCCTTTCTCCCTCCTGTGATGATCATTGCAGATATTATATGACAAAGTAAGGAGAACTCTCCAGAAAATGTTAGTGTGATCGAGTGATTCACACCATGTTTTATTTTCTCTAGTGTTTTTCTGCAAGCCGGTTTCTCGCAGTCGATGTCCATGATGTTTGCCGGCGTGGACTCGATCGTCTATTTAGTCGGCTCCCTCCTTCCCATCTTTCTGGTCGAGCGCTTTGGACGACGCAAGATCATGCTCTGGGGCTTGGTTGCCCAAGCCGCAACGCTGGCCTGTATTGGCGGCTCCCAAAAGGCCTATAATGACTACCAAGCAGGCATCTTTCCTGGCGGCGCAGGTGGTGGCAAGGCTGCAGGTGCATTCACAATGCTCTTTAATTTTGCGTTTGGCGCAAGTTGGCTGGGCATGGCGTGGCTGTACCCTGCCGAGATTTTCTCGACCGGTCTCCGCGCCAAGGGTAACTCCTTTTCCACCGCTGCCAACTGGCTCGGTAATTTTATCGTGGCCGAGATTGCACCTGTTATGTTCGACGGTATCGGTTTTTGGACCTACATTTTCTTTGCCTTTCTCAACGTGGCGTTCATCCCGATTGTATACCTGTCGTATCCCGAGACTAAGGGTTTGACCCTCGAGCAGATCGAAATCTTGTTTGCGACGCAGGAAATCCAGGACGATGTTCGTTCCACGACGGGTTCTCACATTGGCTCGAGCGCACTAAAGCACCACTCGCGCGCCGACGTCGAGTCGGCTTCCAGAAAACGCGATTATCCAGAAAAGGAGGCACCGCCCAGTATCAAGTCCCCAAACGCCATGTAGACTTTTTTTCCCATTTCATCTCCTCCAATTTGTTTCCCTCCATCAATTATTCCCTCTTTCATTTTCCTCCTAGTGTATATACTATCACCCCCGCCCCCATCACTTCCGATCTACCTATGTACGATCAACGCTCTTTCCCTTATCCGTCTTGTATAACATCGTGTAGTATTCCCTACCTTTGTCTTTTTTCTTACTGTTGTCTGATATATCCATTCCTTTAATAAAGGATTTACCTGTTGCGTGCAACATGCTCGAAGCGTCGAAGCCTTTCTATTTTATTTTCATTTCGTAGCTGCTATGGTGACGCGTAACACGAACTGCACAGTAAACAAAATGCAACGGCTGAGCCTAGGAGACGAAAAACAAATATACCAATCAAACGGGGCTAATCCACCACGCTTGTCTGAAATCATATTCTATTTACTGTCTTTTCGTCTTGCCTGTCAAAATAATTGCCTTTGTTGATACCCATATGTATGATGATGATGGTGATGAAAACCGTCTTTTTTGAATATATGGACGGCGAAATTTCCCATTCTCCTTTTTATGTAGCAGCCGAAAAAAAAAATGATGAGCTCCTTTTTTGATCGAAAAAGACTTTCAACATCATGTATATCAGACCACAAGTAAGCCCTTTCGTTTTCCCTTTATCTACTTCTCTCGTTGTCACGATGATCCGCACCATCCTTTGGGCATGGCTGGTCACCGAGGTCGCCTTTGGCGTGTACTTCTTGCAGCGCCGAAAGCACTTGCAGGCCGTCGCTACCCCACCTAAGCTGACACGCGACGAACGTCAAACGCTCTTCGAAACGTGCATACAGACTGTGGACGATATAGAAACCTACCTGTCAGGCTGGTTCTACTATTACTACAACGACAAGCGTATCAAGCCGCCGCTCGCTGATATTTTCCGGGGTAACTTGGCCCAGTGGCTCGCGTGGGCACTCTGGATGGACGACATCAGCCAATTGAACGATAAAGAGCAACAGCAACTGACTGACATGATTGGCACGCTTGAGCGCCGCTTTTCTGTGACGTTTCGTCCAGGTGTCAATTATTTCGTCGGCTGCATTCGGCCCAATCTAGACCCTGTCGAGGCCTTTTACCGCCCCCTCGCCATCTATGCATGCATATACTTCCTCCGCTTTGCCTTTACCCGATACCTGGTGTTCATGAAGGGGTTCAAGCGGGTATCACTTGGGTGTCTCACCTATTATACTCAGGTGTCACCATACAAGAGCGCGACCCCGCTCGTGTTTGTGCATGGCCTTGGTTTGGGTTTGACGTGTTACATAACACTGATCCACGCCCTTCACGCGATACAGCGTCCCATCTATCTTGTTGAGCTGCCTTTCATCATAATACGTCTGCGGCAAAAGCGAGCGCCCACCCCAGACACACTGGTCCGGGCGATCGAGACCATGCTAGATCGCCACTCTCACCCCAAGGCGGTGATATTGGCTCATTCGCTCGGCACTGTCATTGCCAGCTGGGTGGCGCTCAGAGCCCCACAACGTTTGGCTGGCATGGTACTAGTGGACCCCGTTTGCTTTTTGCTGAACTATCATCATATTGCATTCAACATTTTGCACCGAGTGCCGCAACGCTGGATCGAGGTACGTAGCTGAGATGTCGAAGCATTTTGGCTCTAACTTATTTCCTTTTCCAGAGCTTTTTCCAATACGGCGCTATGCGTGAGCTCTCCATCAGCCATTTTATATCTCGCCAGTTTTACTGGTACCAGTCCGTACTATTTCCCAACGAAGAGATGGCACCCATGGCCGTCTACCTTTCTGAAAAAGATACCATTATCGACAGCTATCTCGTCGCTAAATACCTCCGCGCACGGAACATGGATGTTCACTTGATGCATGGCTTGCAGCACGCGGGTTTTTTGATCAATGCACCATGGCGTGACCAGGTTTTAGCCAAAGTGGAAAAGCTGGCAAATCTATCCATAGACGAAGGCATCCAAGCTGCACTTTAGATATAATATCAGTCATGTTATAAATGAACATGTAAAAAAAAGGGTTCTAGAAATCCAAGGACTACTAGAGGCCCATCCCTTCTTCCTCATCATTTTCACATGATTTATACACGTTGGGATATTATTTATTCTTGTAATAATCTGTATAGCCGTGTCGATGGTCTGATGATGAATTTATTTGCAGAGGCCTCTCAGCCTAGCCCGCAAAGCATCTAATTCGGGTATGGGTCGATCAAAGTGACGCTGGAGAAGATATGAGATTTCTGGTTCTACACTGTCAAATCAACTTACATTGAGCTGGTTTGAAACACGCGGAACGATGTTATCGAGGACGAAAGCTGTGTTCATAGCAGCGACAGCACGCTACAAAGATATATAACACTCACGTGAGTCATGATATTGCAGAGTGTTCTTTTTTTTTTTATTCTTTTACCTGTCCTCTGGACTGCTCGATCATAGTGCGCAGATAGTGTTCTGTGATGCGCGAGATGCTGCGTACCACCGTCTCATAAAGCTATAATAACATGTCAGTCCTTCTCTTCGTGTGTCAACGTCCTACTGTTTACTTGAAGCCGCGAGATGAGGCAGATATCATTGACGTATTTCACCAACATGTTGTAAAAGGCCATGACACTGGCAGTGACCTTGACGTCCGCACCCAAGCCTTGAGCAGACACAACCTGGAACGTATCCGACTTGGCAAACTTTTCCGCCTTGTCCGCCGATCGCTTCTCGTAGGCAAGAATGGTCTCGCGCACATTATCCAAAAAAAAGTCCTCGAGCAGAAACTTGAGATCCAAGCCGACTTTGCGCAACTACAGACGAAAGAACGTTATGTCACAAGTCAAATGTGGGTCGGTGCGTACTTACTACGGAGCATTGATCCAAAGTAGACTTGAAGCAGTCTGAAATCACTTGGCAGTTGATCTGGCTATGATTGAACACTTGCCGCTTGTAGATATCGGCATAGGTCTCGGTTTGTTCGCGCACCCAGGTGATGAAACGCGAGGCCATTTCATTCTGCTTGAATGAATCACGGTACCATTCGCATGTGTTGCGTATCAGGGTGAACACGACCAGCGCAAGTTCATTAATGTAAGTAGCAATATCGCCCTCGAATGCGAGTTGTCTATAAGTAGAAACTATTTGTAAGATGCGTTTCATAGTACTTTCTCGTCAATCCACCTTATCCGCTTCTTGATGATCTTGGAACGGGTGTTGAGAAACACCTCTTGAGCCTGGTCACCTTTGTTGAGGCGCAACAACCAATTGACGAGGCGCTGGAACTGGAGTTTGGTCAGGAGCGTGTTGCTCAGGTCACTGCTGATCGTCGTGCAAAGCAGTTCGGTATATTTCTGAACCTGAGCCTTGCCGTCGCGCAGGACAGGTGTCTCTTTTTCTTTGGTATAGGATGCCAGCAGAGAGCGTGCTATATTACGCTTGCATGAATAAGAATTTCACGTGCCTTCTTCTTTGTTTACCTTGTTCAATAAGAGAGACGGCCTTCTCAAACTGCCGCAATGAGATAAGCACTTCCAAATCGTCTGGCATATCGGCTAACCACTTGCGATCGGATGACTTGACAACAGCATCTTGCTTTCGCTGATCACTGTCCTGGGTACATATAGGTGAGCGACCTTTTACTTCATAACGTGTGCCTATCGGTTAGCTAACCTTTCCGTCGCGATAATCTAGTAGACACGATACAAGTTATATTAGAATAGGATAAAACCTTTCATAGAGAATTACCTATCCCGGTAGCGTCTTGCTGGCGGTCATCGTTCTCATCCATAGCGCGTTTGTAGGCATGAACAAACGCCAGCTTATCTTCAGGTCGCTCGGCACGGTAAAGAAACGTGTAAGGGTACATGGCCACCTTGATAGCATTGTTCAAACCTATACCAACAATGGACGACTCAGAGATGGCTCTTTCCAGCACTCTTTGGCTTACCCGGGGAATCTTTGACGTCGACAATACTGATCTCCTGTAAACTCCAGCAATAATCCGCAACAAGTTTGTACCGTGATGCAGCGGATCGTTTCTTGCGTGATGCAACGAGCAGACAGTCGTTTAGGACGAATAGGTGCACAATTTGACGTGGCTGCAAGGTTTTGGGATTGATATCCATGAAATTGACACATTCACGAACGATATGACGACCATGCACAAAAGGGACGAATTTCTGCGAGCCTTCGACGTTTTCCCACAAGGCAGCAATTTGAGCGCGGTAAATGCTGTGGAGATCAGTGTTCATGAGTTCGCTGCGTTTTCGTCGTGGGAGGACACCTTCGTTGAGACTGTCTGTTAAAGCCATGCATGTTAGAAATCTGTACCCACAATATAAGATAATAGAAACGATATATGTACCGATGGGTGCCATGGACTCGGAAGGGTTTGCTTCTTCCATAAAGCCATCCCAGATACTGCGAAGCTCGTTGAGATAACCCTTCAGGGCAAGAACGTCTCCATCGAGGTTGGATACTTCTTTGGAAATAGTGACAAATTCGGTATAGTTGCGGTACACGTTGCGTTGCAGGTCACCACCCACGACATGCTTTGCCTCCACCAAGGAGCGATGGAAGGCACGGATGCCTTCTTCGTTGGCATCTGTCAAGGATCGACGGACCACTGACAAATAAAAAAGGTAAGAGTGAATTATGAGAATAAGGGTGACACATACAATCGTCAGGGTTAAGGTTTTCATCCGCGAAACGATGAAGGTCGAGAGCAACCGGGCCTGAAGAGAAAGGAAAGTTTGCGTTGGAAGGGCGAGTAGAAGTGGTGGCAGCGGAAGTGGTTGAGGGCATGGCTGGTCTGGATGAACTCGATGTGGGCTGAGAAGACGCAGAAGAAGTAGAGGACAAGACGGCATTGGCTGTTTTGCTGGATGGAAAGCGAATAGTTTTATCTTTCTTACGAAAGCCACCTTCGCCAACGCTGCTGTTGGCCTTCTTCGTCAAGGCTCGAGCTGGGTTCATTCCTGAAGCAGACGATTATGCGCTTCTTTGCCTTTCTCCAACCGCGTGTCTTCTAAATTCCCCACTCTATTTTATTGCGGAGACACAAACACACTTCTATACGTCTCAGTACAAGTTCTTCTACATGGTTCAGCCATTTAATTCAACGCGCCGAAAATGAAGAATAATATATATATATATATATACGCGCAGATATAGAGTTATATGCTATTAGGATATTTAAGCGGAAAAGAATGAAAAAAAAAAGAGAAGCGGCATACATAACCCCAAAAGAAATGACGGCTAAAGTGGGATTCAACGCAGAAAGATAAAGGAGCATGAACGAACTCACCATTTCAAGGAGCACAGCGTACGCAAAATAGAGCAGATCAACGCGCACATGCGGTCAGAATCATTCCGTCAGATGTGTTTCGGAAGCTACACACGTACATCAGATGGAAACCCCTTCCTGTGGCATAATAGTGATCGGTAATACCTGGTTACCTGAGCTCTTTTCGATTGACAACGCTACGTATACAGACTGTTAAATAATATTAGATGTAGAGTACGTCTACGTGTTTTTGTGTCTGATTGGCTATCCTGATCTATTGTTACTCTCCAAATATACATATGGATATTTTGCATGTCATACAATAAAGGCCATAGGGTAAAGTGATATAGAAAAGAAGTTTCTTCCTCATGATTTCGTATGATTCTGATACACAAGGGAGGCATACCGCTGTACTATAAACATAATCTCGGGGGAATGCTCGTATGTAGATCCTGGACTCTGATTCTAAGAATACAGCGCCCGGTACACTATCGATGCTAAGTGCAAGCACGATTTCGGTATTCGATAAACCTGGCTCTGTAAAGCTTGAGTAATAGCTCGCCTGATATCCGCGGGGGAGGCTCGTTGTGAATGTGTGTCTGCCTGATCAAGTTATCTCGGCTTTTTGTGCTTAGACTATCTCGACCTGTCCGATAACTGTGGTGCGCAAGGCACTCATAGATAAAGAAAGATGCTGTTTTCACTCTTATTGGATAGGGAGGTCTGGATAGGGCAGCGCGGGAGTCATGGGCAGCCAGGCCCGCAGAGCGTGGCCCCGGACTGCAGAAAAGAACACCTCAAACATTTTCTTGGTCCAAGCCGCCATGTGGCACACACATGTGCATGAACCCGGAAGACAAGAAAGGACAATGAAATCGGAACGGATGAAGGAGAGGAATAGACGATGATGTATGCCTCGAAATATACACCTTCTCTTATACCTGAGTATGAACTCTATATACGAGAGAAAAAAAAAGTGACATAAAATATGATTGGGCAACAAAGCCAATGATGATGTATTAATATGTTGTGTGGTGCATGGGTGATCACGTAGGGATGCACAAAAGAAAAATGAAATCTTTTTTATACGTGCGGGCGGGTTCGTTTTGTACGCTCCTTTTGTATATGAAAGAAAGCATAACGGGTTAAAATAATAGGGTGCATTTCCCATTAGGAATGCGTTCGTCGGACCATCTGTCATACCCCTCGCCTCCTAGTTACGCCGATAAACACGTAGAAAATATAACCCTATCCAACTCAGGTCCGCAGATGGGTGAGATAGTGATGATAGGGTCTATCACTTGCATAGTGACGCCCTTTTTTCCCACTAATATAAGGTTTACCAGACGAGCGGGCCCGAACCGAGCAGAACAGGGCCCAAAACTAATGTTGTGTGCAATTACAGATAATTGAATTGGCGCGCTTAAAGCAAAAAGAGCGAGTGTGTCGATCCACCGATATCTTTGTGAGAGTGTCGTGACTTTTGCGGGTCAATGCCTTTTATATATTTGATTTCAAAACTGAGTTTGGATATTTTCTACTATTCGAAAAATGCTTTTATTTCCTCCAACCATCCATGATTTGGTACGTGCGAAAGGGCTGTACCTGCATAAACGAGTACGTTCAAAGGAGCCCCGTAAACAGACATGCGGGTCTGTCACGTATCATAGAACGGTGCCTCCACATGCGGTGAAACCTATCAGAAATTGTGCAACGCGCCACCGTCACCATTGGCCCTTCTCAAGCTTTTTTTATTTTTTTTTTGGTGACCAGCTCATCACAATTGAAATTCCGATACAAAATGGGTTGGCCGGGGACAAAGATCAGAAGTGAACTGTTCTTCTTTTCCTTGTCACTTTCAGTAAGTTGCAAACATTTCTATATCTTTCTGTTCAGTGCTAGACCAGCGCGTTGATCCTCTTCGAATAGAATTAGAAATATGGTCAGCATCAAGTTGCAAAAAGAGGAAAACCGCAAGGCTTTCCTTGACGTCTACCCTACCTTGGCCGACGAAGTCCTTGCCGAACTTCGCAAGTACAACATGCCCCAGGACGCTTACGAATGGATGAAGGAGGTAAAGTAACAGGCATATGAGGTGCTATGGCAGGTTGGGTCATCATGATGGGGCAATGAACTGAACGATCTTCCTTTTTCTTTTTTTTAGAGTCTGTATTACAATGTTCCCGGAGGTGCGTACAGCAACGCTATTTTTTTCCTGATATGGGGATAGATATATTCATCGTGCTAGTTTTGCAGGCAAATTGAACCGTGGTCTGTCTGTCGTCGATACCGTCCGTATTCTCAAGGGTGAGACTGTCACGGACGATGATATCTTCAAGGCCTCTGTCCTGGGCTGGCTTGTTGAGTTTGTAAGTGTCTGTGCGTGTGTAGACGGGTATGAAATGGGTGCCTGAACTTTGTCGCTCATATACATACATTTATTAAACTTGTTTAGCTCCAAGCCTTCTTCTTGGTCTCGGATGACATTATGGACTCTTCCATCACCCGCCGTGGCCAGCCCTGCTGGTATCGCAAGGACGGTGTTGGCATGGTTGCCATTAACGACGCTTTCCTCCTCGAGTCCTGCGTCTACATTTTCTTGAAAAAGTACTTCAAGGGCACTGACTACTACATTGACCTGGTTGAGTTGTTCCACGAGGTACGTTAGACAGGAACACTGAAGGGATAGGCGCTCACATATGCACCGCACACGTGCCTATATGAACATAGGTTACTTTCCAGACCGAGCTTGGCCAGTTGTGCGATCTTATCACCGCCCCAGAGGAGAAGGTTGATTTGAACAAGTTTTCTGTGCAAAAGTAAGGGAATTCTTTTTTCCTTCTGTCATCTCTCCTAAAGAGCGAGGGAAAAATTGTAATGCGTGTTGGGACATGGAGCTGACCCCTCTTTCTGCTGTTTTCTGCAGGCACCATTTCATTGTGGTCTACAAGACCGCGTACTACTCCTTCTATCTCCCCGTTGCGCTGGCGATGCATATGGTAAGTCGATTTGAACAGTAAAATGCTGCATTGACTTACCGTGCCCTTTTTTAGACTGGTGTCAAGGATGCGAATGCGTACAAGCAGGCCCACGACATTTTGATCCCGCTCGGCGAGTATTTCCAGGTCCAGGATGACTATCTCGATTGCTACGGTGACCCCGAGTTCATCGGCAAGATTGGCACGGACATCATGGATAACAAGTGCTCCTGGTTGATTAACCAAGCCCTGGCTAAGGCAAGCCCTGAGCAGCGCCAAGTACTTGATGTAGGTTCACCTCCCTTTCCTTTTTTTTTAAAAAAAAACACGCACTGATCTCTTGCTATAGGATAACTACGGCAAGAAGGACTCGGCTGCAGAGGCCAAGGTGAAGCAGGTGTACAAGGACCTCGATATTGAGGGTGTCTACAAGGCTTATGAGGACAAGTCCCACAAGGAGATCTCAACACTTATCAGCAAGCTCGATGAGTCGGTCGGCTTGAAGAAGCTGGTCTTTACCGAGTTCATGGACAAGATCTACAGACGCACCAAATAGATATAACATAATCTCTCTCTCAGACACAGGAGTCTATAGCAAATCATTTTACGTACACGCACAACATATCACACACACACACATTTACACTTCTTTTTTTTTTCACAGAAAAACGACCTACTCGTTTAATAATATATGTTTTTAGAATAGCCTCTGCTATTAGTTCTTTTACAATTCAATGACTCGATTAATTTTTTTAACTGAGAGAGGCAAGGGGGAGTGGGTCGGATTGACAGGGCAGGGCATATCACAATGTGATTGGCCGAAGGGTTGTTTACGTCACGAATTGTGGGCAACCATGGGTTGAAATTTTTTTGGCCGGGCTGGCAAGAAAGCGTTTGTTCTCTACCAAACAGCAATGGCCTCCCGATTCACCCGCCTGACGACCGCTGTTCCTCAGGTAGGACCCGTATAGAATGCTGTCTAATTCATGCTTATCGTTCGTTTGTCCAGATGGCCCGTGGCTATGCCGCCCAAGCCTCGGTCAAGGTAAACAACAAAATTTGCAATTTACGAAAGAACAACAACAATAACGATGACCCTGTCAATTCTCGAATATCATCTATTTTACATAACAGCCCCCGCTTACCCTTTTCTCCCTGGACGGTCGCTACGCGTCTGCCCTGTACACCGCTGCTGCCCGTCAGAACGCGCTCGATGCCGTTGAGCGTGACCTGAAGCAGGTTCAGGCCATCGTCGCCAAGGATGTTGCTGTCCAGAACTTCCTTGCCAACCCCACCGTTTCGCGCCAGCAGAAGTCCGAGGGTATCAAGGCCCTTCTCAACAAGTCCGGCAAGCCCCACGTTCTGACCCAGAACCTCTTTGAGAGCCTTGCCGAGAACAGCCGTCTCGACCAGACCACCAAGGTCCTCGAGTCCTACTCTGAGCTCATGAGCGCTCACCGCAACGAGCTCCCTCTCGTCATCACCTCCGCCAAGGTAATAAATAATGATAGTATATTATGATTTTCTTATTAACTTGCTCTTTCTCTTACAGGAGCTCGAGAAGGGCATTGTCAGCAAGATCAGCGATGCTCTCCAGAAGAGCAAGCTCGCCGACGGTAAGAAGCTCCTCGTCTCCAACAAGATCAAGCCCGATATCCTCGGTGGTATTCTTGTCGAGATCGGTGACAAGAGCATTGACCTGACTGTCTCTTCCAAGCTTGCCAAGCTTAACAAGCTCGTCACTGGTATGTCTTTTTTTTTCACTTCTCGATAGATAATGAATACTAATCTACTTTATCTGTCCATTCTAGATGCTGTCTAAATAATTACTGTACCATGAATGCACACACTCTCTCTCAAAAATGATATATAAACTGAGACCATCGTTGTTTGTCGAAAGTAAACATTAAGATGCTTATGCGTCTAACAGATTTTTAACTATCTGGAAGATGAGATTTTCTTGGTTTGGGCGGTCTCTTACTCCCGTGTAAAAAACGCGTGGCACGTAGCCGAGAACCGAGGAAAGGACTCAGGAATGGATGTTGCAGGGCGCGTTGATGTTGCGGGACGCGTTGATGCCTTGTCGCCATAGTTTGTCACAGAAAGTGTAGACTAGAAATATGCAACTATGGTGTTGCGCCGTTTTCGTCGATACAGAGATTTTGGTGGGACCTTGAGCCACATGAGGAGCGCACCTTGGACATCCCACGTCTACTTGACATCGACGGCAACGAGCAGGACATGCTCACGCTGGGCCTGCCGGATCACAGCGCCGAACAGCCTAGCCAACCGATACGGTTTGTTGTAGAATGTTTTTCGGTCGAACTCCCGTCGTCAATGCAAAACAAGGTGGGGCTGTGCAAAAGGAAGCGGTCGCTATTTCTTGTTCGGCGTTGGTGGTCGGTCAAATGGAAAAAAAAGAAAGGTGGGCTATTCCCTTAACCTTTCTTTCAGATATACTTATGGCTCTCGGATCTCTCGCTGAGCATGCTCTTGATGCGGTGCTTCGTTTAGCGTCGTCTACGTCGCCTCAACGACCTATCTTACTTTCTCTTTCGCAGGAAGACATCGCGATGGCGCCATAGTCGAGTCCGGAGTCTGTCTTTTCGGTAGAGACGGAACCCGCTTGAGCTTTGTCAGTCTTCCTGGCGGTTTCAAAAGATGTCCTTGAACAAGGCGGGGCATCACTTACTTTCACTAAGGTATAGAATATTGCGAAGAGCCGTCTGTCTTTCTTTGCGAGCATCTCTCCTCGACGTCTTCTTCCTTGTCTTGTGCTAGGCGCGCGTCACTACATGTCATATAGCGGGCTGACTACCTACCCATAAAGTGCCATCGTCTCAATTGTCAGGTGGGTAAATAAACATTTCGCGTCGTGTCTGGGAGGTCCACGAAGCATGCATATCCCACCTATCCGAATATGGGAACAATCAACCCGCACAAGCAACCACTCTGTAAAAACCTGAAAACCCATCTTTCCAAAGGCTCCCCATTCGTATGGACACAACAAGGTCCTGTTGTTCAAGGATGACGTAGCGCTACGCCGGATATGACCGTGATAATAGCGGCGGTAGCAACGGAAATGTATTTGCGTTTGTCAATGTGCTTCATATTGGCGAGGGTGGGTCGAGACAATACAAATTTATGACCGTCAAGGAGTATCTCCAAGAGCCTGTGCTACGACGAGACAGAAGCACCAAGTAGAAGGAGCACATCACTTTGCTTGAGACTTTACAATCACAGGAAAAGTACAGGCGTACGTGATAAATGATTTTTCTCTTCGAAGTCTACTTAGCGGCCAGTGATTTTATGCAACTTGCATTTATCTCTATTATGTTTTGCATACCTTTATCCGCATATGTATACAGGATCATACAATATAATGTGAATTAACACGAATGTTTTTCTACTTAAAAATGAAAATGAGCATTACGTATGACATAATTGGTGCATTTCTGTATCCTATATAATAAGAGATATAACCTACTATGTGGAATGTAAAGAAACGGAAACAAAGCCTCATATATTGGCTCAGCTTAGTCAAAGTTTCTAGTTCAAATACGAGAAGACAGAGAGTAAAATAAAAACATTACGTACGTGATCAGCTGCAGTCCTAACCCTAGAAGCGACGCTGGAGTTGTTTCTATTGAGGGACAAACTCAAATGAGATGATCCCTTACTGCCATCAATCTTACCAGTCTTATAACGTAGACAGGATATGTCCATGATATAATGCAGTGTCGAACAGGCTACTATGAATGAGAGGCTCGTACATACAACCAATATTCGCAGTTCTGATTCCCGTGATTTATGCTCGCTCATATTATTATTATATTTCTTTTTTATGGTCTGGCGCACAACTAGTAACCAAACGCCGCCTCCTCTTTTCTGTACGCACCACGCGTAATGTTACCGTCCCGAACAGCGATTTCAAGTACTTCGAGGGCAGATCCACTTCTTATTCTGGCCCCTGAATTAGTGAATTGGATCTTTAATCGTCTCGACAAAGAACGATGGACGTGTCTCCTTGTTTGCAAGCGGTGGCGCAACTTTCTTCTACGCCTACCGATTTGGCATACACTTCCACTGAGAATCGTCAAAGACTGCAGGGACGCTATGCTTCCATACCTCGGCCCTGGTCTGCGACAACTCACATGTACAACAGCGGGATCTCTCTTTGATTCATTGGACCTTTTTGCTCGCCACGGATGCGGTCTGGTCAAGGAGGCTAGTAAGTCGTCTATGTCTGAGGTTCTTTTGATTTCTTGACTTACTTATCTCGATTAGCCATTACCAGCCTTGGAAGCCATTATTACTCTCGCACTGATGGCCCTTCAGGGCTCTCTTTTAATCAGCGCTCTCGTGTACTGACACTTGGAGAAAACCTTACCAAGCTATCCTTGCACGATTGTTCTTTTCAAACGGCCATGCTCAACACCATCTTGAACCTCTGCCCTCGACTTGTCTATCTGACCTGCGATTTAAACCGTGCGCCCATTATCCGTGATACCCCTCCTGTTTTCGATGATGTCTTGCCAACGACTACTATGGTGACACAGTTGCAATATCTCAAATGGCCTGGCACTGCCGGGATTCTTTTTCCGCGTCTGATACCGACGCGCTGTCCTCAACTAAAGAGCCTCTGGATCCACACTTACCACGACGAATGGTTCGACGAATCCGCCCTGGAGGAGTTCATCGATTTACTTTTGGAGCGGTGTCAACACCTGAATCAGCTTATCATCGACGATGCCCATACAATCGACGAAATACAATTTGACATGAATAGCTCGACCACGACTGGTCTCAAGACCCTTTTCTTTCCAACCGAGTCGGTGCTTACGGACACGTTCATATGTAATACCATTGCTCAGAATGCAGACACACTAGAGCAACTACAGATAACTGCTTCCGGTTCAGAGATTCCAACAGAACCAGGCCAGCTCTTAGGGACTCAGCTCCCGCGTCTGCAGCATTTGGAAACACACGGACGCTTTGATGATCAACTTGTGCTGCTGTCATTTATTCAACCGATACATGAGTTTATTTTGGGCTGCCCAAGTCTTACCTCGCTGAAGCTTTCGTTCCTCGATATCACGGCCTCCTTGATGGATCTGCTTTCGAACCTCCATTTGCGCACCTTCTCTGTCAGCGAATGCACCAACAATGACGACTCGATCCTGGTCTATATTCAAGGTGAGGCAAACAAGGGTAAGCAAAGCACCCTGAGGGAAATTGCAATTGAAGACTTGCGGTATCGGACGGAGGATGCCTTTGTGCCCTGGGATGTCGGTCGATTGCTCCCTGGTCTGGGCCGTGTCAGCACGCTCGAGCATTTGTACTTGAATAGTGCCGATCATCATGTTCAGTATACTGATGTCGTATCGTTTGCTGACGCTGCCAAGGAGTCTGGCCTCGCCAGTACTCTTGTGGAAATCTCCATCGGTGCCAGCGCTAGTCTCATCAATATACTGCAGGCCGCCCTTCCCTCGACAGTCAATGTTAGTACATATCACCTTCTATAGCACGCCACATGTTGGAGCACAGCACGGACCCGCCTATCTGGACTTGTCATAATGTGAACTGCAAATAGTATATCTGCGTCAAAGCTAATGATGCACGTCTCATACATTACATAATACATCATTTCACTGTGCATGGATACATATTTCTTACACTGAAAGTTTATCATTTTCTTTTCTTTTCTGTATTCTACGGCCCCGGTCCTTCACAGAAGCTATATGTCCGTAAATCGTTATTTCGTCTTCTCGTTTCTCTGCTGCAACACGTAACGAGACGGGGCTTTTTTTCATAATCCCTGCAGCCTCTGTAATATAATGTTAGTCTGGTTGGCGATTATACTTTTATCTGCAGCTGCTGGGATCGCACATTGTTGGAAAATCAATTTTAAGAAGAGTGACTGAAGATAGGAGGGACGTTCTTGGGAGAGGTGAGGGGAGAAAGAAAAAAAAAAGAGTTAATATATAGTGACACGTTCAAAGTGAAGCTGATTCTGACATTCTGCCTTTCAGCCAATAATATGACGCCTTTTCCAAATATATGCAGGAACATCCTATGCAAAGAAAGGCTGTGAATAGCCTTTAATTGCCCTCCAGTTTCGGCCCACATACCTTCTTGCCTAATATTTTGCCATCCTCATTAACATGCACCAAAGGACTATATTTGAGCACACCATCGAAATAGAAGGAGCACTATGATCGTAGGCTCCTCACAAATAGGAGGGTATTCTACATATGGTGAAGAATGGTAAAGAAAGAGAGAAAGACATTTTTAAAGGAATGTTTGGGTAGTCTGTGGACCTTTGTACGCGCGAAAATGCGTTCTTCGTAAGATATAGCCATCACGGTAGAAAGATGCATATATAGCAATGCGATATCCTTACATGGGGACGAACGTTGTTTAAATAATATAATAGATAGTCTGCAAACCTGTGAGCCTACGGTTAGGTAGGTATCTCATATAATATCGTGCTCAGGCTTTTCATTAGACCGACTCTCAAAAGATATGGAACTCTCCTTTATTTCTCTTTTACCAAGTTTTCACCCAATCGTCGTATGTGGTGCGCATTTTGTACCTTCCCCGTATCTTCCGCAAGAGATATGAATGAAAAGGATGAGGCCAATCCTGATGACTCTTTGTTATATCTTGGCACGTGTCAAGTGGATGCACGCACAATTTAGCCAATACTATCATTTGTTGGGCTTCTTTGACGCGACTCAACACTGTCCCATATCGTACCGACTTGAATAGGCAAGGTTCAATGGGCGCCTCTTTGAGCAAACACGCTATACATGGAGAAGAGAAACACCAAGAAGAAGGGTCCGTCCAGGATGAACAACGAAAAAAGAAGGGTTTGTGTACTCTATCCACAAGGCGGGAAAATTGAGTTTTATTTCAGCTTTTTTCACATGTTTGAAAGCGGGGCGTCGCGTGACACCGAGTGGACGACCCCAAAACTTAACTCGAGACAATTGCCAGTATAACGAGTGACTACCTAATTCAACTTTATACTTTTTCATTTCAGGTGCTTTTTCAAGACACACATATCCCCTTTTTGCGCGCCATGGCCGGTAAAAGACGATCACCGTCACAGCAGGTGCGACCACAAAAACGCTACGAGTCAAACGAGGAGTCGACTGAGGAAAAGGCTCCCGTCTTGCTGGCTGCCGAGGCTTCCTCCAAAAAGTGGCGCAACTGGTGGCTGCGTACCATCACGACCTTCATGATGATTGGTACCTTCTTTACCATCCTCGCCTCGGGCCATGCCTGGGTTATCCTCATGGTCATGGCTATCCAGACCATTGTCTATGGCGAAGTAGTCCAAATCGCACAGGTGCCCGCCAAGGAAAGCAATATGCGCTGGTACAAGACCATGAGCTGGTGAGTAAAGCAAAAAAAAAAAAAAGGTATTGGGAAGGATACTCACAGAGAGCTAGGTACTTTTTGGTGTCGACCATGTACTTTCTGTATGGCGAGTCGATCATATATTATTTCCAGAAAATCATTCTCGTCGATGCGTTCCTGCTGCCGTTTGCCACCCATCACCGATTTATTAGCTTTGTGCTCTGGGTCATTGGTAACAGAGACACAACATGACACTTTTAGTATCTAATGACTTTTTAGGCTTCGTGTTCTTTGTCACCAATCTGCGCAAGGGCCTCTATAAGCGTCAATTTGCCCAGTTTGGTTGGACTCATATGGCCCTCATCCTTATCGTTGTCCAGAGTCACTTCATCGTCAACAATATCCTCGAGGGCCTGATTTGGTAAGCGAACGAGACTAATTTTTGACATGGTTACCAACCTACCTATTAGGTTTGTCCTGCCTGCGTCGTTGGTGATTTGCAATGATATCTTTGCCTACGTGTGCGGTTTCTTCTGGGGCCGAACCCAGCTTATCCAACTCAGTCCCAAAAAGACCGTGGAAGGATTCTTGGGCGGTTGGCTTTGCACTGTCATCTTTGGTTTGCTGGTAAATTTAAATTTAGTTTTTCTTTTTTTTTTCGGGATGGGGTAGCCATGGATACTGAACGTGTCTGTGATTTAGTGGACCAGTCTGTTGATGCGGTTCGATTACTTTATTTGTCCTGCCAAGGTATGTACACATATGAACAGGCGGATTCAAAAAAGGCATTTTCTGACGAATACCGTGATTCTATATAGGATCTTGGCACGACAGCATGGTCGGCGGGGAGTTGCTACCCCAAAAACCCGGTTTTTAACTCCATCCCGTACGAATTGCCCGCGGCTGTATCGGCCTTTATGCAGCAAGTGGTAAGAACATATATAGTGTGTGAGAAAAAAAACTAACATGGGCGTTAGCTGCGGGTGGATATTACCGAAGTTTGGATTGCGCCTGTGCAGCTCCATTCGCTCGTGCTGTCCTGCTTTGCTTCGCTGATCGCCCCGTTCGGTGGCTTCTTTGCGAGCGGCCTGAAACGCGCGTTCCACATTAAAGACTTTGGCCAGAGCATTCCTGGCCACGGTGGCATGACAGACCGGATGGACTGCCAGTTCATCATGGGCGTGTTTGCCCACATCTACTACCAAAGTTTCATCAAGGCAAGTATACAAGATGTGTTTGATTGTGCCACGCGTTATAACACAAGAAAAAACTTTTTTTTTTTTTGCAGACCTATAGCCAGTCTGTTGGTACCCTCCTCGCGACTGCGATCAGCAGTCTGACCCTGGAACAGCAACTGGAGCTTCTGGAACGTCTATTGACATTCTTTGTGAACCAGGGCGTGCTCGACGCGAGCGTGCTCGAAAAATGCGGTTCCAGCGCACTGACCGAGGGCGCTCGGACGATTCTCAGCTCATAAGAAAAAGGAGTTGATTTTGGGGGTCTTTAAGGATTGGAAAGTGGGGCGCTCTCGCGCGCGCGGGCCGCGCTATTGTATACCTTTTGAACACAGTTCTAGGCAAATAAAATCATATCGTCTTGCTTTTTTTATTCTTTTTCTTATTTCAAATTCGATTAAGGTTAAACCGGCCAGAGAAAGCGAGAGAACGAGTCAAAGAGAGAGAGAGAGTCCTTAAAAGGAAGGCCAAGTTCATTTTTTGGTGTAACCGTGTACCCTTCCGCTGCTCAATTTGTGTGCGGGTTAATATCACTACACTGTATGAGTGGGTGTGTTCCTGGGCGTATATGTTGAGTTTTTGCGTGAGTGCGGGAAGGTGTGGGTGCAAAGCGTGGGTTACTTACTTTTGTCGTGCATCTCTCTCTCTCTCTCTCTCTCTTTTGTTGTCCTTTTTCTTCACTTTCTCCCCTATATACAGTACCAGCCTCTCTACCTCACTCTTTCGGCTCTCCTTTGACCTTGACGGCTATTTCTCTTTTTCTCTTTTATTCCTCTTTCTCTCTTATATTTTAGCTAAACTGTCCCCCTTTCTTCTTTTCTTTTAACCCCTACTTTCCTCGTCCATTCCCAACGTGGTGGACATCCGATCGCTTCTCTCTTTCGACATTTCAAAGCCCCATTGAGAGAGTGGCTCTGACGGGCGGCAAAACATAGTTTAAAATATGAGCACCAACGACGTGATATGCCGCGTCTGCGCGTTGTATCCCTACGCCTCGACCGATGCTTCCTCGTTATCCTTTGACCAGGGCGCAGTGATCGATGTCCTTGCTCAGCTCGACTCAGGATGGTGGGATGGCTGGTAAGGCACACAAGACTCGATAACCTCACGACAGAACGTTATACCGACTCTTTCTTCCATGAAACTCCCCACCCCCCATCGAACATTATTACTTTATTATTTGACAGGTGTAACGGCAAGCGAGGTTGGTTCCCGAGTAATTACGTCCAAATCATCGAAACTAGCAACGACCAAACCAAGGTAAGATATTTTCATCTGAATTATACCATTGGTGATATCTTGTTTTCTGCTTTTTTGATCTTCTATCTATTTTTTCTCGGTGCTCCGAGAGAGGAAAGAGAGCGAGAGAGAGAAAATAGCCCCGCACATATCAGGGTTCTCCTTCATCCTCATACACATGTAAACTCATACTCCTTTTAAAGGACTCGCAATTTTGGCATCATGGTCAGCCTGATATCTCGTGGGCTTCCCGACGTGCACCTTATCCCACTTCACCCCACCATTCATTACAGCAGCAACACCCGCTTAACCACCACCACCACCATCAGCAGCAGCAGCAGCAGCAGCAGCAGCAGCAGCAGCAATTCCAGCAGCAGCAACAACTCCAACGCTCGACTATGCACGACTTACAACATCAGCAGCAGCTGAGGCTCAGTCTCGCTGCTGACAACCTGTTGCTTCATAATCACAATACGAATAACAATGTCAAAGACCACGACGCTGCGCAGGCAGAGCCATCCCACTGGATTCTCCAGACCACCGAAGACGGCTCCGAGGTCTACTACTACAACACGGTCACCAAAGAGATGCGATATTCTGTTCCGCCCGAGGAAATGAGCACTGTCTATCAGTCGCCTCCACCGTCGGCCAAAAGCTATACCTATAAATCATCCGACTATTACGATGCAGATGATTACATTGACGAGAAGCCTCGCCCACCTGTGCGCGCTCCGCAGCGCACCCTCGACGAACATAGCAGCCTGGCGAGTGTGAGCACGTCCACGATGAGCACCACGTCGTCGCCCAGCTTGCGCACAGCCCAATCCGGCAACGATGATCAGGTAAGAAAATGACAGTTCTTCGACTTGAATCAACCTCATAGATACAACGTTTTCTTTTTTGCATCGCAGCTCCCGCCTAACTGGGTTCGGAAATGCACGCCCAAGGGCCGGGAATACTATTGCAACCTCCTGACCGACGAGACCGTCTGGTCGCTCGAGCACGTCGATCCGATCACTGGTGCTACTGTATGTCACAATGAGAAATCATACCCCCCCCCACGTATCCACCTACCCGCTCCCGTTCCCCTCCCACTCCCTTTTTCAGATCTCGTCATCCCTGTCTATTCGAACGAGCATCCATTTCTGATTTGATTTTTGATTAGATGAACCCTAATCCACCCACAGACGATCTGGATGACGCCGAAAGGGTCGAGGTCGACGCCGACGATCAGGTACGATCTTGGAGCCAGCTCAACGCCGCTATTGCGAACTCCATCCGCAACCTCAAAAGCTCGCTTAAACAGGGCGATCTGGCCCTGTTCCGCGAAGATACCCTCCTCGTCGTGCACCATATCCGGCTACTGCTCTACATGTCTAACTCTGTCGATAAGGAGAGTTCGCCCTATCTCAAAGCGAACAAACACCTCAAGACGCATCATCGCGCGTTGCTCGCCGCTCTCGCTAAGCTCGTATTGTCAGCCAAGGTAGCTTCGGGCGCTTGGGCGCCGATGGAAGCGATTGGCAAACTCCAAGTGGACGCGGACGAGGTCCTGATGGCCGTGCGCAATTTTTTGCTCGTCGCCCAGGAAATGAACATCACCATGCACGAGAGCAAGCCGCGTCTGGTCGACGATCTACCGCCGACGTCGCGTTGGCGGACCAAAAGCAACCCCGAATACCTGTTTGACAGCAAGCGCCCGGATCTGACCACGACCCTGCTCGTCCTAGCAGATAATGTCCACGGCGCGATGGCATCCTTTATGGACAGCGCGCGCGAGGCATTCTCAGCCGCGTCACAGCAAGAGGATGGCGTGGTGGCCAAGATCATGTCGTCCACACCGCTTCTCGTCGCACAATTCCGCAACCTCAGCAACACGGCTAGCCAATTCCTCAACGCGCTCGACGATATCCAACAAGCAACCACGCCGCGATTCGCCGTGCCCAAGCAGGCCATCCACAACGCGATGGGCTCACTCTTTATCGCGTCTCAGACCATCACGAGCCAGGACATGACTCCTTCCGCCGTCGCTTCGACATTTGAACTCATCGAGGGCTATCGCAAGACGATTGAGACGAGTGTCCAAGAAGTCTGTGTCATGGGGCGTCAGCTCGCGCTTGAAGAGCAGCAACATCCTCCATCAGAAAAGACCGGCGCTGGCTGCCGATCTTCGCAGGACGATATCCCACGTACTCATGCTCCACAGCAACCACGCCCGAGAGCGCCCGAGGAAGAGCAGCAACGTCGGATGCATATCCTCGGCCCGCCCCCGAGCGCACCGCCGCCGGCGACGATGCCACCCCCGCCACCTGCTCCGACAGCAGACGTGATGCAGGACCGCGAAGACAGCACGGTGACAGCGAACACGGACGACTATGTGACAGTGCAGACACGCCCGCCCAAAGATAAGTTGGCCAAGTTCTTTGGTGAAGACACGCTGGCGGCCGCGCGCCGACGCGATACGATCCTGGGCGTGCCGGGGGATGGTGCGGAAAGCACGCACAGTACGGTCAACTCGCACAGCCCGAGCCTGCCGCCGACGAGAGCCTCCACACCCAGCATGGTACCCGAACGCACTGATTTTCTCGGATCCGACTACGTTCCCAGCGAGATTGTGTTCAACATGGAAGGCAACGTCAAGGGCGGCACCGTAACCGCGTTGGTGCAGCGACTCACGCAGCACGACCAACTGGGTAAGCCCTTCCAGAAAATAGAGTTCAGCGTATTCATGCCAATGTTTAGATTCCAAATTTATCACCACATTCTTGTTGACCTACCGCTCATTCTGCTCGACCCAAGAGCTGTTTGATGCGCTGTTTCGACGCTACACACTCATCCCGCCTCCGGATCTGACGCGCGAGGAGCTGGAAATATGGCAGGAGAAGAAGCTCAAGCTGGTCCGGCTCCGCGTCTTTAACGTGATCAAGTCCTGGCTCGAACATTACTACAACGAGGAAGAGGACCGGTCGATCCTGCCGATCCTGATGGAGTTTACGGACACGATCGTGCGCGAGTCGATGCAGTTTGGCGCAGAGCAACTTATCAAGTCGATTCGGAAGCGGATGGATCAGGAAGACGACGGTCAGATCCGCAAAATGCGCTTGAACGTGCGCACATCCGATATGCCGGCGCCCATCCTGCCCAAGAATCTAAAGCGGCTTCGCTTTTTGGATGTGGATCCGCTCGAGCTCGCTCGCCAGCTGACCATCATGGACTCCAAGCTGTACAGCCGAATCAAACCGGTCGAGTGCCTGGACAAGAACTGGGGCAAGGGCGACTCGGAGCATGTTGCGGCGAACGTCAAGGCCTCGATTGAGTACTCGAACCAGGTCACGGCCTGGGTGACAGACTCGATCCTTAGCAAAGACGAAGTCAAGAAGCGCGGCGCGGTGGTCAAGCACTGGATCCTGGTAGCCGAGCGCTGCCGGTACCTCAACAATTTTAATACATGCATGGCCATCCTGTCTGCGTTTGACAACTCGTCGATTGGCCGTCTAAAGCGCACGTGGGAGCTCATGAGTGCACGCACGATGGGCACTTTGACGGGCATTCGCCGCCTGATGGGCGCCAACAAAAATTTTACAGAGTACCGCGACATTATCCATAAGGTCAACCCGCCCTGCATCCCTTTTCTGGGTATCTATTTGCAGGATCTGACGTTCATCGAGGACGGCAACAGCAACTATCTCAAAAAATCGAACCACCTTATCAACTTTGCGAAGCGCATGAAGACAGCGGAAGTAATTCGCGAGCTACAGCAATACCAGTCGACGCCCTATCTTTTACAGGCGGTCCCAGACATCCAAGAATTTATCAAGACGCACCTCCAGTCCAGCCGAGACGAAGAGACGCTGTACAATTTAAGCTTGTCCCTCGAACCGAGGGAACGCGGCGAAGATACGATCGCACGACGACTGAAAGAGTCTGGCTTGTAACATATATATTTCACTCACTCACAGCACACAAATTATCTACACACACACACACACACACACGCACACCTTTCTGCAAACTATCTCCTCCTTCTCCTTCTCCTGCTTTTTACTTACGTACCCTTACCAACCCCCATGAGATCATACCTTAACTTATTTTTGCATGAGTAAAGAAAGTAATTCCTTCGTTATCCACCCTGCTAAGTGCGTGTGCTGCGGCAAGCTACATAATAGAATACGGATCTCCGCGCTCGGTATGACTTACTAAATCAGTAATTCCTCAAGTGCTGCGGCAACATTGAGTGGCTTCACACCTGAACCCAACTTGATTGCTGCGGCATTGGAAGACCGACTATAAAAGAAAGTAATTTTTTTTTCACCGCAAAGTTTTCAACAAGCTTTTTACAAGCTTTTTCTTTTACCGCTTTCTTTCCGCTTCTCATTCGTTATGGCTGTCCGTAAGTGCAGAATAAACTCGATCGTTTTGTAGAAATGAGACTTACCTTGTCGCAGGTGCACAATTCGAAAACAGCAATGAAGTCGGTGTGTTCGCACGCCTGACCAACTCCTACTGTTTGGTAGCCCTCGGTGGCTCCGAAAACTTTTACAGGTGAGACCAATAACGACAACAAAAATACATAAACTGACACAGGTAATAGTGTCTTTGAGGGCGAATTGGGCGATGTTATTCCGGTCGTGCATACTTCGATCGCCGGCACCCGCATTGTGGGTCGTCTGACGGCAGGCAACAAGAATGGCCTTCTCGTTCCCTCGACCACCACCGATCAAGAGCTGCAGCACCTCCGCAACTCGCTTCCCGACAAGGTCGCGGTTCAACGTGTGGAAGAGCGTCTGTCTGCGCTCGGCAACGTGATTGCCTGCAACGATTACGTGGCCTTGGTGCACCCCGACATTGACCGTGAGACGGAGGAGATTATTGCCGATACGCTCCAGGTGGAAGTGTTCCGCCAGACCGTGGCTGACAACGTTTTGGTCGGCTCTTACTGCGCTCTGAGCAACCAGGGTGGCCTCGTCCATCCCCGCACATCCATCCAGGATCAAGACGAGCTGTCCTCGCTTCTCCAGGTGCCCCTCGTGGCTGGTACGGTTAACCGTGGTTCGGACGTGATTGGTGCTGGCTGTGTTGTCAATGACTGGTCTGCTTTCGCCGGTATGGACACCACCTCGACCGAGCTTTCGGTCATGGAGAGCATCTTTAAGCTCCAGGACGCTCAGCCTACCGCGATCGTCAACGAGCTCAGAGATACCTTGGTCGACACTTACTCATAAGTATGATATGTCATTATCCTTCGATTTGCACTTTTTTTTTCTACTTTTTTTTTCATTGCATCCCCTATCTCTCTAACTCTCTTCCCAAAGTCTCATTCGCCATCTTTACGTTCATACACGCCTCAACATCGATACGCTCATGTACACAGACACTCCATCCCTTATTTTTTTTGTACTTCGACATTCATCCGTTCCATTATGTGTACATACATCACGTTGACTATTTAACACTGATGATTAAAAGAGAAGCCTGTCTTTCTTTGTTTGTCAATGCATATTTATTATCTTCCATTGTGTGGGTCGTATCGTTGCATCGGTGCATCTGGCCATTTGAGCTCATGTATTCAAGCTAGCGCTATATAATCCATTTGTGTAAATTTACCTATACCTACATTATCGAATAAGGGGCTCGCAGGCCGTGAACCAAATGGAAGGATATGTTACGACATTTGCGAATATCGGAGGTATCACGCGCGTTTCCATGAAAGAGGGATGCCACCATTTTCTTGAGACCCCGTTGGATTCATATCAGTTTGATGGAAAGTGCAACATATAGAGTAAGTGCCTCGACGAATTAGGCACCGGTTTCCATAGAAAATAACAAAGTTCTCGTTTTCTATAAAATAGAATATGCCTTTGTCTCAGGTCGCAAAATGACAAGGATTTCTTTCCATTATTTGACTTGCCCGCAAGCAGGCCATTGGTCCGTGTATGTCTTGATCTAATTCCTGACGAATCACACCGGGGCTCTTGACAGCATAGAAAAGTATCGAGGCACCAGGTACAGATTATACGCGAAAGACACTTTCATCTGTTTCACTCGTTTTTGCCCGTATAAATACTCCATCATTTCCATTCTCTTGATCTCTATCACTATCGTCTCTCTTTTCTACAATGTTAAACCTCGTCAAGATCCTTTCCCTCGCTGCAATCGCTGGTGTGACCCTGGCTGCGCCTGCCTCCATCAGCTCCAGCTCCAGTTCTACCGCGGCTTCCGCCACCACTGGTCCTTCCTCTGCCACTGCTTCTGCCTCTTCTCCTTCGGGCAACTCGACATCGTCTGGTCACGGCGTTACCATCACCGTCAAAAACAGCTGCTCGTCAAGCCTGACCCTCAACAAGCTCGACAACGCCGGCAGCAGCGGCGGAGGCTCCAACTCGGCCCAGGTGGGTGCTGGCTCCTCCCACGATTTCCAAGTCTCCTCTGACTGGAGCGGTCGCATCTGGGCTTGCGAAGGCGGTGAATGCACCTCGGCCGTATCCCTCGCCGAGTTCCTTTTCAAGGGCTATGGCGGTCAAGACTTTTATGACATTAGTTTTGTCGATGGCTTCAACCTGCCCATGACCATTTCTCCTGAGGGTGGCTCGGGCGAGTGCAAGTCCCCCACCTGTGCCACGCTACCCACATGCCCCGACAAGCTCAAGGCCGCCGACGGTTCGTGCAAGAGTGCCTGCGCCGCATTTGGCACCCCCGAGTACTGCTGCACAGGTGAGTACGACTCGCCCAAAAAATGCAAGGTCAGCCAGTATGCGAATGTCTTCAAGAAGAGCTGCCCCGATGCCTATAGCTACGCCTACGACGATGCCACCAGTACCTTTGGCTGCAAGGCCACCAAGTACACGGTCACCTTCTGTCCCAACGGAGGTCACTAAGTCCTAGATATCTGACGCAGACATTATAAGACTAGAAATTTTACTTGTATACCCTGTGATACCTAGCATATCTAGCTGGCCTGGAATTTTCAATAGAGATATTCATTTGCTATCTACACCTTCTATGTGTCTCTTTTTTTTCTTTCTCGTCCAACACTTTCATCTGGATATAGGTGACTTGGTAGACTTTCTCCTGCTTCCGGTCCCTGAAAACTACAAGGTAATATGAATAGAATCAGAAAGATATGAGATCTATTATTTGAGGAAAAAGAAAGTTTTACAATGCGAAATAAGAACAGTTTCATCATGCGTGCAAAGAAGAAGAAAAAAAGAGAGAAAGACAGTGGAAGTGCGAGAGTGTATGATGAAGGCAAAGGTTGTGCGTGGGTTTAAGGTGTAAGTGTATGTGTGTGTATGTGCTCGTGCGGATAGGTAGTATACATAGATAGATTACTCATCATCCTCTTCAGGCTGATGCGTGACATCGTAACGTTTGCCACGGATAGCCCAGATACCCCAGTTGGCAAAGATGGTCTCACGCAGATCGAGGAGGTTCACATCGCGCTTCAGACTTCGGAACCGGTTCTCAGTTGGCTTCATGACCCAATCAAACTCACCCTGGTAATCTTCCTCGACCGCAGCCACATCGGTCTGGACATCGGCCTCGTCAAAGCCCGTTAGAAAGATGGGACACTTGGTCTCGAGCACCTTTTGGATCGCCTGCTTCCAGTCCTCGCGCGCAGCCGGATGACCGATGCCGGGGGAGAACAAGAAGAACAAGTCGGTGTAAGGGTCAAAGCTGTCCACCGTCTCGTGGAAATCCTGGTACAGGGCGCGGTCATAGGTGAACACGAGCCGCTCGTTCACCGAGGTGGTGTAGGGCTCCTTTCCGGGCGGCAGGGCTTCGGGACCAATCATGTGGACATGGAATGGCGTGTGCGGAAAGAGGTAGGCGAGCTGAAGCCAGATGTGGGGTGGCAGGGTTGCTTCTGCACGCGCACCAACAACGTACAGGTTGATCGTCTCGGATCGCACGAGCGAGACGCCGTCCTTGGCGACCTCGTTGCGTGGATACAGTACCGTACGCAGGGCTATAAGCATTATTGCCGATGAGCTTGGGGTTGTTCAAAAAGTTCTCTTGCTTGTCATACCTGAGATAGAGCGCATGCCTTCGGGGGTGATCTCCTTGCCGAGCTGGTACGGGCAGGACTCGTGCAAGACGGAGGCAACGGTAATGGGATAGGTCAGCAACTTTGAAATGTGTCGCATGGAACGGTCCGAGTCCATGGAAGGGAAACTACGGGTGTAGAAGAACACATCCCAGTTGGCCATGTTGACGGTCTCATCAAAGCCCTGTGCACCTGTAAAATAGTAATTAGGTCAGCAAAGACTCCAAGGAACATAGACTGGACTTACTGGGGAACTCAAACTCCTTCATGGGTCTGCCTGAGCGCAGGTCGTGGTCGTCTTCATTCTGCTCACGCAGGATACGGCAGTTTTCGTGATGGGCCGCCTTTCCGACGTGATAATGCTCTTCACTACAATGGGTGGGATAGCCACAGTCAGGGCACTCAAAGACTGGGGGCTTCTTGTCTGGCTTGTCCTCATGAGTATCGCAGACGGGGCACACGCCGTATTTCTGAATGATCGCACCCCGATCGCGTAATTCTGAAATGGGGGACTCAGACAGCTTATGGAAGAGATTGTCCTGGCCGAGCACGACGGGTGCTGGTGAACGTCGTTCGTTTTTGCTAGTGGGAGAAAATAAACCGCGTAATGAAATGGCACGAGTGGCGGTCAAGGTGTGCGGTTGCTTTGGCTGTGGCATGGCACGTACAGCACGCGAGACATTGGAGGTAAAGAGAGACGCGCGTCGAGCCTGACGGGCAGAAGAACGCACCGCACCGAATTGAGTCCACCGCTGCATGTTGACAGATGCTGTGTTTGTCCCCCTTGCTGCTTAGAAAACCAAAAAAATACAAAAGCACAAGAAAAAAATAATTCAAATCCCGCTAAAAGAAAGCACCGGATGCACATGATGTCCTAACAATGCGCACCTTCTTTACTTGTCAACGTGCCATCAAGCAAAGTAGGAGCAGGATCGACCATTAATTCAACATACTCATACAGATTAATAGTAGCTGCAGTGACATCATTCTACATAGCTATTTTTCATGGTGGCTTTTTCATGTTTATTGTTATTAGTAACGTATATATTTAGTCTATACATATCCAATATAGATACGCATAGATCTCGCTAATAACGCGTCAAGTCCGATCCTGAAAGTACCCATGTGCGTTTAGGAAACAATAGAAAGCAAATAGCGGAAACATGTACATCTTTTAACTACTCTTGATCACTTTCTATGTCCCAATGTTTACTGTGTTCATGCCCGGACTGGAAGAGCCCGCGTTGAGGGCCAGATATATACATAATGGAATGCTCTAGCGAAGGGTAAGACAACAGGTGCATATTCTAAGCAGAGGACTCTAGATTAGGATCTATACCTGTCTGGAATAGGATTGGATGAAAGAGAGAAAGGGCTGCCAATTTTGGGAGTTGGGTCCTTCTTTTTCGTTGGTGAAAAGCACGCGCTATGCAAACCTCGAATGATCCCAGTACTCTAACAGCCAATGAGCAATGCGAACTTGCCTTTGTATACGCCTTTACCTCTGTCTTTGGCGCCCAAGACGAACCTAGTCTGCATCCTTATCCAACCTATCAACCAGAGGCAAGCTTTCTCTTCAATGTTGGCACCTGATCTAACATGTCATCGTCGACAGGATCTCGAGGAGGCTTTACGCCTTGATCAGAGCGATCTCCTTGATCAACTTCTCTGCAGCTTCCTCAGCAATGCTCTTAACCGAAAAAAGCCTGTTGGGTAGATAGAACACAGACAAAGCAGAAAGAAAAACTATACTTACTTGGACGTTCAATTTTTAGGGTGAACACGATGCTGGATGTGCTATCCAAAATCGTCCATGCCAAAATCCAAGCCGATGAATTGCTCATGGACGCCAACCCCATAAAACAAGTCAACTCTTTCAATGAGTTGTCCATATCTCTCAAGGTACAGTATTATGCTCTGATGTGCTGCTTTCATTTTTTTTATTAACATGATAATAGTTGACTCTCCTGCGCTCGCTCATCGAGTGGCAGCTCCAGGACTGTCATGCTATTCGAGCCATCATTGAACGCGGCTGCAAAAATAGACGACCCAAAGAGCCCAATCCGATCAAGAATATCGATCCAATCGGTTATGATAGCGATAAACGTGCCTACTACATGTTTGGAGGTAACGAATGTCATGTCTATTCTTTAGTGGTACTCACACAATGTATTCAAAGACTCGCCATGGCTATGGCGTGAAAAATCAACCATCAAGACAGGCTGCCAATGGGAGACAGGTATGACCCACAATCTGTCTTTCTTCCTGATCTGACTCCTTTTCTTAAGTATGTCGATCCATGGGAGAACTCAACGCCTATGCGGATACCTTATCACAGAGCGGCGGCCGCGCAGAGCGACTACTGTCGAGCATTATTCTCACTTACGTTCCCTTTATTGAGCAATCAATTCGTGAAAAGGAACGCAAAGAAAGAGCCCGTGAGCGGCAGCGGATGGCGCAAATCGAAGCAGAACAGCTGGGACCCCGTCAGCTTCGCGATCGAGGTAGCATCCGTCCATCGTACACCTTTGATGAAGATATCCAGGAGTTGTCCAACAGCGATGAGGACTATGATCAACAAGAGGGTGATGAGGATATGGTAGAGGAAGAGGCAGAGCCTGTATCCGAACCCGAGGCCGTTCCAAAGCCAACACGGTTCAGCAGCCGACTGAATCCGGAAACAGCAGCCGCCACTGGGGATGAAGACATGCAGGCGACAGCACAGCATACGGATGCTACCATGGGCGAGGACACCCAATTTTCTCTTCCAATGTCCCAAGTGGCCGACCGTATGGATACAGATACTCCCCAGACGATGAGTCAAGCCGATGTGATTATGCAGGACGCGGCGTAGTAGCGATCTTTATGTGCGCTCTGCACATATGTGTATATATCTGATGCTTAGATCACGAAAGGCCAGCTTGCCTTTGTATGATCACCGTTATATAAATAATACGATCCTTGAGAGATGACTTTAAAACTTTGTATTTGATATATGCCTATACCTGCGACGCCGTGACGCGATAAGAATGGCGTGCGGTATAACGTGTTTAATAGTACGTGACCGCGCTCCTTAGGGTTCCCGCAAAAGGAAAAAGAAATGACACATATCACGCCATACCAATGCATATTTAACCGCCGTCCCTCCTTCTTCACCTGAATTCCGAGTTAAGCACGGAAATATCAAAATCAAAGCTGCAAGTGATCGGATTGCTTCGGGGACAGAGAAGCTTTCACATGGGACGCAGATGCGTGGAAAGCAGGACATGATTGGCTACCATACGACACGCGAGTCCGCCCTCAGAAATAGATTCGAACGTCGCCTTATCTAGATCCAATGGTCATCGATGCGACATATGTATCGCATGTCACGCGGCAAATCCAGGAGTCGAGTCCCGAAATCCCGGGCAAGTAGTCCACAATGCTTGAAGGTACTGAGGACAGTGAAAAGTGAATCTCCTTCGTGTTACCATAATCCTAAAAAGATGCATTCTACGTACATACGCATAAGGCGGGTATGCCCTTAGATTCTGCTTCACCGGCCCTATTGCTGGAGATAATAAGAGTTACACGTACCTGAGACTTCACCTCGTACTTGTTTCCAGCTAATATGTAAGCGGGGAATACGGTATTTTGCGCGCATATCTCGCTTTCTTCCCTCTGTCTTCAACCGATCAGCGCAGCTCTATAACATCTTTGTCTTGTGTTCGTTTCCGCATGATTAGGAGATTACCAGATTTTAGTGATAGTTTTAAAAAATTACATGCATACGTACCCGCATGAACACGTTACATTCCATACACACGTATCTCTTTCCGGCGCAAATGAAGCAATTCTGCCGAAGAATCAAGTAGAGTACTGCTTATTACAACAATGTCGTGTGATTGAGGATAAGAACAGGGGGCTTTCCTACACAGGGCGGATGACAGACGGTGTATTCCAAATATTTAGGTGTGAACAAGTGACATTTACCCCACACAATGCAAAAACCGTCAAAATGCTAAGCAGCTAAAACATGTGATATAATCCCCAGCGCCACATGGAAGTTCCCAGGCACCGCTCAATAGACACAATGAAGAAGGACGGGGCAATGGAGGGACGCCGGCGCACATAGTGAAACAGAGGTGATTGTGTACAATCTGGGCTACATTCATCAGTATAGAAAAACGTAATTCATCGTATGTGGCTCTCTGGGTACATAAAGACAGAAGGATATAGCATGGGGAGGAATGTAAAATGACGGCATAGCACAGACGCGCGCCGTCACACAAGCTGCCAAAAACTGATCTTCACGTGCGGAACTATCTGGCACGTTTCGTCGTCATGCAAAAATAACGTTACGTGTGGGGTTTCGATCACTTTTTCTTCTTTATTTTCATTTATTCCTCCATGTCCGTTGCAAGCGATGCCGCCAGTACCTCATCATTAACCCCCATTCGTGAACCTTCCGGAGGTTTTCGCAAGTTTGATCAATTCCAAGAATTCTACTTGAGCAAGCATACCAATGAAGCAAACCGATTCTTGAACAGAACAGGTAAAAAGAAAAAAAAAAATGGAAAAAAAAGTCAGCGGTTCCAAACAACCATATTTGTAGGTACCAACCTCTGGATTATTATATCAATCTATGCAGCCATCCGCCGGCGATGGCATATGCTTTGGGTTGGACTCGTACAAGGTAAAGATAGTCACAGATAATGCAAGTCGTAGCTAACCTCCTTGAAAGGCTATGTATTGGCGTGGATTGGTCAAATCATATTCGAGAAAAGGCAAGTAAACAAAGATATGCGTGAGGTGTTATTGAAAGCAGCAATGCTTATAAATGGTATCTATATTTTCATGTATGTACAGCGGGAAGCCGTTTACGCTGGCAAGGTATCCGATATGGTCGCTGATGTGCAGTCTCCGTCTGTGGCGGTCTGCTTCAAGAAGACTAAAATAAATAATGTGGTCAAACGCACTTAGAGTGGCTCTACCTCTGGTTTCGATTCTTCCTTTTCTTTTTTATCAGGTTTGGGTTGGGGTGATGGCACAGGAGCAATGTCGCTCGTGTCTGCTGTTATCGTTCTGATACGCTGAGCGGCCGTCATGTGTCCGAGGTCTGCAGCGAGACGGAACCAGTACGTTGCGGTGTATCGTGGGTCGTTCTCTTTCAATTTGAATGGTAAGGGCGCGACACCCTTCTCGATAAGGAAACCGACAAAGAAACACGCCTTGGCGAGCTCCCACCGACCAAGCCCTTTTTCAACGTATGTCTTGCGTGCAAAGTGCGCTGCCTTGTGTGCCCATTGAAATGCTAGGTCCGTCGAAGGCTCAAGCACGCCACGCGCCCCAGTCAGATACCATGTAGCAAGACCAAGCGCACCCTCAGGCGATCGCAGACTAGCGGCGCGGGTGTACCAATAGATCGACAGCGCGTCGTCCGGATCCACGCCATGGCCACGCTCGTAGCAGGCCGCGAGCTCAAGAAACGACGGAAGATAATTGAGACGGGCAGCGTCATGCAGGAGCTGGATAGCGTATTGAGGGTCGGTATGACAACGCTCGTTGACGTCGGGTGTGAGCTGAGCAACGGCGAGCGCATGCAACGGCTCAGGCACTTGATTTCCACTCGTCATGACCGCGCGCTGGAGCCAGCCGATGCCGTCGCGGAGGAGCTTGGGCTGCTGGTAGAGCCCCCGGACGAGGATGATACCGAGCTTGTACATACTGAGAACGTGTGAGTTTTGTGCGGCGCGGCGAAAGAAGGCAAGCGCGCGCTGCAAATCTTTGCGGGTGCCGAGGCCGAGTTCGTAGCAGACCCCGGCACGATAAGTCGCCTCAGGATGCGCTAGCTTGGATGCCTGGAGATACCAGTGGAACGCCTGTCCTTCGCTCTCCATGAGACCGAGCCCGCCGCAGCCGTAGCTGCTTCCCAGCAGGAACTGGGCATCCCCGCCCGTCTTTTTATCTTCAAGGCTCGTGGCGAGGCGGCGTGCGAGGCGAAGTCCTTGGGTTTGTATGTATTTCGTGACGGCCGAATTTTCCTCGACGTGGGGCCGTTTCTCAAAGTCGATCATGCGCACGAGCAGGCCGAGCTGCAATGAAGGGTGATCTGCTTCTTCGCGCCACTCCATGAGGTGGACGACTGAGACGTGTTCTGGAAACGCTTCGCCGGCTTGCATCAACCCGGCGAGGCTGGCATCGCCACCGGAGTATTTCTTGAGCGGTGCGGTCGTTTGTAGCTGTGATATGGGATTCAATACGGCCTGGGATGCGCCGGGAATGGATGAAGCGCGAGGTTTGTGGTTGTCCGGGCTCAGCGTCTGGAGGTGATACCGCGATGAAAACTCGTCAAAGTACCATTGCCGGCTGCCTTCCGGGTCAACGTGCTTGTGTCGATATTCTTCTTGCAGATCTGCACTGAAGTGTTGGTCCAGATCGACGCTGAAGCGTGTGCTGATTTCGTCGTCGTCCCCCATAAAGTGCGGAAGGAAGGGAAGAGAAGGACCATTCTCGTGGACTAGATTGAATTTTTCCGATCTACCAAGTTGTTGATTCGGTGTTCTCGGAATATCGATGATGATGCTTTTGATATCATACCGATACGGGGTGATGACATGCGTAGCCTTCCCATCATAAAGGGCTTTCAGAACCCTCTTTCCCTTCAAATGTATTACACAAGCGTATATGTGTCACGCTGACTTTTTTTCTTTCATCAAGTGTTATCGACATTGACGAAGTTTTTCTAGCTGTCAGTCAGTTTCTTTTTTATCCAGCCTGTCTATCTCTGGCCCGATCGATCGTGTACTTGAAAAGAAACAAATAATATAGCAGATTAGTTGCTGTTCCAGAAGTAATATATCCTGACTCATATTTAGTAGAAAAGAATTACGTACTTTTTCTCAGACAAACGAGAAGAGATGGTAAGCCTGCGTGCTTAATTCTATATACAGATGCGCATCAGTACATATGCAACAATGAACGAGATTTTGAATTATGGGCTTGACAAAAATGCATAAATGAATGTGCTACATGTAAATGTATCACCCAGCAAGCTTCCCCATCTTGACACAAATTTCCAGCCTGCCCTGTAAATCCGCATGCTATGAATATTGATACGCTATATTATTCCATTGTATCATTAGTGATCATTAAGACCGTAATATATACAGCTTACCGTTATTTTTACTTCGACGGTCTTGGTGCGCAGCAATGGCATGCTGGATGTGAGCCAGCAGCCAGAAATGGAGAAAGGTAAAGGAAAGCAGAATAAATGTCCCTGTAGCTTGGAATGAGAATGATATTAAACTAGAAGAAATCTTGCCATCTATCAGAGAAGACATAACATACTCCCCTCCTTTATAGTCGCAGTATATGTACCGATAGAAACGGACAGATCAATAGCTACATACATGATAGCTGTGTATATCTGTCGGTGTTCTATCTCAGCTGGGCAAAAGGACATAGAAATGCACAGAAGCCGATCTTTCTCTCCTGCTTTCGATCCTGCATAACTTTATATCCAAACCATGGTAACAAACTTGTCTTCCTGTCATTTTACGCCTCTGAGCCCAAAGTGAATGTTATTGCTAGAGTTCTACGTGTGAGATTAGTCCCGAACTCGTCGAGAAGATCAAGGAGTTCCGCTTTGCAAAATACTCGAGCGGCAATGCCGCCTTTGTTTGTAAGCTTCACGCGTCCTTTAGTTGAAGCTGGCTATAACCCTTTTTAAAAAAGTGCAAATTGACCGCAAGAAGCTCGAGATTGTTGAGGATGAAGTGCATGATAACATCTCGGTGGAAGATCTCGTGGAAGAGTTACCCGAGAACAGCCCGCGATTCATCATTCTTAGCTACGAAGTATGAAAGCTATTATTTCGCTCGTCACACTGTTCTTATCCTGGTATCTTTAGCTGACGCACAGTGATGGTCGCAAGAACTTCCCGCTGGTGTTCATCTACTGGTCACCCTCGACTGCCAAGGCCGAGATCAATATGCTGGTAACGTGTCACAAGCAGACACTTGCTTGTTCTAAAACTAAAGAGTGGGTCATTTATATATAGTACGCTTCAGCAAAGACGTTTCTCCAGGAAAAGATCAATGTGAATCGGGTAAAACAAAACATAGAGGAGGATGTCTACGTAAAGATAGAAGAATGTGACTAATGCGGGTTGTGTTATGTTATATAATGTGCGTAGGGATTCGACATTCGAGAGCCAGAGCAGTTCACGGACGAGTTCCTCTCCAGCCAGCTCAAGTCGGTTTAACTAGGCTAATCCTGCCGATGCCTTGGCGATTTCACTGTAAAGCAGACGATTCCAATCATCCACCGGTCCTATTATCTTTGGTGTTATTTGCACATATCTATGAATACACATCCTTTCTTTTCTTACCTGGTAAGCAGGTATGAAGACAGTCTGAATCGGGCCGTGAGTGGGCATCACCGCGCAGATTCGCCATGGTAGACACATTAAAGAACCGGAAGCGGATGTCGTTCTCTTGCACGATCCAGTTCTACCCAAAGCGCGTTGGCACACCCTTTCGCTTTGCTTTTGCTTTATCTTACCTTCCAGATGGTATCAAATTGCTCGTGCATATGCCACTCGTACTCGCCAGGTTGGCCAGACGGGGCGTGCGGGGTCTTGGCATCGGGCTGCTTGTACTGCGAGCACTTGGCATGGCCATACGGCGTGCTACGGATAAACACTCGCTGGCGCGGCTTGACATGCTCTTTAAGGTAGTCAAAGACGACGCGCATGCCCTTGCTAAAAGCATCGAGGAGCTCCTTTTCAGACTTGTCGGGGCCCCACTTGAGGTCAGGGTGCCAGTGCGGGCCAGTGTTGATCACAATATTATCAAAGCGGTCAAGGGCATGCTTCCACGGGAAGTTGCTGCCCTTGCCGATAAGATAACCTTCCTCATCCATGGGATCATGCAACTTGAAATCGTCGAGACGGACCAAGTAATCGGAGCGAAGATAGGCCATGCTGACTGCACCTTCGACCTGCAGCTTTTCTTGGTGGACGAGCTGGCTGATCCACATGTTTGGATTGCCTCCAGACAGACGAGTGTCGGAGGACGGATTTTGCATGTATTGGCCTAACAAGCATGCCAAGCTTTCGTATTCCAGCTGATTGATCGAGTCGCCGACAAAAAGCAGAGGATGGTCTCCGAGGTACTTTGCGAAAACGCCTGCATCAAACGGCACTAGACTGCATTCATTAGGCACCCAGGTATAGTCCATACTAGACGATGGAAGAATCGAATTTTCTGGGTCAGTAAAGAAAAAATAAAAATTAAAGAGTTCCTGGCCTTTTCCAACTTACATGTGTTTGGCCCGGTCGAACTCCCCTCCTTCGTCGGAACGACGGTAGCACTTGTGAGGAAAGTTGCTAGGGCAGTGGTAGTTGGCGACTTGCTCGATCGCATGAGCGTTCTTGGCCTTGATAGGCTTTAGGGTCCACTGGCCTTGGTTGAAAGTGTCAGGGTTGCACAAGGAGGAGAGATTAGAAGGAAGTTCGACCATGGGCTCGAGGGTAATGGTGGGTGTCCAATCTTCGCTGTCCAGATGGCGTTCATCGGTGTTGGAGATTGGCTGGTCTGACCAGGACCAGGCAAAGACCCACAGGAGGAGGAACGCGGCAATAGCAGTAAGATACACGATCCGTGACCACAGCTGCTGTGACAGCGGTGTCTCAAACGGTGCAGGCATCGATATATTAATAAGAAGTGGGCAGTAGAAGGATGGTGTATAAAGAAGAAGAAAAGTAAAGTAAAAAAAAAGAGAAGAGCTCGTCTTAGGAGTCCAGCTAAGAGTCTAGGTCAAAAATGTAAATGTCGTTATTGAAGCTGGGGGTGGTCAGCCAATGGTGCGACTTTATGATCCCGACGCCGCCTTGTGTCGTCGATCTTTTTATTTACTTTTTTCTTGTTCTACCATTTCCACGCGACAACAGCCCAAGCGCTTTGCAAGTAGAGTTGATCATGCATGTAAGAGTCCACTACAAACCCTGCTATGCATGTTTTGTTTTTTGGCTGCTGTTTTCCATTGACAAGGCCGCTGTCGATCCCAATCGACCTTGCTGAGTTACAAAGGTGGCGGCGATCCTCTGTGAAACCAACAAAAAACGATCGACGTCATGGATTGGACCACTACAGGTACAGTGCCTGTGTTGCATTTTTCGTTTCATTTCATTTCATTTCTTATTATTATGAAGGAGATGAAGCCAAGAGGACAGAGGAGGAGAATGCTAGGGTATCGCAAGGAAACTATGAAGGATGTGTGATATGTAGTTCTCTGTCCCTTTTTCTTTTCTCGCTGGATTTTTTTCTTGTTTTTTAGACATGAAGCTGGAAGCTCTGGGCTTCTATAACGACGACCACTTCCACTTGCATGGCTTTCAAGAAATGGTCCACGTCGCCGAGATAGACTTGTCGTACGTAGTCCTTGGATGTCTTGTCGCCCATCACCTTGGTCACAGGCACCATTGCACGGTCTTCGGGGTCGACCCCCATGTCGTTGATCAATGGCTCGTGTCGGCTCAGGCAGTACATGGTATGCTGGACATGCATCGGTTCCTTAAGGTACTCTTCGTTCAGCACACGGGGTTCCGGGGTGTGAGTGACCGGTTCCGCCGGAGGAGACACCGGGCTGTCACTCGGCACGCGCTCCAGATAGAACTTGCACAGCAGCGCATGTGCATCATCCGTGTCTTCCACATCGTCTTCGTCTTCGTCGGCAAGCTTGACAAGCTTGTCCGGTACCACCTCGGCATCCACACGTACGCGGTAATTGACGTTCAGAATGGACTTTGGTTTGGAATAGACAACCGTACGCCATACATGATGTTTTGAGGGCTGTTGTGGATGAGTAGGTTCAGGGTCACCATCGTGAAATGCATCGGTCGTGTGCGATTCTTTGACATTCTCGCCATGCGTGTCAGGTTCGGATACCTGGAGTGCTTGTGTCTGGTCTTCTTCAGTTTCCTGCTTCGTTTCGATGCATGTCCATCCATTCTCGACACGCGGTACGGGGAGTTCGATGCAAGTGCTGAAGCGGTAGCGTGGGGTGCCCAGGAGCAGCTGCCGTCGTCGCCCTTGACTCTCGGAGCTGTCCACGTCAAAGTAATGGTCGAGTGCATCGCTTTGACTGTCAAAGAAGGTGTTCTCGGGAAATAAGATCCGCTCAATGGCCTTGCGCTGCCACAGCGCACGGAACACCACCGTTTCATCCACGATACCATCATGACGCACTCGCGAGAGCTGATCAAAAGTCATGTTGCTGTAAATGATTGTGGTCTTTAGCAGGTAGGACAGGATGGTGGCCTTGTCAATCACGCCACCAGAGCCAGCATCGGCTTGTAAGGTTGTGAAAGGCACTGTCGCGGAGAAACTGAGGCGTGTGAGGGGACCACCGGTCTCGAGTTCTTCGGACGGGATTCGCTTGCGTTTGCCGAGACGCACCGTCTCTGGATCCATCAGCTCCATGCTCTTTTTGATGATAGGTTGCTGGACAAAACCAGAGAGACGCTTCTCATCCTGATCGCGTGGTCCGTCGCGTGTCCAGGTAATGGTACCGAGCGAATGCATAAACAAGGTGAGAACGCGACGCAAGAGGGAGTAGCGCTCGAATTCGTTTTCGACCCAGAGCATATCGGCACTGAGGACGTCCGCCATGTAGTCCACGGGTAGGTCGGCAATGCATTGGGGCGCCGCCGGGCCTTGACGGAGCAACAGGAGCAGGGCTGCGTCGTGCAGGGTCAGGTACGCCTTGTTCTTGTGCGGTAGCTGACAAATGTGCTCCAAATCACGCTGGATCGTTTCAAGCGACAACTTCTCGCGAATATATCGGTTGACGCAGATCTGAGCCAGGTCGTCCAAGCCAAACAGGACAGCAATGACCAATAGGCGCATATCATCCTGGTCTTCGAGTTCCCCACGCACGATGTCCGCCTTGTCTATGGCATACATCCACCGCAGCGCACACCGCAAGTGTCGGCCGAACAAGTGGCTGAACAGGGCGCGTGAATTCAGACCGGATTTGCTGCTCTTTTGCCATTTGCGTCGTATAATGTGTTGAAATGGGGTCAGGACAAACCCATTCTGGGTGAGTTCGGTCATGAGATTGACGGTGAGGATGGTGCGCCCATCAGTAGAGGAGCATTTGGATTCGTTGGATTCGCTGGTGAGGAGGCGTGTGAAGAAAGGAGACTGGCTAATGATGGCCTTGTGCACGTCGAATCGATAGGTTATGGGAAACGTAGGGTGTTCAAAGGCGAGGATCAAGTCAGAGAAGAGACCCTGCTCGAACATGGACCCCAGCAAATGCTGCTCTAGACATGCTCCTTTGATGCTTGTCATTGCCAGACAGGTCAAAAGCTGTGCAACACGCGCCGTCTGCGATGTTGTCTGCGACCCGTGCGCGTAAAAAAGCGTGTCGCGGGTTAAAATTTATTTCTTTTGTTTTGCTTCACGTCCCCATCCCCATTGTTTGAAATAGGATTTATGCAATCTCAGGTCCCAAATTATAAAGTGGATAGCGAGATCAAACCTCATCCTGGCAACTCATTAAGCCCTCTCTTTTCTTTTCTTCCTAACACTACCTGCTTGGCATGAACGTGTTAGCACGTCGACCTTATCCTCCAGTCTCCTTGGCACCCATAAATATATGTATGTGTGTGTACACACAATGAATGGGCCATGAGCAGCTTTTGCTTTGATTATGATAAATTGTAATAAGGTTCTGGGAATGCCGGTTATCCTGGATGCAAAGGTGTGGGAAAAACAGTGACACCATTTAAAGACGCAATAACATTACCCGCCAGCCGTCAAGTGATGGTGTGCTGCTTTCGCACACTTTCTTCAACAAGGCACATCACTTTGTTAGAGAACCCCTTGGTGCGGCCTATGTTACAGGCTAAAGCGGAAGAGTGCTCATTTTTATGCCAACATCGATTAACCTTGGCGTTTTTAGGAGATGCAGTGATTTGGGTTTACTCGTTATCTCTGCAAGAAATAAAAAGCCAAGACCCACACTAGACTGAAACCCACATCAATATATCTTTGATGATAGTTGGCATCAAACAGTACGAAAAAGCCCGTGCTGTAAAAGGGTATGCGTGGTCGCCAGAAATCAATGTGTCCGTGTTTGGCACACAAAACAAGGTTTATTTGCATATGTATGTATAAGCAATATAGTGGTGAGATCAGCCGTATATATACACACTACGTCAGTCAGGATGCGTGACCTCTTGTTAGTTTCATGGGCGTGACAGAAGGGTTATCTTTTATCTATTATTCAGCATTTGCGTTCTGCATAACCTTAAAAAAAAGAGAAAGCAGAAGAATAATAGTTTATGCGCTACCCTTGTCGTCCTCGGAAAGGGCGGTGCGGAACCAATCAGCGGGTGTGAATAAGGTGGACGAATTTCTTGATTTTTTTTTTGTGATGATCAATCAACCTCAGTTTCTGTGTAGCCCCAGGGCTTTATCATTTAACCTGCCTGAAAAAGGGGATTTTGAGAAAAGTGAAAAAGTAAGGGATTACTATAAACAAGCATTCGGTTGCCTCTTTTAGGCGGAATGATATGCTTGCATAAACATACAGCAGAGAAAGAGTTGACAGCAAAAAGGGATGAGGACGTTCACGGGTGATGTATGTCATCACAAAGATACGAGATATATGCTTAGAATACACAAACCATCCTTATCGGAACATTAAGGTGGATGACCGGAAAATGGTAGAGGCGTGCAAGAGTGAGCGGCCTCTCAAAAAACGTCATGGCCCAGTGACACCAAGATGCTCACGGGCATGTGAAGGAGTCCGGCATACCCCGCATTGCGGCATCCACTACTTAGAGTGGGGTCCCTGATTGGCCGGAACTCGGTTCCATTTTGGCTGACGAGCTCGGGCGGAGTTGGGGCTTCTCTATGTTGTTGCTGACGCTCGCTTTTTTGATCTTATGGAACACATGAAAATTAGGAAATCTCGGGCAACTGTTATAAAGCGAGGCCTGCCCGTTTCAGTTGCTCTCTTTTACATTTCTCTCTTGTCTTTTCTTCTCTTTTTTATTTCACGACCTTGTACTGATCGATTACCATGAGCAAAAACGAACAGCAGAAGAAGACCCCTTTGGTCACCCATCTTGTCGCGGGCGGTACGGCCGGTTTCATGGAGGCCTGCACCTGCCATCCCCTTGATACCATCAAGGTCAGAATGCAGCTCGCCAAGAACGCGCATCGTTCTGCCTCCGTAAGTCTGAATAATATATCAGAATGGCATGAAATTTGACCTTGATTTAGGGTAAGCGTCTCGGCTTCTTTGGCGTCGGTGTCCGCATCGTCAAGAACGAGTCCTTCTGGGCTCTGTATAAGGGTCTTGGTGCTGTCATTGCCGGTATTGTTCCCAAGATGGCCATCCGTTTCAGCTCTTTCGAGGCTTACAAGGGTGCCTTGGCTGATGAGAACGGCCATGTGAGCCGAACTGGCGTCTTCTTTGGTAAGTCCTGACATAGAAAGCAGAATGCCCGTGTACTGACCGCCTTCCGACTCTAGCCGGTCTTGCTGCTGGTACCACCGAGGCTGTCCTGGTCGTCTCTCCCATGGATCTGATCAAGATCAGACTTCAGGTAAAGAAAACGTCCTACCACGCTAAAAGACAAAGAAAGATACAATGAGTTACTTATCTTGAAACGTTTGTATCATAACACAGGCTCAGCGCAACTCGATGGCCGACCCTATGGATATCCCCAAGTACCGCAACGCACCCCACGCCGCTTACACGATCGTTAAGGAGGAGGGTATCCGTGCTCTGTATAAGGGTGTTGCTCTGACGGCCCTCAGACAAGGTAAGGAGCACGTGCGAATGTGAAGGTTATGTCATTTTTTCTCACACACCTATGCATGATTCTTCTTTTAGCCACCAACCAGGCTGCCAACTTTACCGCCTACCAGGAACTGAAGCGCATCGGCCGCAAGGTGCAAGAGCTCGACGAGCTGCCCTCGTACCAGACCCTCGTGATCGGTGGTATCTCGGGTGCGATGGGTCCCTTGTCGAACGCCCCGATTGATACCATCAAGACGCGTATTCAGAAATCCAATGTCTCGACCGGCTCTGCTTGGTCCCGCTTCACGATCGTTACCACTGAAATCTACAAGAAGGAGGGCTTCCGTGCCTTCTATAAGGGTCTCACCCCGCGTGTCCTGCGTGTCGCCCCAGGCCAGGCCGTCACCTTCGTTGTGTATGAAAAGGTCAAGTCATGGCTGGATATGTTCAAGGACAAGGTCCAGGAGGAGGGCTCAATCACGGACGGTGTCAAGAGCGTTATCCCCTCAAAATAAGCAACCATGTAGTATGTCACTATACCAACCCATCCACTTCACTACTTCAACCCGCAACGCCATCCAAACATATCATCAGTCCTTGTCGTCTTAATTATCCCCTTTTACTTTTTTTTGTTCTTCTATGCAAAAACAATGTCAATACAATAGAGCTTGTCACGCACACACACATACACATAGACGCACGCACACTGGGAGTGTGTTACTTTTTGCGGTTTGCTATTGAGTAATCCGTATTGCATTCGATGCTCCGAAATCAACCGGAAATTCTCTGCGATGCAACCATTGAAATCGCGGGCTGCCAAACTTTCACCCCATTTCGTGGCTTACAACAATAATGCCGCCCCAAAGGTACCAACTTTGCTCTTGCTTTAAAAATATTAAACTCACTCAACTATGGCGGATAAACGTAAGCGATCCGAACCGAAATCGATCGTTAAGCGAAAGAAAGCAAAGGACTTCTACTGTGCCAAGGTCAGTCTCTCATCGTTGTGGATAACCCTTGCTGAAGATGACAACATTAGGATCGCACTGCCAGTAAAGGATACTTTAAGGTTCCACTCGACGCTTCGGGTGTCCTCGTTGCTTGCCGCCGCGGGTGCGAACGGAAAGCTGCCAAAGAACTCGTTGATTTATTTACCCAGGTAAGCTACTGTTTTTTAGTCTCTTACCCCTTGTCACGAACCCTTCCGTTCTCTCTCTTCCTCTAGTATGCGGACGAGATGTATCCCGCACAAGACAAAGACGACGCCAATGATGAGAATAGCGACGACGAAGAAGAAGACTTTGAGGCTTCCATCGCCAGAGAACTCAACGATTTGAAGGCACCTCAAAAAACCCGACGCGTATCGAGTATTCACACCGATGTCGAATGCCGTACGTAACACACATGCCCGCTCACATACATAATATACTGATAAAGTCAATCTCTCCTACAGTGACATTTATCAAGACCAAGCACCCCATTCAGCCCGTCGACCTTGTCCATCGCATCCTTAGCGATCTGGAACGTGATCAGAAGCCTCGGACGCGCTATACCTCGCGTCTTTTGCCTGTTCAGAAGACATGCCTCGCCGACACGGAAAAAATGCAGAATCTCGTTTTGCGTTTGCTCGTTCCTGTCATGGATGCCCCTGCGGAGGACGGCTCGCTTCCGAGCCGAACAGTAAGCATCATTATCTACCCAAAATTCTGGACTTAAGGAACTTTCTAAATAGTATGCAGTGATGCCTCGTGTGCGTCGGTTCAGCGGGTTGGATCGTAAAGCCATCATCGATTGCATAACGCCGCTTGTCGCTGAGCGACACCGGGTTGACCTCGAGAACCCGGATTACACAATCATTGTCGAAATATGCGAGGTAAATGGGAAAAATAACTTTATACCTTCATCTCATTTTTTTTCTTAAATGACAGAATGTGTGCATGATCTCTGTCGTACCCGACTGGAATCGATTCAAGAAATACAATATCGAAAGCATCCTCGGCACCAACGATGCTGGCACCCCCAGATCCGATGTAAAAAAGTCCGAACCAAAAAAGCCCGAAGACCAGGATGACAAGCAGCCAAGCGATGCGAATGCGGCCGGAGATATTACTAAACAAAATCCGGAGGAATAATCAATCACTCACTGCATCGAATAGATATGTTTTATAGATGTATGTATAGTTGCTACGAATTGTTCCGATTCTTCCTTGTGTCTTGTGATTTGGGGGCCCTATTCTTGTTCTTTTTGATTTTCCACTCATTTTATCTCCTATTTCTTTCTTATTCATTCGCGGTGGCCATGTAAATACCTTGACGCGAAAAGAAAAAAGAGCAAAGTTCCTTTTTATCTTACTTTTGGATTGACATAAGCAGGCAATGCGTTCATGTGATGGAAAATAAGGTTTCCAGTGTTTCGCATGTATCTCATTCAGGTACACGCATAAAATAAAAATAAAAAAAAGGACTGACACACTAAGCTTGATCAGGGGAAGACATGGATTCATATGGATTCTTTCTGACATGACAATCGTGATCCTTTTCCTTGGCAAAAACTTCTGTAAGCGTTTATATAGACAATTACTTTGCGCGTACAACCCGTCATGCCAACTTATTTTTATTTTTGCTTTAAGGCCACGTTCCAAACCCCTTCCTCATGTATACACACACAGAGCTGCACAAAAAGAAAAGTATAATCAACGTCCCGAGTTACATGAGTGCATTCGATTGACGTATGTATGGGGTTGATGTGCACGAAATGAATCCAATTTTCTATTAGATACGTATGCAATTCATCTCTCGACTGCGCACCATGCTCTGCCTGCATCAAACAAAAAAGAGGAAGAAAAAGAAAGTGAGTACATAAGAAACCCCGGAATATGACGAAGGATGGTCGTTGCAGGACGCAAAATAAAGTGAAAGCATAAAAAAGGGAATTAAGGAGCAATGTTTATAGTAAGAGCAGGAGAACCCAAAGACCGGAAAAAGAAAAGAGAAAAAAAGATCGACCTTGCAATCCGTGTGGTGGTGCCATTTGTTTATCATGTCAATGTTCATTTATACGTCTTGTTTCATTATAGTCATATCCGGATTCTCTCATGTACATGGAATACCAGTGGTAGAAAATGAATACATATACACAAAATTATGGCAAAAAAAGGCGTAATGACAGCGGAGCGATTCAGGAGACTTTGACGTCCTTTTGCCTGGGCTGACTTGCCTAAGAATGCCAGGCAAGGCCGATCATCTTTGCTTCTTTTTTTATGGCACCGCTTTTTTGGCTCCTACATACATACATGTAAGTTTTTTGAAATATGCGCCCATGTGCTTTCTCTCGAGGGTAATTATAGGTCACAGGTGATGGCCAGAGCCCTCCACAGAGAAGAGTGAATGAAAGAGGGGCTCTTTCTTTCAAAAGGGGCCTTCCATACTGTGTGTCTCGTCCTTTTTTTTTTTTCTTTTTTTCTCTTTTTATTCTCTCTTCTGTCGAGTCCGTTTCATCCATGCTGATGCTTCGAGGTATACTAGATCCCATTATCAGTACAGGCGGCAACAACCAGCAGCAGGACAATGGCCCGCCATCGCTGCCATCAATGCCTAACAGAGAGGAACCGTCCTCGGCTGCGCCTATGCCGTCCCAACCACAGCAGCAACAATCAGAGCATAATAGTCCTAGCAGTGCACCACAGCAAAAACCGTCGAGCCAGCCTTCGGCACCTAATGGGCATTCCCAAGAATCGTCGGGCTCGTCCCAGCAACATTCATCGCCTTCTTCAGGCTCGAATAATAATGTGTGTGTCTATATTTAATGAGCAATAGCCCTGATTCAATGACAAGCAGCTAACCTCAAGGTTACCACATCCGTAGTCCTCGCCCCAATCTCAGCCGACACCACAACCGTCTGCTTCCAGCAGCGATTCGAACAGCAGCAACTCAGCGGATAGTCATGAGAAGTCAGCTCATTCTAAAGGGGGCAAGCACGTAAGCAGTAGCAGCAGTGCATCAGCGAGCACACCAGAGAGCACGACTGAGACGCCCGATATTGGCCTCACCACCTCAGCCGACGGCACGGTCCACAGTTACACGTCCCTGCCCAGCTCAACCGGCGTGGCGGATCAGCCTGCAAAAAGTGGTGGAGGCGGTGGAGGCGCAACGGTGGGTGTTGTGGTCGGCGTCGTCGCATTGGCCGGAATTATCGGTATGGTAGCTTTTTGCTTCCTGCGACGACGAAAACAGCGCAAGACAGAACAGCGCAACAGTTTCATTGAAGGTGATAAGGACGAGCTCATGTTTTACAAGACGCCCCCGGCCTCTGGTAGCCCACTGCATCGGCACCCGTCCCAAAGCAACCAGGCAGGCGCTATGCCACGGCAGCTCGTGGCGCCCATGTACACCGAAGACGGCAATACAAACACAAACTCGAGCTCGCCCGCTATGGCCCATGCAGTACCAGCAGCGACGACAGCACAGACGGGTGGAGCGATGCCCAGCAACACGTCACCCTCGATGGCAACTGCCGCCGTGTCCGGGCAAACGGAATACTACAACAACTCTACATACCCCTACCACCAACAAGACCAAAATTACTACCACCCTCAACAACCCTACGGCGATGGCCAACAACCGTACCATGACACCCAGTACGACCCAGCCGCCGCCGCTGCTGCTGCATACGGTAATGGATACCACGATCCAAACGCCTATTACGCGCCTCAGCAACAGCAACAACAAGCCCAAACACAACAAGCGGACCTGTACCGGACGACCTCCTACGCCGGCCCTCCTCGCCACGTGCCAAACCAAGTGGAATACTACCCACAGCCCCCTTACAATAATGATGCCTACTACGCGCCGCACCTCGTTCACGATGTGCCGCATACTAAAGATTAAACTATTTTTTTTGACTTTTTCCTTCCTTCCTTTTCTTTATTGCCTTGTGATTTTAAACAGTACAAGGAGGACGGCCAACCAGATAAATGCCGATGGGAACGGACGGTGGGCGTCGCTAAACACGCCAATCTGCCCGAGCTGGCCAATGGAGCCCAGATCACTGCCGGGCGGCAAACTCGCGTACGTCTGAGAAGGCTGCGGAGGTGGTTGCTGTTGCGGCGGCTGTCGATCGTTGGGTGGAAGCTCTGGAGGGTTCTTCTTACTAGGTGGTGGTGGCGGGGGTGGTTGTTGCTGCCCGGGAGGCGGCGGATTTTTGGCAGGCGGAGGCGTTCCAGTATTGGCCGTATGGGTTGTGGTCGCTGGCGGGTGGGCTGCCGGAGGTGGGCCGGTTGTGGTAGCAGGTTTGTCGTTGGGCTTGCCTGGAGCTGGCGCGGGCGCTGGCGCGGGCGCTGGAGCTGGAGCTGGAACAGGTGCTGGAGCTGGAGCTGGAGCTGGAGCTGGAGCAGGTGCTGGCGGTGGAGGGGGAGGAGGGTTAGGCGTGGCCGCGGGCGGCGCCGCTGCTGCATCCAGTGCTTTCTCAGTCGCATGCATATCTGCAGGGTGGGTGAGCACGGCTTGTTCCTGCTTATCCATTTGGGTCTCCCCAGCTTGTTCCATTTTGTCCTTCTGGTTGGGCTCCACCTGCTCCTTATTGTCCTTCTGGGTCGCCTCAGATTGCTCCTGCTTGTCTTTCTGGGTGTGCTTGACTTGTTCTTTCTTGTCCTTCTGAATGGGCTCAACGTGTTCCTTATTGTCCTTTTGGGTCGCCTCAGGTTGTTCCTTCTTGTCTTTCTGGCTGGGCTCGACTTGTTCTTTCTTGTCTTTCTGGGCGTGCTCGGGCTGTTCCTTCTTGTCCTTCAGAGTGGGCTCGGCCTGCTTGTCATCATGAGCACGCGTGTTCTCTTCGTGCGTCGTATACATTCGATCCTCGCCCTTGGCCTTTCCGTCTTTGCGGTCATCTTGTAGTCGCAGCTCATCTTGCATCAGCATGTCTAGCTCTAAGAAAACAAAAAACTCATGATAAGTTGGGATTGCCCTGGCTGTGCCTCTCCTGTATCTCTTTACCTTTGGTAACTTGCTCTTCTTGGCCCTTGCTGTCTTTGTGATGCTTCTGGTCCTCCTCTTTCTTCAGATGTTGCGGGTCCATGCTGGAGAGTCAAAGGTAGATAGAAGAAGAATGAGAAAGGGAAATAAAAAAGGAGGGGTCGGAAAAGTTGTTGCGGGTGTATGGAAGGAATATAGAATGATAGACGTATAGAAAGAGAGGAGTTGACGTGCTGGGAGTGGTTCAGCGACAGAAAAGCATTCCTCGGTTTAGTCGTCTTTTGAATTAGCAGTATTATCTCGCCAATATTTCATGCGGTGGTCCATCATGCGTTCGACCGCACGCTGGTTACCGAAGAGCTGTGCCTCGGTACGTGCTCTTTCGAGATCTTTTGAGGTACGCACGTGGTGACGGTCTGCCGCGTGTTGGAGCGTGCCGTGCCCGCCCATGATGGTGCAGAACTGGAGGATGCCGAGAGCAACAGAGATACCAGCCACGATTGATATAAACGTTTCGTTCTTCATAAAGCGTGGTTTGCCATGGCTTGACCAGTCGCCACCCTGGTAAGTTTCCTGGTCTACACCCCAGTGATACGCCTGTGGTCGTGGTGTCGTCGTCGTGTTGATAGACACGTCCCACCCAAGTCCGCTGCGTTCATACAGGTCCCGCTTGGACGGATTAGACAGGATCTCATAAGCGCGATTCACAAGTTGAAAGCGCTCGAGATTGCCCGTCGGTCGGTCGGGATGCAGCGTCTTAGCCATTTCATAGTACCGACGCTTGATATCAGCCTTGCTCGCAGTCGGAGGGAGCGAGAGAACTTCGTACGGGGTTTCCCTCCGTTTGGCAGGCACGCTCGCATACTGTCGTATCTGGGAGAGTTTAGGTACGCTCTGCTTTAATATGGACATGGTTACGAAAATGGGAAATGAGACACTTTTGCCGCTGTCCAGAATCGGACGAAATTAAAGCACATTTTGGTGTTACGCTAAAAGCTGTGTACGCTGGTCACCGTTTATCATGCGCTTTCAACTCGAGCATTCAAATAACAGGGTCATTATTTAGAAGTATAGGAAAGATTCCATTACAATTCTTGAAATAAGCTCATATCGCTTGAGGTACAAAATATTTGCCCTCAACAGCGAGGTATATAGCGGCATATTTAGTGACATCATTGTAACGCCGTTGAAATCATGCCTCTCATGTCCTTTCTGTAGAAAATTCGCTATGGATACCGCCTATAACAGGTTTTGCTCAACAATCAGGGCCTGAAAATAGAACTACAGGAGTCATCATTCAGCTAAAAATATATAACAGGCCGTGCGGTAGATATTGCTTTCTTACGACCACCACCAAGCAACCAGCAAAGAGATGTCCGGCTTACTCATGTTCCATTAGACTTGTTGCAAAAGTGGGGTAACAGCGTAGCGCTAATATTGCAGCCGTATCACATTCGCCTATATGGTCTCTTGTATACTGTTATAAACTGATATCTTGTGACAGTACTCGCTTCGTACGCTCTTAGTCTTCAGAACGTCCCATGGACGGGTTGGCTCGCTTTTGGTTGCGGATGATCCGAACGATCGCTTAATTTTTAACCCATACTACGTAAGGTTGGGCAGGTCCATAGCTCCTCGTCGGGAGTGTATCTCATTGGGGTGAAGAGTAAATCTATATTTGTGTTTGAGAGCGGTATGCCGTAAAGTAAGCGATATATCGCATCAAAGGGCAGACTTGTGTTCGGAATCGTGAGTTTAACGGTACCCTGTGGGTCTCGAACGCTGATCTTTCTTGTCTCCCGTATCCGGGAATGACGAGCGCAAATTCAGGGCAACATTTTCGAGTACTTTGCAAGCCAGGATACAGATCGATATTTGGCTGCCTTGTCGGATGGATAAATAACTCATAGTCGTAGCTTTGGATATCGAAGTAACACGGTAGAAAGGGAACTGGCGATATGCGTGAATGGCGTGAACGTCTGAAGACAATGAAGTTACTCAGCAAAATCCGGCTGGAAGTAGGGCTACTTTGGATAACGGAAAACTCGCAGTAGATTTTTTTTAGACCTGTACAAGAGATGAACGGTGTGGTCCACGCTTCAAGTCAATTGCAGATCGATAAGAATCAGCTTAAAATATTGCAAAACGGGCCACCCAAGAGACCGGCGAGCGCCTCAACCCGTTCGACCCATGAACACAACATCGTCTAGTCTCTGCATTTCTGTTGTCAACTCCAGTTTCTCAAAGAACTGCCCTCCCGGTAGGGTGAGGATCAGTATTAAACTGGCACATCCGTCAAAGAGAAATAATGGACCTGGCTGGCATCAGTAGAGTACTTCAAATGCGTCCGAGAATAAACGTAGCATCCATACGCCCCGTTCTGTTCCCTACATTCTATCACTCGGAGCGGAAAATGTTGCCACATTTGTGGATACTCAAGCAGACGTGCCAGCTGTGATACACTAAAATGCATACAGTATTCCTTAGCATCAAAGCATGATCAAGGACAGTATCTCTTCTGGGAACACCTGAACAAGGTGTCTTGAGTCAATCTGTTGCAGGGGTCGCTTAACGTGGCTGAACGTGGTGGCATGGTAATAGCCCGAAGAAAGGAAGGCACAAAAAATAGAATTCCTTTATCGGGCATTGTTGTAGTGATCTACAGCATTTCTTCCTTCAACACTCCCAAATACTATGGCAATGCGTCTTTCTGATGTACGACATTTATTCCTCCCTGTTAGCATATAACTCATCTTGCTTATTTCTTTTAGCTGGTCGGCGATCTCGAGTCCGTTGCCCAACAGAGCCTCCCAGCAGAAGTAATTCATCTCACTGATCAATTGCAGGACATTGACTCACTGATTCGCTGACACCAATCAGCGTCCGCTTTGCGAGAATATTTTTGACGTGCAGTACTCGGATCTCTTTGAAAGTTACTCGCGTCTACGCGAAGCATTTTGGCGCCCGAAGGTACCTTCTGCACGGCGAGCGCCATCACCCGAACCGACAACACCGACCGCTGCAGTGCCGACTGCTGCTTCCGAGAAAGCGAAGAAGCGGACGCGCGCCGACAGTGAACCACTCACACCGCCCAAAAAGATCAAACGTATTGTAAGACGCACAACCAACGACAGAAAGCAAATGGCCTCCTCTGTTGTCCCGTGCCTTGATACGATGTGGGGTTTGAAACAAGACCTTTTGCGCCTCTTACGCCGGGATCGTGCGCGTAAGTGATCTGTGCTTCTACGGAAAGTATACTTATTCTATATCTTCATCTATTAGAACACGACGATGCCGAGTTTGCCTCGCAACTTGCACAACGCACGAAGTCATGTTCTCCTCGACAGTTACGTCACCTAGCTTTTTATCTCATTCCTGTGGCAGAAGCTATGCGTCGACCTGCGGCCTTGACAGAGCTTCAAAAATGGATTCCCCATGCCTAGGTCTGTTAGCCTTTGGCCTTTGTATATAATCATGCAATATCTGGTATAGGACACTTGATTCTTATACCAGATCCATATAATATATAAATCCTTGTATATATCTTTCGTCTTCTGTCTTGGCTCACCATGCTGGGTGAAACTGTTAGTAAGCTAATGTACTGGATTCAATGAGCGTTGGCATCCCCGATTTAGCTTTAAGAATGGTCTCTGACCTTTATCGGGCCTAGTATATAGAGAGCAGCACATGGGTACAGTAAACACTACTTTTACATGCCTTCAATACACAAAATACAAGAAAAGAGAAAATTACCTCGAATGCATATATGTTTGTTCTTCGGAATGACTATCGATGCTTATTAGCCTCCGTCAGCGACACGTTGCTATTTCGCATACGTCAGATCCAGAAGCCTCATCCAGCCGCAGCAGGAAATTCACGGCGGAATGGGCTCCGTAGTAATAATACTACTACTGCTGTTATCGTTGTCCTGCATTCCAGAATCCATGCCTTTTTCCTCCTCATATCAATTGATACCCTCACCCGCTCAAGTAAGATACCCTCTGTATGTTCCGTGAACATAAATGTTGTATTTAAAGAAGTACCTAAACATGACCTCATGCACAACGAAGACTCCCACGTTCCGCAGCAACTGCTTGCTGCGCGAAAAAGACAACATAAAAGGACGCACGGAGCTTTGACTTCAGATTTTATCTTTCTTTCGCTTTCGGGCAGAAAGATGCAGGATGATGATGTCTTCTTTAATTGTTCTCATTTTTTGGGACAGTATTAGTATGGCAAAAACTCTGACTGTGCCAGAGTAAGCAATAGCATCTACTCACTACATGCATGATGGATACTCTTTATCTCTCGACTGAACACACTCTTTATGGGAGAAGTTAACTCTAGTCACTTCTGACCGCGTACCGCTGAGAGATGCTATTGTTTAGTCTTGATTCCTGTGTTCTTTTTATTAGCCAAAACAATCAAATGAGAAAGATGGGGTAAAGACGGAGGTGTGGAGGGTGAGAGAGTGAGAGAGTGAGAGAGTGAAAGGGCTGATACCAACAGGAGCAAGATGGCAAGTATGAATGCTGTTGATAGTTTACTCAAGAAAGTACGTAAAAAAAAACAACAATGGTGATTTCCGGCTCTCTCTGCTTGCGCTCTCCCAAATCAAAATATCTTTGAATGTATGCCATCATTATCAGCCGATGGTGTGGGCGTTGTCGTTATTTCAACTTTGTTTTCTCATGAAAAGGTCTCGATAAGAGAGGGTCTTTCGAGCATTTAAAGCAACTCAAGTGATGAAGGAAAACAGGCTCAACACGTAGAACAAGCAATAAAAAGTAGAAGTGGTCTGCATAAATTTTTTTAATCCCTTTACTTTCATCATCCAAAGATATGCTTATAACGATGTAGTGACACGCTTAAAATGCGTACAGAAACGTCAAAGAAATTTGTTACTATCACGGGCATCGTGCTGTTAAGTTATAAAAAAGTAAGACATTTGTGTTCAAGGAAGACGAGGGACTGCCCTTTTCTGGCCATCCATGGGAACCCGACAATGCAACCTACGTCCTGATCACATGATGCGACCACTATTCTTTTTCTCCGCCATCAGATGACTTCTTCGTTTAGAGTCCAACACACCTTATGTGCTGTTTGCCAGATTTAATGGTGGTAACGGGAGAAAAGTATCCTTTGGATCGACGGTGCCTGTTTGGCCTTTATGGAATCAAATTAAACAATCAGCAGAGAGGCGACCATAAGCGTATCGATGTCAAATCAATTATAATGTAGACAGCTGCCTATATAGAGAGCGCTGTGTTGCTCATTTGACTGATAGTTCTTTAGCTTTTCGCATTGAGAGGTTATTGACTCGATAGCTTCTAGTGGCGGGGAATCCAAATTCAGTTAGGAGGGCCACCATGACACGAGAAGCAGCTCCCTAAGATTGCTTTATCATGTACGTCCGGACCCTACCATACAATATACAAAATAATAGTTGAACAAACATGCATAGGTGCTCTTCTATCTCCGCTTTGTCATTCTCTTTACTCGAGGTCATTACCCGTCACCCTTCTCTTTTTACTGATGTATACCTAGGCCGATAATTAAAGAAATAAAAAGGTAATCATGTACATTATATGTAAATCACACTTCCTTGCACGCTAGCTTAAGCCTTAAATATTTATACTTCTGCACATATAATATGATATGCAATATATCCATGTGTGGTGTTACAGATCATGAAATATGGATGGATCGGTTTGTGTCTAGAATTTGGTCGTATTCTTCTTCCTCAAAATACTACTGACAGATTTCTATGCACTTTTACACACACGTGTGGCACGGTACATAATTTTGCTTTTAGGGTCACAATAATGTGAGGGAAAACTACCAGCATGCCTTATTCTACCGGACAAGATAGTAGTCAATTATATACAAAGTGCAGATCATCATTCATTCTCCGTTGGGTGTAAAGAAATATTCAGAGCCCGGCAAAAGGCAAAGAATTTCATGCGCCTGGGGGAATTGGAAGAAAGCTCTCTTGCTATTCTTGAGTGCAATTCATGTCGACAGAGTCCTACGAGTTTGAGTCGGCCACACCCGCAGGCGAAGCTGAGAAGCTTGTAAAGCGCATGTCAGCAGGAGCCAATTTAGCTCAATCAGGCAACATCGTCGCTAAAGATGACAAGGCCCTCAAGATTGCCACTTTTTCTTTACAAAAGTATCTCCAGGTAAGTAAAACCCCTTGTGTATGGACTTTACCTCACTCTTTGTATTTTAAAGGCACCCGAGTTCGCGTCCGAGTTTCTCGAGCGAGGTGGTCTCGAGTCATTGTGCGAGATTATTCGAAAAGCATCGGGCAATACGTTGGCGTATGCTCTCAACTCGTTCTTGTCGCTCATGGCACATGCCGCGAGTTGGGAAGCCCTGACAACCGACTTTGTATCTGAGGTAGCGCATATCACAGCAACACAGACCCTGGTGACTATATGTCGGCCAGGCACAGCTATATTGAACCAAATTGTCAGCAACGAAGCTTTTGGTTATGCCACCCTCCACGACGTCCTTCAGCGCGAACCCGAACTCTTGACCATCCTCACCCAACGCCTGCAGAGCTCGGATTACACCTTGTGCCTCAACAGTCTTTCCTTGCTTACGGGTATGCTCAAAATGGTTACGGACGACCATCGCTCTGAGCTTTTGGAGGGCCTTGAAAGGGCTGCGACTCGCAAAGGTGTCTTGGTATGACATACATATTATTTGGTATTGCCTATCCTAAAGTGCGTCGTGTTAGCGATTAATGAATGATCACCCCTCGGAGGAGCTCAAGGAGCACTTGCTTGAATTTCAGTCCGCCCTCATGATTAATGTCCAAAGAAGACGAAAGACGCAAATTTCTATCCATAACCCACGCCATGCTCAGATGCTCGAAGATATATGGAATGCGGCCCATGTTGCCGACGTACCCGTCTCCGGGGCACGCAAGTGGAAAAAGCTCGGTTTTGCTGTAAGTGCTTGATCCTAAATATGAACGGTACTGATCGTGCATGGTATGTTAAGACGGAAGTGCCCCAACGCGAGTTTGGACGAACCGGCGTGTTTGGTCTCGAGAGAATGCATGCCTTTGCGACCCAACAACAGGATCTGTTTGCAGAGGTATGAAGCAGTAGCGAGGCTTCTTAGTGTGACACCTTTGGTTAGATCATTTTGGAGCAAATCCATCGCCCAGAACCGAAACGCTGCCCGGTCGCTAAAGCCAGCATTGAGGTGACCGAACTCCTCTGCAGCTACTGGAATATCAACTCCGGATGTACGTACGCACCGATTTATCCAACAATGAAGCGTCCACTTACAACTTGATAGACTCCTCAGCCGTGTTCGAACCATTGCTGCTGAATTTTGATCACATCCAATCCACGACGCTGCAGTGTTTCTGCCGACTGTTTCACGACATGGAAGCTTCGACAAGCGATTTCTCCAAGGTGTCTGCGCTTGTCCGCAGCCAACTGCGCGTGACCTTGAAGAGCGAGGGCGTCAAGGACATTTTCGAGTTTGACCGCGTCATGCTTGGCACACCGTATCATGTGATTCGAGACCGTCGACTCAAAGAACTCGAATGGGCCGACGATTTGCTCGGCCGTGAAGCGATCCGGTAGATGAAGTATAGTTCTGCTTGTTTGCTTGTTTGTCCTGACCTCCATTCATATATTAGTAACCTGCGCACGCGGCTTAACAAACAGTCGTACGAGTTCATTAAGCGGCAGCGGATCAACTGCCTTTTACGGGGCGCCTGGTTCCCTTGCCCGCTCTCGAGCCAACGCATCGTGGCTTTGGCCACGACTAACAGTAACAGTAGCGGTCATATGAATGTAGGCACGACCGGCAGCAGCAGCGCCACGTCGGGCAACACGGCTAGCAGCGCTTTAAATGCAATGACACCCTCCCTGACGAGCTCATCGTCCTCCAACACCGGCAAGCGGTGGCGGTACTACAAGCTGTGTCCTTCCAAAAAGGTTATTCAATTTGGGGACTTTAATGATAAGATTGCTCCCGTCATCCGTAATTACGACCAACTACCCAACCGGTTGGAGCTCGACCGGGATACGATCGAGATCAAACCGCTCGGGCGCAAGGCATCAATGCCAATTATCCAAGACTTGTCCTTCAAGCTCATCTCGTCCGCAAGCGATGACGGCGGGTTACAGGCCGCCGAATTTATCTGCTCGTCGAGCGAGCAAGCGTCCGAATGGAAGGATGGTCTGAGCATGCTCCTCGACAAGGGCATCACAAGCAAAGACACGGCTGAGTACCTCCATTCGCTGACTGAGATTGGTGTTCGTGTCAAGCTGCTCCAGATTGCAGGCGACCGTGTCGAGGTACCGCATGGCCATGTCGAGGCCCCGCCTGTCCCGGCCGGTCTTGGCTCCGGCTTTTTTTACCAGACCTAGAGAAATACAAGATCTACTAGATATACACCCACTCAGCTGTTACCCATTTCAACCCCTCCGCCCTCTTCCCCTTATTCGTCCGCAATGCCTCATCCTTCTTAGCCCGTATAATGACGTATCCCTCCTCCATTAACATGTATCCTTCTTTAATATGATATTTAAACAAAAAAATATATATTTGCAAACAAACGAACTCTTGTCAGCACCCAAGTGAGCGATGGCGTCATGTATGAAATCGCGCACCTGGCTAGGTCTCAGTGTCAAGTTTGACAGATGTACGCTAAATCATGCGGCTTTTATATAATGAATAGAAGAGGGTATATTCTACAGCTTTGTATTATTGGTAAACTTGCACAGCATCCGCCATTAAACGGTCCAGTTCCTATAGGCCATCCGTATAATTTAGAAACACTCCATACAAAAAGTGCGACTTTTACCTTTTCCAACTGCTCCAGGCGTTGCTGGTCCTCGCGATAGATCTGACCAATTTCGGACCGAATCGAAGACGATCGCTTGTGCCCAGACTGTTTCTCGGTCTCTTCCGCATACCGTGCCGCGCCACGGATCAAAATCATCAGATCTTTCATGCCAAAATCATCACAAAACAGCATGGATTGCTGCCGCGGCTTGGACTGCTGTGGCCGAGGTGTCTCGGGCGAGGCGGACAAGTCCGGCTCGGGTGTGCGGATAATGGGGATTTGCGGGGCTTCGGTAGGCTCGGGCGAATGCGATATCTGACGCTGCTGGCTTTCCATCTGATGGGTGATTGCTTCGGTCAGGGGCTCGTTGCTGTTTCGCGTATGGGCCAGACTGTCCAGAGCCTCATCCAGCCGCAATAGGACATCCACGGCGGATTCCGGTTCTTCCGTATACTGCTGCTGTTCCTGCTCTCCCTGCTGTCCCTGCTGCGGATGGTTTTCAAGTGGGTGCATTACCGGCAAGGTATCGCTAGGTGGGACAGGAGAGGGTGTATCGGCCAGTCGGGGCATGGGTGTATCGTGGCGTACCGGACGAGGCGGCCGCATCGGTCGCTCGGGAGAAGTTTGTGGCGGTTGATGCGGCTGCAAGCGGCGAAGAATAAAGAATGTCTCATCAGGGAGGGGCGCATTGATCACGGAAGAGAGGGACGCCACGGACGATCGGTCGGGGTTGCTGCTCCGCCGATGGTGCACCGGTGGCAGAATGTCACCAAACGCACTGCTGATCCGAACTGCGGGATCGAGTGATTGTTCTGGTATATAATGAATAAGTTTATCTGGAGAGCACTTCTCCGCATTCATCTTACCTTGACCTTGCCTGCTCACGCAGAGCTGGTACCGAATGGCCTCGCCGCCATGGAGGCGCAGCGTGTGTTCATCCAACTCACTTGTATAGGCAATACCGTTCAGAATGTGGAACTTTTCGAGCAACAGAGTTGTGACATCCAGCACGGTCGCGTGGATCGGCACGGAGACAGACTTATCCACCCGTGTCTGATCAGGACGCAGCATGGAAGTGTAACCACCGACTTCGGCTGCAAAAAGTGAGACCTTGATTGGCACCTGGCTCTCTTCGGATCGCCGGGTCTTGCTGTGCAGATAGAAGCGGACCTCGTCAGCGTGCTCGCAATCTTCCTTGGGTCCGCCCATACGCGCGCCCTCGTTGGCGGCCATCAGGGCAGAGATACGGCGCGCCTTTTTGAGTGATGGCATCGGCGTGTTCAAATGATCGGTCAACGAGTGATAGATGGCGAGAGGCCGATCCAGGGGCACGAGCGTATACTCATCCCCATCAATGCCTTTGACGGTGAGGGCATAATCGGCGCAGACATCGGCCGTGGCCCGATGGCCTCGAATGTCAAATGAGTCGACGGCTTGCTGGATCAACTCGGCGGTTGTCGTGGAGGGATAGGCGTGCGTGACCTTGTACTCGGCGTCAAAGAAGACGTTGCCAGCATAGATCTTGAGCATCGCTGGCTGGACTGGCTCGCTAACCTGGAGATGCGTTGAGTCAATGCTACCAGTACGGTCGCGGTCCGAGTAGCCTGTCGACTGCGAGCTGACGGAGGCGGTATCGATCGTCTCGGTCACAGACTGCGTGCTGCCCTTGCGCTGTTTCTTGTCTTTGTCCTTGTTTCTCGAAAACAGTTTCCGCAGACCTGTCTTTTCTTTCTTTTCTTTGGATCCACGACGCTGCTTTTGTGATTGCGGCTCGTCCTCAGCCAAAAGTTTCTCCAGTTTTTCGGCTTTGCTCATCTGATAGTCGCCATAACCCTGGTCGTCTGAGTCACGTGCGATCGAAGGGGTCAGGGAGATCTTAATAGTCTCCGATTGTTCAAGGTCGAGTGTATCACGGAACGGCATGTTGCGCCGTTCAGGCGGCGTGGGCGAGGTCAAAGGCGCGTCGACAGGGGCGGCGGAAGTTGAGTCATGTGAAGGGGCGGGTGCGACAGGAGCAGCATGATTGATGGAGGGCTGGGATGGATCCATGTGGTAGGAGCCATACATGTGTATATCATCATAATAATCATCGTCGTCGCTGTCGGTGGTGTCCAGGTCAGAATCGGAGCGGATGGTCTCGTGCCACATGCTGTATTCTTCCTCAAACTCTTCATCGTCACTGGAGCCAATGATGATCTGCGACTGGAATTGGACGCCTTTCGCAAGAGTGACTTTCTTCTTGACTTTGTTTGGTTTCGCAGAAGGAGGGGCGGGAAAGGCATCTTGGATGTCGCGTTGTGTCAGCTAAAATGGAGACCAAAACACGTGTCAGGGCAAGCTCTTAGTGTGGCGCGTGTATTGACTCATTTACCTCTATATTACGATGGGAGTTGAGACGAGCCAGGCGCTCATAAGGTGTCTCGATATTCTCAGCCGGAATGTAACCGACTTCAGATGTCTTTAATACCTTGACGAGCCACCAATACGAGTTGCTGTCATCGAGCAAGGTGAGCGCATCGCCCTTAACAACTGAGGCTTGCCCTTCCACAGTAGCGGCAAACGTGTGGAGCGCATACACCAGATCAAAATCAATGTTAGGGTCTGGGATACTGAGCACAGACCCTTCTGAGTCGTGGTCGTCGTGGTCGTGGTCATCGTCATCGTCGTCGTAGGCATCATCTCCGGGGCTGTACGCTTCATAGTCGTCCATGTCATCATCGTACAAGGACTGATGCTGAATCCGACCCCGCTGCTGCTCGGCAGGAGCTGCTCCCGTGTTGTACCCTGTTAATCGTCGGCTGTTGTCCTTTGGCTTGGCTGGCATGCCGCGAGCAGAGTAGAGAAAAGTGTAAAGAGAAAAAACTGGGAGTATGCCCGCCTTTCTTTTCCTGGGTCGTACTTGCATGTTACACAAATCAATCTTTAATTAGATTCTTCCACCTGAATTTTGTACCTGCCTTCTATTGATTTTTCTAGTGGACATACTTTTTGTATGCACAGTAATTAAACCATATTTTATAGACTTTTTATCAACTGCAGAACATTTACAAGCACCTGTATAAAGTTGCGTCTGAATAGTCACCTATATGCAGTATGTACAGTAGAGGCTTTGTACATGTGTTTGTTCTGATTTACTACTTGCGAGATAATAGGTAACAATTTTCTATGTATTCAATAGTTATCTATACGCCGCAAATAAAAAATACGAGGAAAGCTTCTCTGTGTGCGAAGAAATGATAGCGAAATGGCCTGGTTTAATGTGTACAGATCAATAAATTGCACATATCGACGTGTGAATTCTGTTTGGTCATAAGGACTGGCTTCTAACTAAGCAGAGAGTTGTTAATTATTGCCACTAATTACAGGCCTTACATATCCCTATTACTTAACATAATATGGATCACGTGCCGCCTACGAGCAGACTTCTTTTCTGGACATGTAGATGTGCTCTGAGGGTTAAACATGCACACCTTCATACGTTCGTTATGTGTATCATACACCGGGCACATTATATAAGTATCTATTGGACACACATGGTATGCTTGGCATGTTCTCTATTCACCCCCGCGATATCTAACCACTTCACACTTTCTATTATCATGTACATTCTTAAACTTGCCTAGTTAATATTGCTGTATCGTGAAGCCCAGATAGTGTATGTCTAATACGCACCAGTATCATATATATTATGCAGTGATCGTTTCAGTGACTGTGTGTATTGTATATATATATATGTATATGTATATGTATATGTATATGTCTATTGTACATCAGGAGGGCTGCTATGTAAACGTACTTGATATGGGTCCTATACATAAAATATAATGCAGCTATAAAAGCGTCAAATAACGATAGTAGTCAAGTAACATGTATTAATGTGAATAAACAAAAAAAATCAAAGGCTAATCAAAGTATTATTATATTTACTTATAGACGTAGCTAATTTGAATGCAGATATCAGTGAATAACAAGTGTGAAAATATAGGTAATCGTGCTTTTAGATTCAAGAAGGGTAGGATGCCTCTATGGATTTACCATCTGCATCGTGTTAAACTACTCTTTCTATAGAAACAGAATGCTATCGTAGTCATCGTTCCTACAGCCTAGATTAGTGAGAATTTAGAAATGGTACTACCTGTGTCGTAGACTGTATAGTTATGGCAGGCTCGACATACTCTAGGTAGGAATCATTCAAAATGACGTATTTTCGTAATGGGGCTGCTGATAATGCAGAATTCCTGTGGCTGATTTTGCCTTATTTCTTTTCCAGAGTAAAGAGCATCTCATAGCAACCCTAAAATACAATGGGACGATCGCGGACAGCTTACTCAAGAGAAGAGCCGGAGGATACGACGAGTCTGTCTTCGATTCCGATGCCGGTAGCCATGTGGGATTTCAAGCACTGCGACCCGAAACGGTGCTCGGGAGTGAAACTGGCTCGCAACCACATGCTCAAGACCCTCAAGCTGAATCAACGCTTCCGTGGCATTGTCGCCAGCCCCGTAGGTCAAAAAGCCGTCTCACCTGCGGATCGGCGTCTTGTTGAATTGTATGGTGCGGCTGTTGTCGATTGCTCTTGGGCGCGTGTCGATGAGGTGCCGTTTAACAAGATTAAGGGTCCCACCGACCGGCTTCTGCCTTACCTGGTGGCGACCAACCCCGTCAATTACGGCAAGCCATGGAAGCTCAACTGTGCCGAGGCGCTGGCCGCAATATTTTATATCACTGGGTTCCCTGAACACGGCGAGGCATTGATGGGCAAATTTAAGTGGGGCCATGCCTTTGCCAAGGTCAACGGCCATCTCTTTGAGCGGTACAGCAAGTGCACTGACTCGGCTGACATTGTCAAGGTCCAGAACGAGTATCTCGCCGAGCTTGAGGAAGAGGATCGTCGACAACGGGAACAGCGTCAGGACGAGATTTTGCCCGCCAACAGCGATGAAGAAGAGGATGACGACGATGATCTGCTGTTGATACGAAACACAAACCATGACCCGCTTTACCCAGAAGACGACGAGGATGATACCTCTGAAGAAGAAGACAGTTCTGAAGAGGAGAGTTCGGACGGGCAGTCGGTGGATGAGGATCTCCAGCGACGGTTAGGCAATACACGTATATAGACATGTACATAATAGATAAAGGAAAATCCATACCCACATGAAGAATGAAGACAAAAAAACTTTAAATTTGCTGCATAGCAACCCATTCATATCAAAGATCATTATGCACAAACAGCCAGCCAGGAACGCATTCAGATACAAAGATTAGAGATAGATTTCACAAGCGAGAACGAAGGCATCCAAATTTATTTTCGATGCAACACATTGCTTAAAAAGATTTTACAAGAGAGTCTCGTAGGGGATGGGCTGGATGGTCTGGGGAACGTTGTTCTCGGTGGAGACGAAGCGGGCGTCACGGGGCTGGACGGGGATACGCTTGAGGTTGACCTTCTCGCCCGAAGCCTTGGCCTGCTTCTTCTTCTCAGCGTTGATCTTGACACGGTCCAAGAACTCCTGACGGCACTTGGAGTGCTTGACGTGCTCGATGCGGACGTTGACGCGCTTCTCGATGTAGCGGTTGCCAACACGCTTGTTGATGAGGACACCGACGGCAGTCTTGGTGACGTTGTAGACGACACCGGTGCGGCCGTGGTAGAACTTGTGGGGCATACCAGCCTGGATCGAGGCATTGGCCTTGATGTCGACAATGTCACCGACCTTGTAGGTGGTCAGGTAGGTCGACAGATGGGTGGGGCCATGCTCGCGGAACTTGCGCGAGAACATGTGGCGAGTACGAGCACGAACTATTATGATTTACATTGTGATGCATTAAACCTCTTTTCCTTGCTATTGTTCCCCGAATAATCGTTTCTGCTGAATCAGTAAAGACACTTACGACCGAAAGAGTGCGGCATCCTACAATGACAACCATCGTGATGAGCGTTTGTTTTCTCGAGGTTTGGTTCGAGTATTGCAGGGATAGGTATGGAGCCTATCTTCTGCCACTGCTTTAGAGTTCTTACCTGGTGAAATCTGTCTAAGGAAACAGGGAAAGAGAGAGAGGCTTGTGTCTGGCGGGACGCACACGTCTTTTGATTTTTTTCGCACCGCAAAATTTTATAGGAGCTAAGCCGCCGAAAAAATTTGCAAGGACTAAAAATGAAGGGCGCACTCTATTTTACGTTTTTTCTTTCTCTTTTCCTCATCTCACGATGGCTGGCGCCCCCCGTAACTACTCCAAGACCTACAAGGTCCCCAAGCGCCCCTATGAGTCCGCTCGTCTCGACCAGGAGCTCAAGCTGATTGGCGAGTACGGTCTCAAGAACAAGAAGGAGGTCTGGCGCGTCGGTCTCACCCTCTCCAAGATCCGTCGTGCTGCTCGTGAGCTGCTCACGCTCGACGAGAAGGACCCCAAGCGTCTGTTCGAGGGTAACGCCCTTATCCGTCGTCTCGTCCGCATTGGTGTCCTCGACGAGAATCACATGAAGCTTGATTACGTCCTGGGTCTCAAGATTGAGGACTTCTTGGAGCGTCGTCTCCAGACTCAGGTCTTCAAGCTCGGTCTGGCCAAGTCCATCCACCACGCTCGTGTTCTCATCCGCCAGCGCCACATCCGTGTCGGCAAGCAGATCGTCAACATCCCCTCGTTTGTTGTCCGTCTGGTATGTTACAGTTATATATTTTACCTGTTGCTTTTTACTTACTTTTTCTACAGGAGTCGCAGAAGCACATCGACTTTGCTCTCACCTCGCCCTATGGCGGTGGTCGTGCTGGTCGTGTCAAGAGAAAGCGTGCGCGCGCCGCCGAGGGTGGCGAGGGTGATGAGGAGGATGAGGAGTAAATGCTCCCTTCCTTTCAAGCTCTCTTCTCTTACCTTTTCATGGTGATGAATCTTTGCATGCCACTCAATAAAAAAAGATGTCCACATCTACTCTCTTTTTGTGGTTTCCTTTTTTGGTTGCAAAGCACCTGTGCATCAGCGCAGTATCATCGCTTCATGGCTTTTTACTGGTAAGTTTCTTCTGTTCTATTCTCAACAGCACCTCCTTCCTTTTTAGTACGTTGGCTTCTCGAATCTACAAATGGCATTGGTGCTTATAGTAGCCATGCAAGGTAGCATTCACGTTTATTGCCGACTACTTCATCAGTGTTTGAGAACAAAAGAAAAAGCCATGAACAGATGATGCACAGGTGCTTTAGCGTTGGTACATGTCTTTTTGAATCATTAAAACCTAATGTGTATGCGAGAGTAATAAATATGCGATGGATGGTGAAAAATTTAAGAATAATAGAAGAGAAGAGAGAAATATATGTGGTGTAATATGTAAAGGGTGCAAGGGGATAAAATATAATGTACGTTAATGGGATTCAGCGGAATGATGGATAAAAAACAGGTTTACAGTTGGAAGAACTGTTCGCCGTTCTTCTCCATACGGCCTCGCGCGCCCAGGCTCACGCGGATATCGTAAATAAGATCGTTCCACTCGCGCCAGAGCGACCGCTTGCCAAAGATGAGGAATACCCAGATACCAATTAAGCTGACCAGGGCCTCGGCCGTGATCATGAGGCCGAACGGAGGCAGGTGCGGGCTGACGATACCCACACACTGGTTCTGGTCGCCATTGTTCTCCAGCATACACTCGAGCCAGCTCAGAATGGTGCTGTTGTCGGACGCAAGTCCTGTCAGGCGGTCCATCTGGGTAAAGTAGAAAATCCAGTAAAACAACACGGTGATGATAGCAATGACGGCCAATAGCGCCGCGCGCCACTGAATTTTGACGGCGGAGATAACGTGCTTGTGTTTGCGGGCAGCCGCCGCTTGGCTGCGCTGGTCGGATCCTGCCGACAGAGACTGTGACATTTCCGACTGATAACTCTCGTGCATAGCAACCTAAAATAGAGCATACATTATGAGTTTGTCTCTTCATGGTCGTTTCTCGTCTTCTTTTGTATCGGATACATACCTTGGCGATGTAGAAGAAGGTACAGATGTGGATGAGGAAGCTCGGGCAAATAATGGCAGCCATCGGGTAGAAGAACAGGTCAAAAATGTACTCGACGGAGACCAAACAGAGGTTGGCAAATTCAAACTTGACGGCATGCAGACCGAGCGTGACAGCCATAAAGGCGGCGGGTATACCCCAGCAAAAGAGGTAGAGGAAGATATACTTGTTGGTAAAGAAATTGGAGTTCCACACCGTATGGACATGCAGGTTGACAATCACGGCCGCACACCACAACACGGTAGCAAGCGACGAAAAAATCAGGATGGCACCCTGGGCTGCGCATAACTTGTTGTTATCCTGGTCACTCTGGTTGATGTCGTCGGCGCATTGCAGACGCCTGGTATGACCGATGGAAAAAAAGACAACCATGCTGAACAGGAACGTGGCCAGGGCAAAGTTCAGAATCAGCAGCGATGGGTGTCTATCATCTACGTCAGTTGACGTGTGCGTACTAAACGTTATTTCATACCGTCGCTTGTCGGGCAGCACCAAGTAACTCAGCAGAATGACAAAGGAGGCAATGGCGGAAACAAACCGAACAGCGTTAGTTGCCATGAAGCCATGCTTCGTCCAATCCTTGTTGAAGAACTATACGCAACCAGGGTAAGCAACAAGAGCGAGCAATGTAAAGCATAATATCGTGTTATATTAGCGAGTGTCGTACCAAATCCTGCACAGGACAGGGCATGCAGCAGCCAAAACGGCATGCTTCAGCGTTTTCCGTGTCGGTCGTGCCATTTTGGGCCTTGGGGTCCTTGATGAAGGGTGCAGGGCATTCGGACAGGATGAACCCGGCCGGAACGGCGGCAAGGTTAATACCCGACGAGTTGGTCACTACAAAGGGCAGGGCAGGTTAGTAAAAGATTTCATCTTCTATTTTTTCATTTCATGTTCCCCATTATTTTCTTTATCATCGCCGTCATCACTGTGTTTACCTTTCGGATTAATATAGTTGCAGCTATCGGCAGGTTGCAAGGTTTGCTGGGTAATGGGTGACTTGGCGGTGCAGTCCGGAATGAGCGAAGTCTGGCCGGTCAAGCCAAACATAACGCCGCATGTCTTGTTGACGTCCTGGCAAGTGCTTTCGCAGCCCATCCACACTTCTTGTTCTGGAGAAAGGGGAAATGTAATTGAGCATTTGAGGGAAAAAAAGAACGGGCCCGACCGAAATATAGTAAGGCAAATCTTAAAACTTACGTTGAGTGGTGACCGCACCACACTTGGGATAAAAAGAGGAGCAGGCATAGCGAAAGTAGGTATCGACGCACGAGGGGTCGATCTCGCCAAGCGTTGCGTTAAGTTGGACCAAACTCGTCAGTTGTTGTTCGACCATAGCAATCGGCTCGGGCGCATACACGTCGTAGTCGATGTAGTTCTGTGCAATTTCTTTGTGTTTGTGGGATTTTCTTTATTTTCTGCACTGTGTCATCTTTTGCTTACCGAGCAAATTTGACCGGTGTAGGATGTGCAGTTCGTAGCAACTGTCAAGGTTATAAATAAATCATGAAATCCTTTCAAAATGGTAGCCTCGGTATGACGTACTGCTTTGTGCGCGAGCAAGCGTGCCCAGAAGGGCCAGTATCAAAAGATGCCCGAGACGGTGGGAGGAAGTCGTCATCGAAAGCGTTGCGTGGAAAGGAGCGTTGTTGGGGTTTATATCAGATGACAAAGGAACGAGGGTGGGGTTGCTATGCGCGTCCAGGCGGCTTTTTGGTATGAACGAGACAAAGGGGAAGAAAAGAAAGCGAGAAGAAGAAGAGAAAGAATCACGCCTAATGTTGCTAAAGAGGTGCTCTAAAATTTGCCCGCGCCAATAAGGAGCACATCAAACCTTTTCTCTCTCTTTTGCTGTTCTCTTTTTTTTTCTTTTTGCCCGCCACGCGGAGGCCAGTATGCATTTGATTTTCTCTGGTTCATTAACAAAAAGGTTCTCCGCTATGAGGTTACACACGATTGAGATTAATTTCTCTCTAGTCTCTCTATATAGATTTTCATCACCCTTGCCCTTCTGCTGAAGATCCCGCCGGCGCTTCCATCGCATCCGAGACGATATTGACCACGTCCGCCACCTCAGGCGGCATTTCTTTGTCATTGAAATAGCTCTTGACCGCGTCTTGGACCTTTCCGATCACGTTGCCTGGGACATTAGCGCCGTAATAAGCAGAAAGGCTATCATGAAACCTTAAAGAAGGAAAAAAAAAAAGATTTAGCAACATGCCCGATGGGGCAAGTCTCACACAAATTTTTTTCTTCTTTTTCATCTTACTGCACGCAGTCGAAATCCCAGGTCGAGCGCCACTTATGCCGCATGCAAGAGGCCTTTGTCCATGGCTCGCCGTAGGTGATGGGGATAAATTCGCGGTAGACGGCGATACAGGACATGATCAAGACAGTGGCCAGCACTATCCGTTTCTTGGAAACCAGTCGTACGGTGATCAGGTCGAAACCGACACCAAACACCAAAATGGCAAAGTAGAGGGCCGGCATATAATGGTGCAGGAAAAGTTGGCGCCCCATCAGGTAAAATGGGAAATAGTGCAACGCCCATCCCACGAGAAAGAACCCCGCTGATTCGTCATAGAATCTCCGCAATCCTATTTTCGGGAACAATCAGTACCGCCTGTTGCGAATTTTCATTTCTCTTGCTTTCGTCTCCTTTACCACTAAACTCCAGACGGATGCCTCGCTTGTCGAGCAGCAGAAAGATCAACTTTAGGCAGAGATAGGTCGCAATCGACAGAGTGCTCAGCCAGTAGATGAGCGGGTTGCCGAGCAGATAGAGATGGCGATGGTCCTTTCCCCAAAAGTTGATGCCGCGTCGCAAGAGGGGCCATGACTGGAATTGATTATTCTCAGAATTAGTCCATGCGCCTAACAATAAAATAAAGGACCCTTTTTTGGCTTACCTCGGGACGACTGTCGTAGGGATGGGAGGCCGTCAGACCTTTGTTAACGTCCCACATGACCTTGTTGAGCTCAATGAATTTTGACAGGAACCCCGGCATGCGGTAGTTGACACGCTCAGTGTCAGGTGGCACTAAATAAGGAAAAATTATGAGTCTCTCGTCTTTTTTTCCTTATCAAAGCTACTTGCGCATTTCATTTTCGGTGGACTCAATGTACCACATGGTCTTGGGTAGCTTGCCATTCTTGATACACGTAACTTCCTGCTGGCCCCAACCCCAATCGGGTAGTTTGACCGCATGCGAGAACAGGGCGCAGTTCTGGAGGACGTGCACGAGCCGGAACTTGGAGTGCAAGGTCCGTAGGCGGTCCTTGGACTCTGGATCATGCTTATCATGATCAACGATCTCCACACGCCAATAGTCATTGGCATCGCCCTTAAAACTCGGGAAACCATACGCGCTGACCTCGTTGTGGTAGTCTAAGTCGGTCATGGGCGGTCGGTGATCGTGCGAATGCAGGCGCTTGTTAGAATCCGGGTGCATCAGGCGCACCACGTCGCCATGCTTGACGTATTCGATTTCCGTCGGTTCTTCGCTGTCCTTTTTGTAGATCGTCCACCAGTTGTTACTATCGCGATGCGGGTATAGCGTCACCTGTTGCTCTATATAACCATAAGCTTATTCGTCCATATGGTCTTTTTTTTATATTCGTACGCTTGCTTCCACTCGGATAATTGTGCGGATGTGAGTGTAGGTAGCCGCCGCGTGTCGCGATATGCCGGATGTAGACTCTGGAGCCATAGGCGATGTCAATGGGCGTGTCCGCCAGCTTGTGTCCAGCAAGTGTCTGCTGGAATTCGGGTGACATGAATCCGTTGCCGTCACCACTGTTGGGCAGTGAATGGAAATGGATACCAAACATGATCATGTAAATCATGATCGGCACGACGATCAGGCACGCTGCCCGTGCACCAAAATGACGAGCAAAAAGACGCTGCGGGAAAGCAGATCGTTTATGTAAGCAGGCATCCAAAATCCCATCAATTTTCCTCACCAAGTCAACGCGTGTGTCGCCCCAGATCTCCCACAGGTTTTTGATGGTCGAGACACCGATTGTCGCAATTGTGAAGAGACCGACCCATTTGCAGCTTGCGGTCAAGCCCAAGCCAAGGCCGGTCATAAAGAGCCAAAAGTACCACCACGGCTGAAACGGCCTGTTTAGGGGTAAGTAATAGAATGGAAATACTCATAATGGATACTTGCTTATGTTGTTGATTATGGAAGTTGACCCACATCAAGACGGTAGCAGCCGTGAAGGAAAGGAGAATGGGATCAAGCAGAATGTGTCGGTTGTTGGTGATCAATCCATTTTCTATATCATACCCTGTAAGTCTTTTTTTTCTTTTGCACGCCTTATAAACTTGTCTTACCATAGCACACCATCAATGCAGCCACGACGGCGGAAGCCACGGAATGACCCGACGACCGCAGGGTCCAATAAGCAATCGGTACGGTCACAATACCATTCAGAGCGCAGAAGACACGGATTGGCACATACGGTACCCCGTTCTCAATGTAGTCCCTGTTGATCGCAGGGTGAATACTCTTCTATTCTCTCTTTCCCTCTGTCCTTCAACACTTACTTTCCAATATCTTTGAAATCAAATGAGCCGTCAAATCCGGCCAGTTTAGCGACGAGTGCGATCAGCATTTTAGCAAGCTATTGGACCATCAGTAACCAAACATTCCTGTGCCTCTTTCTGTGTGTTACCGGTGGATGAACGTCCATGAAAAAACGTGTCTTGATATATTTGCTTGCAAATCCGCCAAAATGGACCTCGTCAAAGCTATACCAGTCCAAATAAGTACGATTTCAGAGTGCAATAATAAAACTTACACAACCGAACTCGGCTGCCAAATCTTCCAGAGTCGAATGTAGCTTGCCCACAAGGTCAAGGCAATGGTGATGCGCCAGTCGCGTTTCCGTGCAGCGCTTTCGGACGATTGACGTCGCTGGCGTGCTTTCAAAACTTTGGAGTCATAGTCCATGGAGAGGTCAACATCGTCTTCGTCGAGGTCAGCAGGACGCTTCACGCGATGGCGAAAGACTTCGGAGGATCGGGTAGTGGCAGAAGTGTAGGACGAGGGGTAGTTGTCAACAGGCACAATATGGTCGACTGGTGGAGAAGGAGAGGCAGCGACAGAGGCAGGCGTCTGGAATGCATGCCTACTCGTCATGGCTGAAAGGATCGTTGTGATGACCTTTAAACAGGTAGAACTTGAATGAGCTATGGAACAAAAGTGCCCTCCTTCTGTCTTCTTTCTCTGCCTTCCTCTGTCTTTCAGGCGCGCTGTTTCAATATTTAGTCGTGAATCCGTTGCTTGGCAACCCAGAGTTCTAGAAACGCGAATGCCAACGTAGAACATAAAGCAGACGCTAACTCTTTTCATCCACCATCATATTATACATAAGGCTTAACTAAACGAAAAAAGTATATACTGTATTCCTTTCATATAGAAAAAATTTAATGCAACAAGAACCACTCCATAGGTGGCAGAAATTCCAGTCTTCCATATTGATCCATGCTAGCACGTTCATGTGATTGGCAGTCTCCAAATTAGGGCTTTTCCTCATTTAGCTGAGTTAGCCTCTCGGGCTGTTCCGTTTATATTTCATGCCCATTCAGGCCAACCTAGTGTCCTCTCTAGTCGCAGAGATACTGTAGAGTATGAATGCTCGATCCTCTGGTCAGAACTCTTCACTTGTAACGCATAGATATTCACCAGGGATGGAGGTAGGAAGAATAGATAAAGCGATGAGAAACTACGTGTCCGACTTAGTTATTGCCTGTACGCGGGATAGATATTCTGTCTATTTAAAGGACTTTCAGTGGCCCCATTCTATTCAAGAAATCACTCACATGCAAAAAGACTAATAAGCGTTTGACCTTTACTACGTTACCTTTTCCGCCCTCATCAGTAGCAAACCGGCTAGTTTAATCATGATCAATTATTTCTATTTCTCTTTGCTTATACGTCTTTTTGTCATTTAGGACCAGTATGCATAGTGAACTTTGTCAGTGCTGTTTGGTCTTACATAAGCAGTACGTATAGAAGCTCTTGTCAGTATTATAGAGACAAGCTATATCTTGCGCTTTTCATTGCTGATAGGCGCCCGTGCTTTTTACTTTCACCTACATAGGACGAATCTATAGCTGTTTGGAAAATAAGGCCGAGCATCGATATAAGCGACAATATATCTCAGTGATAGCATATATGTATACGCATCATGACACATTCTGATTGTCTCCTATACACATATTCTGATTTAACAGAGGGAGGATAGTTTCTCAAGTGCTCGAACTCGTGACCAAAAGCCTGTAAAATGTAACGGTCTTGACACTGACTCGTGTCAGAAGGCTTTTGGATAAGTAAAAGGGTAGGGAGCCTGCTTCAATACAGCCAGATAGAGCTGGTCAGCAGACACGTTCAGGTAGCATTTCGGATGGCTGAGGACGCGCGCAGGATCTCAGCTTTTTCTGCATCGGTGAGTACATCTCGGCACTTACCATACGCCAAATTGCCATAATCCGCCGGGAGCATATCAGTCCCTGGGAAAATGCTTATTTATTGTCTTTGAAACGCTCTAAATTAGCAATGGAGTGCAGAAGACGCCTAGGATTACCGATTGACGCGGGCGAGTCATAGGGTCGTAGTTGCCTTGGTCGATGATATGTTCTTTTCATGGAGGAAAATTCCTTGAAATTGTTCCATGCTGCGTTTGTGCATACGAGTATGGTCGAAAAATTCTCCTGTTGGGTTTAGCTCACGGATCCTTGCCATGCCCGCGTCACTAACAATACCGAGAATGCAAACGTGTGCTTGGGCCGTGTGTGGGATAAAGTCGTTCTTTTGCTGTTATTGTTGTTGTTGATTAGGTTTGACGGCGACCCGGTCATAGTATATGTATGTACTCACTTTGGGCTACACAGTAATATTCACATAAATATGTCCTTGAGCTGACTTCGTGCTCTGGCAAACGTTTTTCCGATCTTCCTATGTAAAGATGTAGATATAATTTTATTGATAGTCACTCTCGCGACGAACCTTACAGCATTGCATAACTTCCCTTCTTTATTTTCTGTGGATGATACTAACAAACTATACCACGTATTTATTTTAGCTTTAATTCACATTAGTGAATGGCAGACATCACGGATGCACGGACGCTTCCTTTTTTTGTTGTTGCCGCAGCAGAGCGGAGGCCCAAATTGAATTTTTGACTGCGGGTACCAATGTGATGGACCAGTGCTGCTTCTTCCACCCTTAACAACACTTCACATTCTCATGTCGTCTCTCTCCGCTGAAGAGCTTGCACAGCTCAAAAAAGAGTTCCCAGAACTTGCCGATATTGACGATGTCGATGGACTTGATCTCGATGAACCTATCGATCTTGGCGACTTGCCGGATTTGACTGAAGAAGAGCTGAACGCCCTTCTGGAAGATCCTAATGCTGATCTTTCCCTTCACGCGAAATCATCCACAAAAGTCGAGTCCAAAAACGATGCCTTGGCATCCAAACCCGCATCTAGTACTGCGCCTATGACACCCTCCAACTCCAAAATTACCTCTTCTTCCACTACAACACCCGCTTCCGAGTCTTCCTCAACACCTCCCAAACTCACACCTTCCAAACCAGCAGTCCAGGCCGCTCCCACACAGACTCCCAAGCAAGCCCCCAAGCAAGCTCCCAAGCAGGCTCCAAAGCCTGCAACTAATCCCATATCCCCACCGCAGCCTGCTTCCAAAGCTCCTTCTGAGAAGGCATCCCAACCCGTTGCCTCACCATCTGCGGCGAAGCCTGTAGCGAAACCAGTCGCGGAACCTACCGCAAAGCCTGTCGCAAAACCGACCCCTCCACCACCACAGCCTGCAAAGAAGCCTGCTTCATCAACTGTGAAGAAGCCTCAACCGCAGGTCAAACAGACTCAAGCGAAACCAATGGCCGTAGCAGCAACAGCAGCAGTCAAAAACGCTCTGCCCAAATCTGCCTTATCTTCAAGAAATACCCCTGCCGCAAAGTATGTGTCATCCTTTACTACGCTGCATTCCCTCGTCGATGCTTCGAATGGGATAACGGTCGCGGGTTAATCTGTCAAGACCGCTGGTTGGCCTTTTGGCTTCCCTTTCTTTTCTGCTCTTTGCGTTTACTTGCTTTCTGGCATCCAACGGAACCGGGGAAGGCCCTCTTCCTCCTTCTTCTTCCCGAGCGGAAATAGCTGAAGCAGCATACCCAATGAATGCCATACGTTTTATACTTACTAACCCTATTTATTAGTCCTGTTTCTTCTCCCGGAAACAACAAGAATAAACCGACGAAGCCCAAAGGCAAAGCCGTACAGTCCGATCCAAAGCCCACGGCCAATGTATCCGCCAAGGATAAAGCTGCAGAAGAACGAAAGCTCGAGGAAATGCGCCAAAAGCTCCTAAAGTCGATGGCTGAACGCCGTCTTGCCAAACAGGTAAGCCATTCAATTGGTGTCTGACAGGAATATGGACTGACCCTTCAAGTAGAAACAGGAACAAGCGGAAAAGCAGCAACAGTCTCCTGCCGCCTGCCGGAAACGTTCTGTAGAGAGTGACGATCTCCCAAACCGCCCTGCAAAACGCGCAATGAACGCTATCAGCGGCGGGCTGACCATCAAAGGTGCAGCTGGCGCCCAAGCTAAAGTACAGCATCTTGCATCCGCTGGACGGACACCTGTCGATCTTATGAACCGACATCTGCATGGCGCCATGGTAAACCCGACTCCAGTGGTCTCTCGAGGACGAGGTATCAAGAACACACTTCCCGCCGCCGCACCCACCAACACAATGGTGCGTACTGAACGTATCGCCCAACGCATTGCGCCTGAGCGCAAAAACAACGGACTCTCGATCGCAGGCCGTGCTTCTCAAAGTACCCTCCACCAAACACAAACACCGTCGCCTATCCAGAAGCGTCTCACGAAAAATAATGTCTCGATCAATAGTCGACTCGGCAAGAACCACCAACAACAACAGCAGCCACAGCAACAACCACAGCAGCAGCAGCAGCAGCAGCAGCAGCAGCAGCAGCAGCAAAAAAAACAAAATCAAAATCGCCCGTGGCAACGCAAGGCTCAGCGTCAAGGTGCCCATTGAGATCAAATCATATCCATTACATAGCTGTACAGAAATAAAACGTCCTAATTCCGCGTGCTTTTCAAACTGCATTGCCTTGTTATCTTAATCGATCCATTTTTTCGAGAACAATAAGAGCGGCAAATATGCGCGTATTTTAAAAATGGGCGTATACATGGATGAGAAGACGAAGTGGATTATACACAGCATAGTACTAATGCAGCGCAACCCACGGCGCAGCCCACCTTCCTTTCCTTCTCACTATACATAGTGATTATCTCTTTCGGCTCAGACCGGGCGACGATAAGTATGTATGCGCAGAGGAATGAAAATGCAGCGCATCGTGAACCAACAGTATGGACATCATATTAAACGCGAGCTAATAATGGCGAAAACGCTCCACGAAAAAAGAAAAAGAAAAAGATGTATAATAAGGTTAAGCGCTTGCCCAGTAAGATCCAAGGCAAGTAATCAAACCCTGTGTATGCATGAGATCGCTATCGGAAAGCTTGCCAAGAATATCCACAGATAATGAATAGAGGCAGGCAAGTGAGATAAAACAAGTTATGCAAAATAAAAAAAAAGTTGATACCGCGGTTCTCGTGCAACCTGCTCAACGACCAAAACCCTCTTCCATTTACGTACCCCGCTAACGCCTTATCACTCTGTTGCTCTTTATCTCTCATTTGACTTGTCAATTATTATCTTTTGGAAAATAAAGATCCGTCCAATACTGGCACTTTATCGGGAAAGAACAAGAATACGGACGATACGATGGAGCGTGTGATAGGAGCGTCCATGCCTTCCCTAGATTTTCCCAACAAGCAGTGTAATACTGCATTACATCAGTACTTTTTCTTTTATCTTTGGTATATAAGGCACTACCATATCGCTGTGATATTTTAATCTTCCTTCCATTTTCTATAATAAGCTTCATATAAACAATGTCTAAGGTCCGTATGTATCTATTTCACGATGAAATGCAATGGCTGACTAGCAATTATAATAGGATGAAAAACTATCAGTAACTTACGCTGACGAAAAAGGATCCCATACAAGCGATTCGCAGACAGCAGACTATGATGCCCAGCGACTCCAGGAGCTTGGCTACAAGCAAGAGTTCAATCGTGAGATAAGCTTGTTTGTGCAGGCCGCGTTTTCGTTTTCTACCATGGCGGTCCTACCAAATTGGTACGTTCCTATTCACTATATAATCGAATACTTACCTAACATCCTATAGGCTTGTCGGCTTCGGAGGCACCATGGCGTCCGGCGGGCCTATGTCGCTATTTTGGGGTTTCATTTGTGTGTCTCCCTTCATCATGTGCATAGCGCTTGCCATGGCTGAGGTATTCTCAGGTAAATCTGAGGACTTTGCACACACATTGTTAGCTAAATACAGCCTTATAGCGTATCCTGTGAATGGTGGTGTTTACTCCTGGTGCTATCTGCTGAGCAGTCCAGAATGGGGTCCAAGTATGCATGCAATTTCCACACTTTTCTTGTGAATAGAGTCTAACTCTTATTATCTGCAGTGATGGCATGGCTGTGCGGCTACGTCTTCGTTGCTGGACTCTTGTCAGCCACAATGACCCTTGCCTATAGCATGGGCGAGTACGTGATAGGTACAAAATCTAATTTCACATCCCCTTCTCATGATACGCTTACACTTTCTCGAAAATGTATAGCCATAGCCAATGTCTTAAATGAGAACCAGATTGACAACCAAGGCGCCAACGTAGGCCTCTATATTCTGTTTTTAGTCATCGGTGCGGCCTACAGCTATCTTGGTCTCAGATTTTCTGCCTACCTCAATAAGTTCATGGGTAAAAGCATATATACATGCAAATGCAGCTCGAGAAGCATAGACATGTGCTAATCAAACGTCTGTTTCCAGTGATTTGGGTTACTATTGGCACCATCATTGTCGTCATCTGTATGCCAGGTACGTGTTAAAACGCAGTCAACGATATTGTTTATTCATCTGTGTCGAGCTCATGCATAATATTTCTGACAGTTATGTCGCCAACGCATCCTTCTGCAAAGTGGGTTTTTACTGCTTTCACCAACACCACCGGGTACCAGAACTCGGGTCTCGCTTTTCTTTTGGGCCTTCTGCAAGCAGGATGGACCCTTATCGGCTATGAATGCGGGTATGTCATCCTATGTAACCACCACATTATCCACTCACGTCACTATTAGTGCTCAGATTGCTGAGGGTACGAAGCGGGCAGACGTTACTGGACCTCGCGGCATCATAATCTCCGTCCTGGGCGCCATTTTCCAAGGTATCGTTCTTTGCATTGCCACTTTATTTTCGATCCAAGATGTCGAGGAGCTGCAGACTTCAAAGATGCCAGTCGCCACACTTTTTTTGCGGTCCACCAATCAGTCGCTCGCGGCCTTTTTCCTTGTCATCTTGATGGTGACCCAGTTTGGCTCTTTATGCAATTCCATGCTCGCCTCAGCCCAGATGATCTGGTCCATGGCCCGAGACGACTGCCTTCCGTTTTCCAAGTTCTGGTACAAGCTGCACGGCGAGCGAAAGATCCCACTGCGCATCCTGATTCTGCAGGCTGTTATCTGCACCATTGTAATTATGCCGGTAAGTATAAAAAACCCATATTCCTGTTGCATTCTGTATTTATGTTGGCTTTTTGAAGTCTTTTGGTAGCCCTGTCTACTGGTCTGCTATCATGAGCACTGCCGTAATTGCCGTCAATATCGCATATGGTATGCCTTACTTTTGTCGGTTGATCTGGAAGCGTCATGATATGGCGAAGGTATGTTTACACTGCCCTGTTTCAGACTAATGTGACTCATTGTCTATGAAAATTTGAAGGGGCCCTTTGATCTTGGAAAGTGGAGTATCCCCATCAGCTGCGTCGCGGTGCTATGGATCATCTTCTTTAGCATCATTCTCTGCTTCCCGTCCGTGAACCCTGTCGCTCCGGAAACCATGAACTGGTCTTGCCTGATGTTGGGCGCTACTGTTTTATTTGCCATGGTATTTTGGTATACCTTTGGCCGCAAAACATACAAAGGCCCGTTGCAGACCATCGATGGTGAATAAGGCCAGGAATTATTGACCACATGGATTCACATAGTGATTACCATGCTACATATATTACTTTTGTATTTATCCTTCTTCTTTTCTTCGTGCATATACCTTCATCCAATTTGTATAGATCCAAAGCTTCTCACTTTATCTATGCTTGGCATTTCTGAATATACAAACTCTGAAATACAGATTCTCTCTAACTTACTCATTCCTGGTTGTTACACAGTAGTTCATCTTCTTACTTAATAGACATATGAAATGTACCGTAATACTTGTATTTATATTAGAAAAGAGTCAGGTAGCAATCAAAGAATAAGTACATCTTGTAGTGTTATCACGCGAGCTATGCACGGTGCAGCTATCATATGGGTCATGTGCATTTTTTGATAAGCAAGTCTTTTTTTTTTGCATTTTTGGCACTCCGAAAGAAGAACTTGGAAAAGGAAGCTGGGGGGTTATTCTATCGGTGGTCTGTGTTTTTCTTGGATCTTGTTTGACATTCAACTGTTGGCAGATCAGTCGAGGGAATGGCACTTCGCAAAGCACTGCTCGGCCCAAAATGGCAGCAGCCCTTCTTGTTTGCAAAGACACGACGCCAATTTCTCCTCGGACCGAGTACACTCGTCGCTTACAACGTCGATTCCCTCTGCTGCTCGACACCAACTCCCAAGGCAGCTGCAATTTTCCATTCTTCTACCGCACCACCTCTCGTGAGCTCTCGTCCACGAACCCTGCGTCATATCCTAGAGGAGCTGTATATAAAAGCGTTTGAAGCTGCGTATGGCCGCGCGTCGGTTGCTAAGCAGCACATGCGCGAGTGGGTGACCGAGCAAAAGCACCATGTCCTCGACCCGCGCCGGCGACGCCCTGCTTTTGATAAGCCCATCCTAGTCCAGCGTCGATGTATGCATTCCAACAGTTCGCAGAAGCAGCCCATGCCGCACCTTCCACACCGTCCCAGCAAAGCTGAGCTCATGGCCCAAGCACGTGGCTTCCTCGAACGCTGGAAAATCCGGATAAAGTACCCTCTGATGCGCCAGATGCGCCCGTGGACCCTAAACGACATTACTGCGCTCTTCTCGTGGCTCTTTCTCGGCCAAAGTCTATGGCTTTTGGTCGGCACCACGAGCTTTGTCAGTCTAATTCTATGGACGGCCAACTCGCTCCAGTTCCAGGAGTGGATAGCGTACCGAGTCGGGCAGTATCTCACCTCGGCCACGGGCGCCACCGTCGTATTTGATTCGGCCATCCTGCCCAACTGGAAGGACGGCAAGATCCGATTCAATCACGTGCATATTTACCGCATGCCGCGCTCTGAACGTGAAAAATTTGAACGCCATGCGCTCCTCACCAACGACGCGGACGACGTACTCGAGCTGCAATCCGCCAACGACGACGACCCGCTCGCGGGCGTGCATCTCGACGACGACGAAAAGGACAATGAGGTACTCAGAACACACATGTGGTTTGACCTGAAGCTCGACCGCGTCGAAGTTACGTTCAGCCTTATGCGGTGGATGGACGGCAAAGGCCTTGTTCAGAGCGCGGATGTTAAGGGCGTGCGTGGTGTCGTTGACCGCCGCCATGTGCGGTGGTCGGGCACATATGATCCCGTCTCCGCGCGTCACAAGTACACGCCTGGCGACTTTGAGTTGGACAAGTTTACTCTCGAAGACCTGCTAGTTACCGTTTACCAGCCCAATGGATTCCGACCTTACCCTGTTTCCATCTTTCAAGCGCAGTTGGACAAGTTCAGAAAGCAATGGTAAGCGAAAGGAGTGACAAAGATATATATACTCACCTTTGGGCGCAGGTTCTTCTATGACATTCTTTGCGCGACCTCAATCGTCGGCGCGTTCGACAAATGTCTCTTCAGTGTGCACACGCCGCAACTTGAAAAGAGTGTCCTCGCACAATCTGGCCATATCGACTCCAAGAAAGGCATGTTCCGCAGCCATGATATCTATCACTATTCGCCCTTTGCAAAGCCGGACCCCAATGGCGTCGTCGTGGGTGGTGAGACGGAGCAATTTGGTGTTTTGACAGATATGGGCATGCGTAAGCAAGGTTACAAACGAAAGGTAAGCGAATGAAGGCGAGAAATGTTGCAAAGAGACTAATCCAAGTCCAGTCTCGATTACGAATTGATGGTGTGAGCATCGACCACATCAACCGCGGCGTCCAAGGACCTGCGGGTTGGATCACCTCTGGCACAGTTGACACATGTGCCGACATTTATATCCCCCAAGAGGCCTCCGAGGCCGACTCAAGCGAGCTGCTGCGCAAGCTCGTCTATGAATTAACGGATAGCATCGAATTACCTCAGCCCGTGATTCTTGGTGCAGGCAACAGTGACGACATCCTCGTGGTGGGCGGTCAAGGGCAGCAACAGACGCGCCGCGAGCGCCGCGAGGAGCCCAAAAAGTTCGTCATGGACGTCGATTTCCGTTTCAAGGACAGCAAGGCATCGGTGCCGATGACGACGCCCGACCTGAGCTACCTCTCGGCCGCCATGGTCCGCCCCGTTGTGGCCTATATCAACCGCAACAAAACAATCGTGCCTATCAAGTGCCGTGTCGTGATGGACCTGAGTAACTTTGATGGCTCCTGGACCGGATACGATTCGACTTTGATTGAGCACGTGTCGGAGCAGCTGAGTCGTGGTTTTGTGGACTTGACGGTCGACCAGCAGGAACGCAATCGACGGCTCAAGCGGATTGGCTTTTGGAGTTTGCGCGAGATGCTGCGCAATTTGGTCAGTATCCACGACATGATGGGCACCACGCGCGGTTTCTGGAGCTATCTCGGCACCACGGTCGAGTAAAAACAACAGCCACGACGCAGAAGAAGAAAAACAGAAAAAAAAAAGAAACAGCATACACATATCACACAACATCCTTTTCATCCAGACACACACGTTACAACATATCATCATCCGTTCCGCCACATACTCGATTCACACACACATACCACACCCCTCTCCTTACTTTTCCACAGCCTTTTGTGCATTGTAAATATCACAGTGTTATATAATGAAACATTACACTATTCTCTCTCGTGTGGTATTGAAGTGGCAACTGTCTGCTTGCCCTTGCCTTTCTTTAGGGCCTCCATAACATAGGTGTTGACCTGTATACTTTCTTTAGATGATGAAATGTAGGCGTTCCCAGACTGACCTTGAAAGCATCTGCTGGAATGGTCTGTAAAGGGACCAGCTTGGCATAAGACGCCTGATCAGGCGAGGGTATCCAGTCACCCACTTTACTCTGGGTCAAAGGATCAATAAACGAAAAAAAACACGTTAACAATTTTTTTTTCTACCTGGCCCGGTGCACGGGCATCCGTGCCTTGATCAGCAGGTGGGCCTTGTTTTGTTTCGATAGATAGAAAAAAAGTGCAATGGGGAGCGAGGGGGGAAAGCAAGGTGGGTGAGGCGCAAATGCGAAGGAGGGCCGCACGCAGGTATTGTTCCACGTCGGCCAGGTTGATGGTAGACCCGCTACAAAGACAGTGGGTTAAATTAGTGAATAAATCCGTGGAATCGGTTACCTGTCCAAAACGGTCTTTGGAGGAACCTGAGCGACTGGAACAAGTGAATCCATTTCAAACACGAAACGCTCGAGTGTGTGCTGCTCTTGAGTCTGGATAGTGAGTGCGACTTTCCTGCAGTCGCCCTATTAAACTAGTCAATACTATATCGTTGCGTGAGGTGTTTATTTACATGGATGAGAGGATGGTGGACTGCTTTGACAAAGTCGTCAATGTAGCTCACCAAGTCAGGAAAGACGGCAATATGGATCGGTACGTTGTATTTTTTCCGCGACTCAAAGATCTCTTCGAAACACGCGTGAGTATGAAACGCGTATCTACGATACTCTCATTCATAAATGGCTTTCATTTACCGGGCGGGTAGACGGCGCGCTGGTACAAAATTTCATGAATCCATATTCTCACTACCCAATGCACACCGGTCAACATTAGCTGAACAGCTTCAGAACGAGGAATACTTGCAGAAATCAATCAGAACCTGAGCAAGATCTGAACAATGGTGTCATTTAATGCTGCAATGGTGTCTAAAAAATGATGCTGTACCTCGTCGCAATAGCGCGTCGCCCATGCAAAAAAAAATTAAAGCCGTTGATAGATAATAACAAAAAGAAAAGATGCTAGATGATTTTATTTCAAACTTGTATGCAGTTGTGGTTATGGAAGGATCCGGACATTGACAGCATCGACCGAGCTCAAATAAAAGTGGTTGCGGTGGACAGCCAGCAGGAGCGACTTGCCATCCCCTTGGCTGAGCGCGCCGTGAGGTACGGTAAAGTTGAATACACGGTTCGCGAGCGGGCCGCCTGCGAGGGTGTCTCCGCGATCGTCCGCAAAGAACAGCGATACCGTGTCATCGGGTGATACTTTTGCTTCGCGGAAAGTCTGTGTTTATCACCATCAGTCCATGCACAATTTGCTTTGATAACAAGGAGATGTACTTACCACATTGACGTGCTGGCCCACGTGCCATACGGTGTCCTCGGTGGGGTAAAGGATGTCTGTCCAGGAGTCAGTATGCAAGCGAGTTGAATTAAGGACCTTTACCAGTACGATAAACACTATCAGGTTGCTGGTCCTGCGCATGAACAAGGCTGCCCAGACTCAGCGCAGCTAGGAAAAACGACTTGAGAAGTATCATTGTATGTCTTGTGTGGGTAGCCTGCGTTCGGTGGCGCCTTTTTTTATATCTGTCTATTCGTACGTGAGACAATGTCTTACTCGGTTTTGATTGTTTTTACCTTGGAGCAAGACATACCAGCAAACAAACATACGCTGCGATTATATCACATAGCTACCCCCCTTATGGATTCATTTGAGTCAGCTGTATACATATTTGTGCGCATTCTTGGGTCACACCGAACCGACGGGGTCGGCCTGTATTTCTATTTTTTTTTTTTTTGCTGCGGGCAGAAATGTTCTGCACGTCCATCAATCAAAAATAGCGTTGCTACACTTTAGGCGGTATGCCGTGTATAGGCACGGATTTAACGCGGAGATACAATAAGATGACTTGAAATGATTCCTGCACATTCTTTTCAAAATAAAGAAGCTGCCTTCAGTAGTAAACATATCAGAATAAGGTGTATGAACAAAGCAGGCCGCGTTATCCCCAAAGAGTCATGCAGTATCGTTTTTAGGGTGCAGTAAATTCGGTGTTGTAGAGAATAGTTTTATATAGGTAAAATTGGTACTCAGACCACGTTGCCTTTGCTAGTGATTCAGCCAGAGGTGGGTGGTCTCCGCACGCGCGCGTTCAGTTCACAGGACAAGAATCCTTGCCCCAACGGATACTATCTCTCTTTACCTTTGTTTTTTTTTTGCTTCTTCTTTCTATAAGAGATGATGTCGAGCAAGAACTCGGGCGGTGATCCTAACTCGACCGAGGAGTTGGAAGAGGGCTCTCGTAGCATCCTCTTGAACATTGCCTCTCAGCTCACGAAAGGAATGGACCTGGTAACTACCACTATTTACTTCCATCCGCTTTCCACTGACCCATCCCCACCTTCTTTCTTCATGCTTGCATTAATAGCATCGCGTGACTTTGCCCACCTTTGTGCTGGAGCCTAGAAGCATGTTAGAGCGCATTACTGACTTTATGTCCCACAGCGATTTGATTCTCAAGTAAGGAGTCCATGTAGGAGAACGTTCACCATAACTTACCTTTTATAACACAGCGCCGGGTCTATCGAAGATCCCCTCGAACGCTTTATTACAGTGCTGCGCTACTTCCTCTCCGGATGGCATATTAAGCCCAAGGTAAAGCAAAAAGGGTTTGGGTCTGTATCGCGTTTCCTAAACACTCTTCACAGGGCGTGAAAAAGCCATACAACCCGGTGCTGGGCGAATACTTCCGGTGCCGATACCAATATGAAGACGGTTCGGAAGCATTTTACTTGTCTGAGCAGGTGTCGCATCATCCGCCTGTGTCGTCCTATTTCTACAGCTGTCCAGACCATCATATTCTGATAGAAGGTGATATCCGACCCAAATCCAAATTCCTCGGCAACAGCGTCGCTACCATCATGCAAGGCGAATCCCACGTCATCCTCACCAACAGACACAATGAACGTTATGAGATTACCATGCCCAACATCTATGGTCGAGGCATCCTGTAAATACCATCTAAATTCTACTGTATAATCATCTCTAACCTACGCCTTTTTCCAGGTTCGGCACGATGACCATGGAGCTCGGTGATAGCTGCAAGGTCCGATGTGTTACTTCTGATTTGGTTTGCGATCTTGACTTCAAGACCAAGGTAAATGAATATTTATGGACTTTTAAACTCTTGGACGATCTGACGTCATTTCTTTAGGGCTTCTTTTCTGGTCAATGGAATTCGGTCGTCGGCAAAATCAAGAAGGAATCTACACAGGAGGTGTTGTGTGAAATCTCTGGACAATGGTCCAATGAACTTTATATCAAAAATTGCAAGGTAAACTTTTAATTTTTGGGGATAAAAAAGAGGGGTTTGCCTAACACTTTTTTGGAAACAAGACATCCAACAAAGATATCCTGTTTGACGTCAAGGCGTCAAATATCTGTCCAAAGATCGTAGTGCCCGAAGCAGAGCAAGACAAATACGAGTCGCGAAGGTAAGAGATGTCTGGATGCAAGGCACCCCCTTTTGGTTATGCTCTCGGTACTTATTTATTTTGTGATTAGACTTTGGGAAAAAGTAACACAGGCGATCAGGAGCCGCGATATGGATACGGCCACCAACGAAAAGACGGCGGTCGAGGACGACCAAAGAACCAAGGCACGGACACGGGAGGAAGAAGGCATCGAATGGCGCCCTCTCTTCTTTGACCAATCCAACGACGATTATAAAATCAAGGGTTTTTCCAGGTGAGAAATGCACATGCCTTCAACTGCTGTGAAAAGAATGATCTGCTCACATATATTTGTAGTATCGATTTTAACGATTCTGCCAAGGCGAAGGAGCGTATTCAAGAGCTCGTCTTTGCAAAGCATGCGCTGCAGTAGCAAAAGCATTAAACTAGCCGTCCCCCATTTTTCTCTCTATACATTCATACTGGGAGGGCCTCGTTCCATCTCTACTTGATACACCGCCATTCTCACCTTATATGCAAGTAAAAGCGCAGTGTGGATCTGATCATGCGATGCGCCAACGTGGGTCGCTCCTTTTAGATGACTTGATAACTATACTTTGGCTATAAATACGTGCATCTTTCGTGGTCATGTGTAGAAGAGGGGTTGTTTTATATTTCTTCGTACCTGAGGACCTGCTCCCATGACGTCAAGCGCCACAATCATGGCAAGCTGTGTCTCAATCTCGTCCATGTATGCCGGGTTGGATAGAATGTGGCCGTAGCAATAAGTAGCGAGGGTCCAGTGGTCTGGACTCGCCTCCTCGATCGCACTCTTCATATTGGGCGCACTGCTGCCATACACCTTCTGATAATATGTTTCCCCTCGTCGGCTCCACAAGTCGCGTTCTTCTGCACTCCCGGGCTCACTATATGTGGGATACGGTAAATGGGATGCCTATGTAAAAGCGTCATAGAAGGGGAGTATCGCCTTACATAACACTGGAATGCCTCAACTGGTCAGCAACGCCTATTTCTTTTGCATACCCCATCAGTACCATTGTACTATTCAAGGTCTATGTAGCGCTCATATCAGCCATTATCCTTTGTGTCGCTGTATCTTCTAGTACCCTTGGAAAGCTACTGTGAAAGGAGGTCTTTACGAGCGCCATGCGGATTTTTTCGAGCAACGTCTTAGGATCGTCTGGTTTATATTCGGAATCCATGAAATGATGCAGGACGGGGGAAACGGCTTGGGAATGGCCTGCAGCAGTAAAGGCGACACACTTTTACGTAGGTCAAAAGAAGATAGTTTTATAGGAAATCTTTCACCTACGAGAAACATTATGATCTGGCTCGGTGTCAAGTACTGTGGATCTCGTTGTAAAAGCGTGGCGAGAATAGACTGGTATTCAAATTCGGCAGACATTTAAGTAAAAAAGTACGCACATAGAGAGTGGAAAAGAAAGAGAAAGAGAGACAGGCGTCTGCTCGCCTCGGATGTCTGCTTTTATGTAAACATTATATGCAGCCACAGGTCTGCACATCATTTTTTTTACATACCAATCGTATCATCCTAACGCGTAGCGCCACAGCAGCCATATTGGCGATGAAGCCTTTGCTTGCGTGTCACATCCATCGGACACTGATGGCATATTCAGGAGCACATCCTACATTTTTATTATGATAGACAGATGTATGTTATGTTGTGCATGCCGTAACACGACGCTTTTATTTCATCCCCAGCAGACATGAAGCCTTTTTACACGGGACCACAGGCACATATACCTTACGATGTACCATAGTAATTTTGACCGTGTATAGGAGTAAAGGTGCCTAAGTCAGAAAGAAGGTCCAGCTGTTGTAGTCGCCTACTTTTAATATATTCAATCATGGCTCCAATTATATTAAGATGCGTACCAAAGGCGTGGCTCGATCCTTTGTGTTGGCAATATTGCGCTAACATTTGTTGTGCTACATACGGTGAGCGTCTGATTTTGTTTGCATCGTAGAGTGCCTTGTGTACCGAATAGTCACGGAGCTGGCCGAGGAACATGTCTCGCCCCTGTTCCAAGTTACCCAGCTGAGAAAAGAAAGCAATGCCATGGTGGAATTGTCGCAAATAACAATGTCCATAGTCCATATTGGAGCATGTGCATAAATGCGTATGTATGAGTTTATCCTGGGGTCATTTGAATTCGTCAAGCGATCTGTAGTATTATTAGCTGAAAATAACGCACAACAAATCCAGTCTCCTTGCTTTTTGTCAAATCAAGTATCGCCCTCTTGCCACTCTGGTAGTTTATAATAAGAATGGTTACAAAGCATATATCTCTCAGACATGATGGATCTGACATCAAAGCGTTCTTACTGCCCTATTCTGTTCAATCTAATCATTCATTCGAGGGAGAACCTGCTACAAGTCAATATTGTACGTGACCATTTCCACCTCGTACGTGAGTCAAACCGAGCGCGAATTAGACCTCGGCTCTTCCAGCGATAGTTGCTCCTATGACATGGTTAATTGGATAAAGTAAGTGTACTAGCTTTAAATTGTGGGGTGTATCAGTTTTATCTTGATCCAAAAGATACACAACGTCAAATGCGACAATCATGGAGATTTGCATCCCGAGGTCATTCGTTGGAGCACTATGGTCTGTATTTGAGACATGTATGCTGCGGTCGTCATGAATGTTTTTTTTTGCAGGTATCTTTATATTATGAATTGTTATTCATAACATTTACTGTAATTTTTGCAGAAAATAAAAGATATAAACTCTCGGATACTTTTGGCTCTGAGCCTTTGAATACTCTTGCCATTCATCGCGTAGTCTCTCCTTGAGCATGGATTCGTTATATTGACATAGGTAATTTCCATTTATCACTACATGAGAGAACTGTGATGATTTATGGAAAAGATTTGTCTAAACGATACATACTTTTGTTAGTGCAGTAGATAATTCTGTACTTTCTGTATGTACCTCCCGGGATTAATATATGAATGAGCTTGGTAACGTATTACATAGGGCTGTCTCGTCAAATGCCGAATAGCGGCTGCTCTCGAGGCGAGCACTCATATAATAACTTGCGAATACTTTTATTATTGATTGAAATCATTATAAATTTACGCTTGGGTGTTGTAGATATATGCGAAAGCTGGCTCACGCTAGATAATATATTGATAAGCTTGGTCGACCACACTACATGTATGTGTCTTGACGGAATTATGCGCAGTCGCTTCCCTGTTCATGAGACCTACGATGCTATCGATGTCTGTATTGATGTAATAAAAGACCATCTAAAAGGCACAAGTATAAAGACAGCAGATATAAAATATGGTCTAGCCCGCATTATCTTCTTGATGCATATTTCCTGTTATAAATTGGTGGCCTGATTGCTGCCCTTGTACAGTATATAATATAACAGCCTTTGCCTGTTCACATCATGAGTAATGAAATGAATAGCATGACATGGGTGCTTGCGTATCGGTTTTTATGCTGTTTGTCCGATGCAGAGACATCGACTCATGAATTCCTTACCAATTGCGCTTCAATCAGCAAAGATAGGTTATACACAAACCAAGTTGTCAATAAGGTTCGCTTTAATATCATTGATCCCGAGATAAAAAGTCAGCATATGAAGAGTGAACGTGGCTGGAATATAAGACCAATTCCAGAAGCAAATGATGGGGGAGTATGTGACACATCCTACCAATATCGTGACACGTGGGTAAAATAGCAACAGGATATGGCAAGTAATTTTATTGGATAAAGGCATTGATTTCCAGCAGAACGACGTTTTTTTCTCAGAATTCGCAGCATATTCATACGTCTACGTATCAAAAAGGAAGCAGCCGATGGAAGAAAGAGAACACGAACAGTACGTGGTGTAGGTAATCAATATAATGATAGCCCTGTGATTCAGGTAAACAATAACATCACCTGAGACATTTTACGCGGGTCGGCGACTCCTAAAAGGCAGCAGCAGCATAATGAGCGGTACTAACTTTATCAGTCAAAGATCATCCTCATTTTTTACCTGTGCATATGTAATATAAAGAATTCATTATGATACGTACGCACAAACAGCAGTTATTGTCGGTTAGCATTAGGAGAAGATGATCCAACCGGTGAAGGGGAATAGTTTATCAAGCAAAGCGTCATACAAAGGTAGCACGATGACTGGAGCGGGATCAGAAGAAGAAGTCGGAAAGAGAACAAGGTGAGAAAGCGCGTGCTTGGTACTTACACACACCCACACCCACAGCAGACGTACAAAACGGGCGGTTCCTGCAGGAAGAATGAAACGCCGAAACGGCTCAGGTTTGGTATTTGGTGGGCTCTCTTTTTTGGACATACACCCTCTTCTTCCATGACAGCAGCCGAAGAAGACGACGCTACCTCGTCCTGCCCCAGCCATCCAAAGGCCTCTCCTCCGCCTTCTGCCGACCGCGTGCCTTTGGCCTTGTCACCCGCCGTCTCAGTCTTCCAGTTCAGGCCAAACCACCTGACGTCGACCACGACGACAACGACAAGTACCACCACCGCTACCGCTACAACGACGACGACAACGACAACTGTAACTGGCACACCTGGCACACAGAACAGGTTAAAGACGCTGACCATGACGGGGAAAACAGAAGGTCATCCCGGGCTGGACATCGCGCGGTCATCCGACCCTGTTCTGAGCCTGCGCCGCGTCGTTGCAGACAACCAAGCTCGAGCTCATCAGTCCTCTGGTGGTCATGCACAGCCGCTGCACATCAAGGATGGCTACGTCTATAAGGATGAGGTCATCATTCTCGACGAGGAGAAGAAAGAGCAGCTGCTCAAGGTGGGCGAGATTACACTGCAGAGCGAGTGGACCTTTTGGTATGACAGGTAAGGCCAAGGATCACAATGCAAAGAGAAAGAAAATAAGAAAGCGACATTGATGGTAAGTGTGTTCCTGCTTCAGGTACGTCCCCAAACTCTCTGCCGCCGAGTACGAGGCCAATCTTCAGGTGATCTCCACCGTCGGCACTGTCCAAGTAAGCTGTCCTTTGTGGGATTCTACCTTTGCTAATGGCCTCTTGTGAGTATAGAAGTTCTGGTCGGTCTACAATAACATCGATGGACCAGACAGGCTCGGGTTCCGGAGTAATTTGCATTTTATGCGGAAAGGCATCAAGCCCATTTGGTAAGCAAAAATTGGAAAAAGTGAACTCCTTTATTGACACTTTGAAAGGGAGGACCCTCAAAACGAGCACGGTGGATCGTACAACTTCAAGATCCCAAAGGCCTATTCACCTTTAGCCTGGCGTGACATTCTGGTGCTCTTGATTGGTGAGCGTGTCGAGGAATGGCTTGGCGATAACGTGTGCGGTGTGTCCGTGTCATCTCGGCAGCAGTGCGACAACTACCAGATATGGACCGCGCACACCTACAGCAATACGACCTTGGATGCTCAGATCCGTTCCAAACTCATTGAGCTGCTTAAACCAGCTGAGATCCAATCGTTCTATTACAAAGGTACGGGAAGGAACAATCTGATGTGAAGGGACGCTAAGGTATCCGCAGTGCACCAGAACCATGCTGCGTTCCAGAAGCAGCAAGCCAGCAACAGCCAACAGCCGCCACTGCAGCAGCAGTTATCGCCTAAACCTCACCGATGGACGGATAGTACATCACATTCGAGCGTGCTTCGTGGACCTCTGGACATGCGGCAAAAGATCACCGAGCAGAATATCGAAAAGGTGGTGGCCGACATTGAAAGGCTGGGTCTCAAGCAAAAAGAGAAACGTCATACCCAGCAACAACAGCAGCAACAACCACAACCACAAAAATCCCCACCGCAACACCATCATACCAATCCCACTACTACCAACTCGCCCTGAGACCCTAATATAACCCTCCCCATCTCCCGCAATATGCCATTCATTCGCTTCGTTCTTTTTTTTTTTTTCTTTCTTTCTTTATTTGATTTGACTCTCTATTTCGCCGAGGTCTTGAGCTGTGATGCGCGTTAGTGATATTATTATTTATCATCTCTTTTAATGGCTTACCTGGAGACCGTGCATGCCCTTTATATCTTCCTTGAGGATTTCATTTACCATGCGGTGCTGCTTCACAATCGTCGAGCCTTCAAAGGCCTTGGAGGCAATGTCAATGGCGTACATGGAGCCGCAGCCACCTAGAGGACAAGAGGGATCAGCATAAGAATGGACAAGACGGTGGATCTCATACCAGAAACGTCGACGACATTCAGCTTGTGAGGGTTGAGGGCCTTTGTCAATTTGTCAGCGATGAGTTGCTCGCCCTCAGAGAGACGCAGGGCCTCGGAGGTCGAGAACGAACGGACGCATCGTTGAGCGGCGAGACGGAACATGATTTACTTATGTTCGGTTGGAGGGGAAACCAAGTGTAGGTCGGACCTGTCCAAAAATTATATTCTACCGCACGCACTGTAGGGGGGCGGGGGCGGGTGGGTGGGGGGACACGGCCAAGCTAAAAACGGTTTGAATCCAGACAGATGGAAAAATAAGACACACAGATCGTTGCATTTAATGGCACCTGCTGTCTATATCATGTAAGAAAAAAACAAGCATGGCTGCTTTCTTTTTCTGGTAACATAATAGAAGAAAAGAGTCATGTTACATGGACAATACAAAGGTTAGAGTGAAAGACAAGGGCATGTGAGACAAGAACAAGCCAAGTTCAGGTTGAAGCTGCGCTTTGATTTTTTGGCTGTGTGTGCCTGAAATAAAATAAAATAAAAAAACCGCGCGTGTCTGTCTGTCTGTGTGCGAGCGCAAGTAAAAGAGAGTCGTGCATTTTGTGCGTCGAGTGCGTCGTGTGTGTGTCCGTTAAAGTAGAATACAATAGCTTCTTTTCCGTTTCCATTTTTCTTTTTTCCTTACTTTTTTTTTTTTTTTTTTTTTTTTTTTTTTTTCC
>VAFG01000172.1:304749-328296 GCA_013461545.1 Syncephalastrum contaminatum
CCACCCTTCTCGCTTTGTGATGAAAGCGGGCCTCCCTAATCATATCCCAAAAAAGAAGCCTACACATACCTTCTTTTTTTTGTCTCCTCTCTCGAGGGTATGTGCTCTAATACACACTCCTTTTGAGTCTGTCTGCCTGCCGGTGTCTTGGTTCCCTTTTTTTCCTTGTTTCAATTATCATTTGCTGTTTTATCACATATTTCTTCTCTTTTCCTTTTTGCTTTTTTAATCTTTTTGCCTCGGAGTGAGAGCGTCCGCGAAGGTTACGCACACTCAATTTTTTTTAATGATCTTTTTGCCCCACTCGGGTTGGCCTCGTTGTTTTCGCTTTCGCTTTTTATAATCTCTTTTAAAGAAGAAGGCAACGCCCTACAATCGTTTTTGTCTCGTCTCGGGGAAGCAACACCATGACCAGTGCACCCACAATTGCCTATTCTGGGTTGCTACTCCTCCTCTTGATCTCAACATGTCTACCGAATCTCATCACCGCTCAACAGCAACAACAACAACAACAACAACAAAATAATAATCAACATTCGCCTACCATTCGCTATGACGATATCGGCCACCTGGGCTTCGCAGGCAACTACGCCGGCATATCGCCCTATCTCGACACGAACCAGTTCGAGTCACTCGATCCGACCCTCTCCTCACTCGTTTTGGAAACCAACAACACCTTTGGCCTTGTTGCTTCCGCCAACGCTCCCATCCTGGCCTCCTGTGCGACTATGGGTAGCCTTGTCGTCGGAGGCAGCTTCACCGCCCTGAACAATACCCCCTTCAACCATATCGCCCTTTATAATACCTCGTCCGGCACGCTGCAAAGCCTCGGCCAAGGCCTGGATGGCACAGTTCAGTCACTTCTCTGTACAGACGACGTCCTCTACGTCGGTGGTGATTTTTCTGCCCCGGTCGGCATCAGCAATAATACCGCTTTTGGCGGCCATGTGGCTGCATACTACTTCGCCAACATGAGCTGGTCTCCGCTGCCCTGGCAGGGCCTCAACGGTCCCGTCTACACCATCACGCGTCATCCTAGCAACGGCAATGTCTTTTTCGGTGGCCGATTTGACGCGACAAGCGACGGTCAGTACTTTAATCCAAACAGCAGCCAACCTGTCAGCATGAACTCACCCACAGTAAGTCTCGTGCATCTCTGTTATGCTTTGCTATGCATCGTTCTCATTTATTTTATTTGTCAATTTTTTTTTCTGCAGAGCGTGTCATCCGGCAATGGTGCCTTGTCCGGAAACGGAAGTGATCCAAACAGCATCGCCTGCGGTGCGAATCAGAGCGATCCTTGGTACTTACAAGATGGCGTCCCTGGTTACTGGCAAGCGACCTTTGGTTACCCCATTCAGCCTTCACTGTTTCGCATCTCCAATCTTCATTCGCAGGATAAAGGTGCCAAAACTTTCAGGTAGATACTGTACCATGCCTTTTGGGTCATCCACGCCTCACACATTGATTGACACAGTATAATTGCACTCGGATCCAACGAATATTTCGAACTTTCTTACGTCGACCCGACTACGCACCAGACTGTCACCTGTTCTGAAGAGTGCACGCTGTCAAATGATACGAACCTGCAATGGCAGGACTTTACAGTCCTCAACTCGATTAAAACCAGTGGTGTGCGTATCAATATTGACGACTGGTACGGCAACGGCGGTGGCCTGGATGGCGTTCAGATTTTCCAGTCGGGTAATGTCAATCTGTTATCCTTACCCAAGCGCCCTATCTCATTTGTTTTCTATTGCTTAGATATCGGCGTGCATCCACACCTCAACAGCGGCAGCTCGCAGTGCGGGTCCAACGCGACGACGACAGGATCGACGACCAACACAACCGGCAACTGGCAAGAAAAATATGTCTACGGCACTTATCAAAACTTTTTGACCGCGACTTTCCCTTCGTCTGAATTTGCCACCTCGAATGCGTCTGTCACCTATTCTCCGTATGTCTCATATCTTTTCCTAAAATAGGGAGCTCACATGAAATGCATAATGTATGTGTGTAGGTACATACCAGCGCAGGGACAGTATACCGTCTATGCAACCACTCCCGGTTGTGTCGGCAGCAGCACCTGTAATGAGCGCACCCAAGTGGAGCTGATGATGCAGCTCACCCCTGGCGCCGCAGTCACCCAAATCCTCGACCAAGCGATCACGGAAGATCAGACCACGCTTGTCTATAGCGGTCTCATATCTGCCAGCACCGGTACATTCCAACCCACTATCACACTACGTGTGGCCTCCAACGCCACCGCGCCGTCGGACGACACGGTGTCCATCGTGGCCGATTCGTTCCAGTTTGTCCGCAACGGCACCAACGCCACCCTCGTCAGTATCCTTGAGTACAGCCCTCAAAACTATTCACAGGCCATTCTGCCTGCCTGGCGACCTCTTGCGCGTAAGTGACGTAATACCATAAGAAAAGTATTCTAACACACAAACGCACATGTGGCTGCAGAGCAACTCCCGGTAGGTGCTACAGTACGGAGTATTGATCCCAGCACCGCCCAGACGCTGTATATTGGCGGTGACTTTTCGAGCCCCAACAACAGCTACCGCAGTATTGTCAGCTACAACTACCAGGGTGGCCTACTTGAACCCTTGAATGACATTGGTGTCAATGGCACCGTCGCGGCCGTGGCCGTGTCTGGCTCGTGTAAGTTTCTACAAAAATGACGCGCGTCCTGAGCTGCAGGTGTAACATCCCCTAATTTTTTTCTTTTTCTGTAGCACTCTACGTCGGAGGCACATTCAATAGCACTGCGGCGGGTTCTACCGAGGCACTCAACAACGTGGCACGCTATGATCTCAGCGCAGGTGCCTGGGCGAGCCTCATGCAGGGCGTGAATGGTCCTGTTGGTAACATTGTGCTCGAAAACAATGCGACCGTCACTTTTTCTGGCAACTTCTCTGCCGTCGTGCCCAACACGACCGCGGCCGGCAACGCGGTCTGGGACACTGCTTCACAGCGCTGGACGGACCGTAAGACGTTTGTGGCAGGTAGCATCGTCGCGGTGTCATCACTTAATGCCTCGACCACGTCGTGGGCGGGTCAGATCCGTGCTGCGCAGAGTTACCGTGCAGATGCAGCTGCCACGATGGATGCCCAGCAAGCATGGAGACCCTATCTCTTTGACTCGGATGCGGTCGTAAATACCGGTGTCTTTTGGCACAACACCACTGGCGGCGGCAATCGCACGGTTGTGATTGTGGGTGGCCAGTTCCGAGACTTATCCAATCTGGCCATGTACCAAGACGGTACATGGAAGCCGCTTGGCAATTTACAGGGTGACATACGTGCGCTCACTATTATTCACGACGTCCTCTACATTGGTGGTGTATTTAACGGCTCGCTCGGCGACAGTCAGCCCAAGAACTTTGCCATCTACGACCTCAAAGCACAGTCCGTACAAGACACGGCCGGTGTCTATGGTAAGTTGCCCGCATGATTTTCATTTTTCATGGTCTAAGACGTCTTCTGTTAGGTGCCAATGGTGGGCCCGGCACAGTCAATGTGATCCGGCCTCAACCCGACGGCCAGGCAGTGTACGTGGGCGGCGACTTTGAGAACGCAGGCTCACTCAGCTGCGCGGCAGTATGCAAGCTCGATACCAACACACGCCAATGGAACCAGATATCGACTGGGACGGGCGTTAGCGGCCAGGTCTCCGACATGGTTGTGACAAACGACCAAGTCATTGTAGTTGGCAATCTGACCGTCAATAATGCACAAACACACGTGGCCAGCATGCACACGAGCGACACTACCTGGAAAGCCATGTCTGAAGTCAGTCCAACGACCGCCGTGTTGGACGGCCCCAACAACCAAGCCATCCTTGCCAGCGACAATGGAACAATCGGCACCTGGGATGGTCAAACGTTTACGTCTCTCAACAGCCATCTCGGTTCGGGTAGCACGATACGGCAGATGCTTTTCATGCCCATCACGTCTTCTCCGAGCGACGCGCGCTACCCACCGGACTCGGAGAGCATGCTCCTCGCCGTGGGTCATTTGCACTTACCCGACAACCGAAACGCGAGCGCGGCGCTTTTTGATGGCTCGACTTGGTATCCCTATGTTTTGTCGAGTCAAAGAGACGGCACATCTGGCCAGCTGCAGCAAGTGTTTCATGAAGCCAACTGCTGTAGTGCCAGCACGATTATTCGTAAGTGGTAGCAAGTACTAAAGGAAAAGGAGACTGACCCAAAGCATTAGACCACCTCCCTGTCCCGGCCGTGATTCTGATTTCGATCGCTATCTCGCTTGGTATCATCTTCTTGCTGGTGGGTACGGGTCTGATGGCACTCTTTTGGAAACGGCGTAATGGCCCGCCCGACTCGCCTGAACCCATGCCGCCGTACACGTCCGAACGCGGTGGACTGGCCTCGATGCTCGACACTGCCCAAGCAGGCACCATGGGAGCTGGTGCAGCGGCTGCCATTGCAGGCGCCTCTGCGCCTTCGTCTTCTGCGCCGCAACCCTCTTTCGCTCCCGCCGATCTCAGTGGAGCTGCCGGTGCCGCCGGTGGAGCTGCTGGTGCCGTGGGTGCAGGCACAGGTTTTGCCGCGCTCCTGGCCGCGGCTGCCGCGGCGAGAGACAATGACGAGCCGATCAGTGAAGAGAACCCGCGACTTTTCCATGCCAAGTATCCATTCGAAGCAAAAGAACACGGCGAGCTCAACCTCGAAGCGGGCGATCCCGTCGTCGTTACCGATGTCAGCGACAGCGTGTGGTGGATGGGCTACAAGGACGACGGCGTGGGCAACCCTGTCTCAGGCTTGTTCCCAAGCAATTATGTAGCAGAATCGGAACGATGAAGATGATAATGATGATCCATACTATATACCCCTTTTCACACACACAGACGCAGACACACGCGCACACAGACAAGACACACACACACACACACACACACACTTTTCAATGTTTAGACGCTATACTCTTTTATTAATCGTGTGCAAGTTGTAAAAACAAACGCCCCTCACATCTTATAAGTTAATGAACTCACTCGTTTCTCTTGATCCTTGACACAATATCCCATCATTATCGTTAAACGTGATCCGTTGGTACCTGCATTCATGGTCATGTTTACAAGTCAGTATCAAAAGCACCTGAGTGAGCTTAAATGAGCACCATGTGATCGCAAAGATTTTCTCTCGACATAGCTCTATAAGCTCGGGCGGCCGGGCTCTCTCTACTGCTGCATACATGTGTATAAACAATATCGTTGGCTTTCATCTCCAAATGTAGCTGTTTATATCAGTTGGGATGCTCAGGCAAATACGCATGCGCGCGCGTGAATGTTTTTATGGATATACACACACAGTTGCAAGGAGAAGATACAGACACTGGCACTATCCAGGAGATATGTTTACAAGAAAAGTAAAATGACAAAATGGCAAAAGAAAAAATAGAACAAAATACCCTCTCAGGAACAAAGCTTCATTTCGGACCTGGTGGAAAGTAGGACAAAAAGAAAAGCAGGATTCTAGTGTCGCCTGAGTCCCAAGAAATCTTTTTATACAATAGAGCCAGGCTTTATTCAATTTCTTTCCAGGTCTTTTTACCATGTTGTATCTGACAGACGATTTAGGGCTCCTGCCCTTTTTCCTGCCTTTGGGTATCATTGGCTTCTATCGTTATCTGTGGTATTTTATCAAGCTGGCTGCCTGGCTGGCCTACAGACCGCGTCAACCAAAGGCCAATCCGACCTACAACGCCGAGCAGGACGTGACGATTATCGTCCCTACCATCGATGCCGGTGAAGAGTTCAAGATTGCCGCACGCAGTTGGCTCGCCTGCAAGCCCAAAGAAATTATCATCATCACCGAGACCAACATGCTCGGCCCGCTTCAGGAGCTCGCGGATGAAGTCGACCCTAACAAGATCAGAGTTCTGACTGTGCCCAAAGCCAACAAACGTCTGCAGATGGTTACGGGTGTCAACGCCACCACGACCGAGATCCTTGTGTTTGCCGACGATGATGCTATCTGGAAGCCAACCATGCTCGACTATATTCTTGCCTGTTTTGAGGATCTCAAGATGGGTGGTGTCGGTACGAGTCAAAAGGTGCACGCGGTAGATCCGAACGGACATCAGACGGTATGGGAGATCCTCGCCGGATATCGCTTGACAAGTCGCAATATCGAGATTGCAGCCTCCACACATATCGACGGTGGCATCTGCTGCTTATCGGGCCGCACAGCAGCCTACCGCACCCTGATTCTTAAGGATCCAGCCTTCCAGTACTGCTTTACGAATGATCTATGGCTCGGGAAATACCCGCTTAACTCGGGTGACGACAAGTTCCTGACACGCTGGATGGTATCGCACGGCTGGAACACTTATGCACAGATCTGCAAAGAAGCTGAGCTCGATTCCACCTTCAAAAATAACTGGCGTTTCCTCAAACAAGTCTTACGATGGACACGGAACACCTGGCGCTCTGACTTTCGGTCTCTTTTTACCGAGCGCTACATTTGGCGTCGCCATCCATATGTCGCGTTCACCATGGTAGACAAGATTTTTAATCCGATCACGCTGCTCGCAGGCCCTGTGTTGGTCACCGTGTTTGGCGTGCACCAAACCATGTTTCGTGGCCCCACCAACGAAGGTCTCCCGGGATGGAATATTGCGATCTCGTACATCTGTTGGCTTCTCGTGACCCGTTTTGTCAAGCTATTTCCTCACTTTTTGAAGCGCCCGCTGGATATCTGGGCTTTACCTGCATGGCTAATTTTCAACTATTACTTTGCCATCATGAAAATTTATGCTTTATTCACGCTTCACGAGGTAATTTTACATGCGATCTTTAGTGCTAGCGCTCACTGTGTTTCTAGGTGGGGTGGGGCACGCGAGCTGGCATCGGTGGCGAGCTGGCAGCTGACATTGGCAAGGAGGCACAGAATAATAAGGAAGCGGATCCCGTCAAGATAGAAATGTCGGATTTCGGTCACCCAGGACATACGACTGACGCGAGTCAGCCTCATATGTCGCAGCCGTATCCTCCCGTCCATTCTACACAGGACATACCCTCTCCTCCTGCCGCTTTTGATTCCCAGCATAATAGAGGGGCATACAGATCATAACCATAGGAACTCCCTATTTTCAAAATAACGACGCATACCCTCTCACCAATTCAATATGGGTGAGCCCAAAACGAAAAAAAAAAGTCACCTATATGATAAAAATATCTTTTTTTTACGCTATTTTCTAAAATGAAGCCGAAAGAAGCTCGAGAAAAAGTATATGTTACACCAATGGTCGGTCGATCCAATGGCAGACACTTTCCAAGCCCGTCCAATGGTTTTTTTTTATATCTTGGGCTATGTGATCAACCACTCTGTAGTCAACCACTCATATAATTAACAAAACGTACGTACATGAAGATTAAATGTAGAAGAATATCGAAGCATACAATAGCGTAAGTAACGCGTTATGACTCTCTTTCCTATTCAATTTGCTATACAGCATCGAACTCACGTTTAATAATTGACGACACTTCTGCTGCAAGAAGCGGAATAGCAGCGTGTACTACCATATTTGGTACATGAAGCCATTCGTACTCTGGATGGTGATGATCCGAGCTTAAACGAAACTGAGGATAGGTATCGATAGTGAATAGTGACTTAGTAAACGCCGAAGAATATAAACGGTATAGTCCCATACGTTCACTCGTATATAGTAATGGAAAAGAAGATGTGGACTTCAGTTTCTTCTGTGTTTGCATTAGATGAGCTGTGTATTTCTGAGTTGAAGCTTTTTTATGGTATCTGTACTAGCATTTTATTTACCTGCTATTAGTACAGAATAACAGAGTACTGAAAAGGTAGTCACGTGGATGCATTTATGTCAATATCCACATAAGTGAATGCTGAAATATGCATAACGTGTCCAACAGTAAGGATGCGCGACTACATACTGGCATCGCGATGATACCTTTTAGATTGCCGTGATCTTTATCGATGTATAATAAACATAATAGGACATCAATACAACTTCAGCCAGTAGCAATAGTTGCGAAAAATGAACACTCAGAGCAGGCCATTGTATTTTGATAGACTTCCTTTGTTACTTTGTTTATACGACAAGTCTATTATACATTAGTCGCTGTAGAGACCAAAACATGGTCTATTTAACATCATGGATTAGTGCTTCGAGTCCGTCAAAGACTTGGCGGTAGTACTGCATGACTCTCAGTAAATGAATGTCACAAATCGTGTCAGTTTCAGATATAAATATGCACTTAAAAACAACACTTTGTGGGAGTACGTCTGTAGATGTTATCACCTTACATAGACTAATTCAAACAGCCAACAGGCTGGGACCTAATACAGAGAGATGTGTATCGCAACTCTTGCCGCTCTCCCTTTGAATCGCTTTGTGTTGTCTTGGAAGGGTTTGTTGTCTTGAGGGGCGATCAATCACTCTTTTTCGCATAGTACCCGACCCGTTTCAAACCAGTTGTGGCGACTTGAGCTGTTCGGTCTTCTTTTTCTCTCCTTGTCTCTCTTTCCAATCTTCTCTTTTCTTTTCTTTTCTGTCCAGATCTACGGCAAAAATGGGTCGAGCAAAGATAACCCGACCAAAGTCGAGACGAGGCTCCATCTTTCGCTTACCTAGCGATCCAGCCGTGGGTAGCAGTAGTGGAGCTTCCAGGACAAGCGACACCCTGGACACAGACAACAATCGTACCTTGGCACCACCCAGAAGTTCGATGAGACTATTGCCACATCAGGTTGCCCACGAAAGTATTCCTCCGGCGTATCAGCAGCAAGCTCAGCAGCATCAACCGACGACACCCGTCATGGCACCACCTACCATGGAGGTTCAGGAGCCGCCACCTATGTTCATGGCGTCGCCAACGTTGACACAAACAATCCAGAGACAGCTAGCCGTACCACGAAGTCTTAGCCGTGGTCGAGGTCGCACGCGAATGGTGGCGGCTGAAAATGAGACGGGGCAGATGGTGACACGGTGGTAAGTCTAAGACACGCAGGCGGAGCATGTTCTAAAGAAATTGGACTTGTCTCACTTCTTCTCTATCGTATAGGGTACGGGAGAATTATCATTACGAGACAGATCACAACGTCCCACGCAATGGCATGTACGAGCACTATCGCTCGTGGTGTGAAAACTACGGAATCCATCCTGTCAACTCGGCGACGTTTGGCAAGCTCATACGCCACGTTTTCCCTGACATCACCACCCGTCGCTTAGGCACTCGAGGCCAAAGCAAGTATCATTACTGTGGAATTCGGCGGCTCAATCAGCAGCCTTTAGCCCTTGAACAAGCACCACAGGATAATGCTGTTACTCATTCGGGATCACAGCGTCAGTTGCAAAGGCCACAGGCACACCGTCAGATGTATTATGCCCCACAGTAAGCTTTTATTTTATATTTCTGGAGCAGAGAGACTATAATATCTGGGATTTTTTACGATGCTCACTATGCATGCTAGATATTTTCCAAGCCCGTTCTCATCTGGACGTGTACGTCCCATGTATCAACAAATAACAGCCGGTCCATCCAACGCCTCGACGTTGGATCATCGCTCACATCATAACACCGACACACACTCACTTGAGACAGAGTCACCACAAACGCAGCGGTCCCTTGATTACCAAGGTAATATCGCTTTCAACATTACCTTTTCACTTTATCAATCCTAGCCTGATGTTTCTTCTTTCTATTCATGCATCACACAGCTATAGTCACATCCCAGCCTTCTATGAGTGACCAAGCCTTTATCTTTGAGGCGCCTATGACATTGAACGGCAAGGTTTTACAAGACTGCGAAAGACACTTGGTTCATTTGCTCGACAATCTCAGAACGGCATATCAAGACCATTGCGGTGAAGTTTTATCTCTTTTGAAAAAGCACAACATTACCTCGGTAGATATGTGGCATTCCTAGGGTACCCAGGGAGCTTATACATTACTTGGCTTCAGATTTATCATTGCATCTCGACATTTTACGGCGAAAATGTACAGCAAGAAATGCGGCACACCTTGGTCGCTCGATGCTCAGAAGTTATCGACAGCGTGTGGCGTTGGGACTGCGTGCTCTATGACGTAAGTGAGCGCAAGGTGGAAAGATAGGACCAAAGGTTTCGTTGGTATTGACTTTCATATGATTAGGCTATCCTCGAGTATGTTTCAATCTTCAAGCCATCTGCCACCGTTGCCAACGATCTTAGCAGCCTCGCAACTCATTTGGAGCGCTATATTGAAAGCTCGCTGCACGATTACCCACAGAAACTTGTTATTGTAAAGACGGACGGTTAGTGTGAGCCAAGTCCCAAATCATACCATAAGTGGCTAAAGTTCGTTGACATACACTTGATATGACATAGCCGCTCGCATTTTCTCGATTAAACTGCGCCGTGAGCTAAATCTAAGCCGTCTCACCGCGATCGTGGACTCTTATCTGCAAGACGCGCACATTCTGACAAAAATGGAGAACGACTGGAACAAGACCAACTTACAAGATGTGATGGACCAAGCGCTCTGGGTCACCGCATGTCCAATAGTTGCTATTCATTCCCATCGCAAGTGAATGAAATATTTGATCTATATCCTAATTAACACCGACGTTTGACGCTAGTTTATCAAGACATTCTGCAGCTTCTGAAGACACCTGGGGGCGTTGGCCAATGGAAGACTTGGATCGAAGGTATTGCTAGGGTCCATATCGACTTCGACGGCGTACGTATTATGTATCTTAGGCGGCAGCTCAATTCATTACTGATCCTATTTTTAAGCAGTCCACAAATGGTCGCAGCGTTTTCCGCAAAATACAAAGGTTGATGCTTCAGTGGAAGTACTATAGTTCTTTGATTCTCGAAGCGCTCGCGATATCACAGGCCGAGAGTTTGGGTAAATTCATGTAACATATAATGGTCTTATGACTCAATGTTCAAATCGTACGCAGACGCTTTCCGCAACTTGATCCGTTTCACAGACTTTTATATGCAATACACCCTCGAGAAGAAGCTTGCCAAGGTCTCACTGACTGAACAAAAGAATGGTGAAACACGAGAGATATCGACAAAAGGTGGCGGTCCCCTGATGGCCCATTTCAAAGCCGTCTCTGCCCTTGAGACCCCGCCAGACTCATCTGGCAATCGCTTCTACGACTTGGAATAAGTGACAAGGAAGAATGGCACAAGCATATAGCACCACAAAATAAGCAATAGCGGCTGAAGATATGCTTAAAGAAAACAAAAAAAAAGACTTACATTAATATCCATCATGACAGAATAAATCATTTCTCTTTTGCTACAACGTACAGGTTCCGGTCATTGTTAAAGGTGTGTAGTAGAGTCGAATGAAAAGAGTAATTTAGCGTGTGAGTCGTCAAAGACTATGTAATGCAATATACGGCTTATATGCTTGTTAACCAATCCGCTTAGAAATCCTTCTCTACAGGGTATTCTCGTTTCAAATAGTGATACAGGAAGAATATATTTTTTTGGAGCGCATCGTTGAGATTCCTTCGTTTAGGCATCTAATGACGGTTCAGGTCTATCAGAAGGATTACGAACATACGAGTAAATGAAGAACGACGTAAATGCTAAGTCCAATGAGAATTTGCAGTCAACTTGTGAGAATATCATCGTCGCTTACATATATCCTTACGACCAACTAGAACATTAAAATCTGGGTGAGACAAACACACACATATCTAATGCATGCTAAGACGGAGCTTTATTTATTCACCCCATCATATAAGTACTATTTGTTTTTTCCATTGTCTCGTTTATCAAGACTTATAAACCTGTCATTCAACGGCTAGCCCTTTCGCGTTGCCAGCTCGGTCCGTACCGTCTGCTCTGTCTGCAAACACGCTGCTATCTTTCCAGCACCGGCAATATATCATTCCTGGTCAAAGATCTCAATTGGTCGCTGTGCCACAATCCAAAACGACTGGTATTACCGTAGCAGCTAAAACCCAATGTATCGAAGTCTGGCCAAGCCTTCCTCGGACCGAGCTTGACACAGGCACACAAATCAGACAGAAGGATATCTGGAAATTGAACGAAAAAGGTCTTCCGTTTCGTTTAAAATGTATGTAGGCATACTACTCATAATGGTATTGTGTGTCCGCCATCAGCTTAGCAAGACCTTTGTCAAATGCTTTCGAACGCATCAACTGTCAATGGGTGTGCATACCCAACGCCATACTATAGTCAGCAAGCCAGGAGTCCAGTGGATGAAACAGTAACTCTTGAGAACCATAGTCAGCGACGCCTCCTTACTGTAAGTTCGTAGCCATCGGAAATGCAAAGCACAAAGCACACACTCCAAGCAAATCAATACTATGTATTTGTATAGCATGATTTTTGTACCTACCTAAGTATGCACACATACCCACACGGGCTTGATTATATACGTCCACCATATATACTTGTATGAGACACAATAATATGCATAACAAACAATCGGTCTGTCAATGAGCTTAGTTCTGTTTGCTTGAAGGATGGAGGTATAGCTGCGAATAGAAGAGAAGCAGTAAAATGCCCACTATCCTCATTATGCAAACCCTGCATGTGAGTCTGCTATACAACGCGCTGCATTGAAAATACATCTGATGCACGTACATTGTGTTTAAATGTCAGAACATTTGGCATATTTTGAGACCATATTATACTGTCTTTCTTCTAAAAATATAGTCAATTGACAACTATAAAGTATTAGGCATTTTTCGTTAGCTTTCGCTGCGTGATGGTGCCTGAGTAATGTGCGTCTTACCCAAAAAAGAAAAGTTTTGTCGCACAAAGGGACTGCGAAAAAAAAAGATGCAAAGTGCCTGCTAATGTAAGTGTCTTTAGGTGATCACGTATCAGTGGCTCGTTTTTGAATTGTTGCAACAGCGTCATGCGTTCAGTATCGACAGTACCTTTACATGTATCAAGTCAGGTGTTTCTTAATTCTGTTTGCTTTTGTTTGCAACACACACGATGAGAGAAGTCAAGCCTCGTAAAAAGTTTTTTTTCTTTCTTTCGCTTCATCAGGGCCGAAAAAGAAAAGTGACGCAGGGGCATTGCAGGGTTGGCGTAGGAGTATGTCTATTCTATCGCTCCACGGTATCTTCTTTTTTTTTCTTAAAATAAAAAAAAAATAAAAAAAAAGAATAATACAAAGCGAAAACGCCAAAAGTGAGGACGTGCAGCTTTGTTTATGTCCAAGTGGATGATGTGCGCGCGGTGGAACGCATTGAGTGACTATGCGCATAGAGACAAGTCCAGGTTAAGGGGGAAAATGCGGGATCCAGGTACAAGAAGAAAAGAAGAGACAGTTAAAAGGGGAAAGAAGTGTACCGTAGATTGTAGAGTGAACGGTGGAAGGAGATGGCCCAAGCGTTGAAAAGAAATGGAATGGTTAAAATGGGGGTTAGAAGGGAGCACGGACACATGGTTTGGGTGACACGACTCAGCGTTTTGAGAAGTATGTATTAGATTAGAATGGTGCGATAAGACGCATGGCATAGTGTGAAACAATGTATATATCTAGACAATTGTTGACAATCCTCCTTTTGTAAGTAATGGAGAGGAGAAAGAAAAACAAAGCACAGACACAGACACAGACACAGGCACAGGCACAGGCACAGGCACAGGCCCAGACAGCACTAAAAGTAAAAGAGAAAGAAACAAAGAGGATATTACACGAGTTCATATATGCAGTCACGACATATAATAATAATAGTAGAGCTTCTCACCGCCGTTTGAGGTGTTGCCCTTTTGTCTTTTCTGGTGCCGACCCGACCTGACCTTTGCCCCCTTCTTCCATCCTTCCCCTCAACCATCACAATGGAGCTTCTTCACTCCAAAATTACAAAACTCAATGCCCTCTGTGCCTCAATGGAGATGCCCATCGAGCCTCCTATGCTCAAGGTATAACAAATACGCATATATTTCTTTTCTTTGCTCATATCCAGTAGCATGTTCTGTATGAAATGGACCGACTCCTAGCCCACGAAGAATTTGAGCGACGAATATTGACCGCCGATATTGAAGACGTTTTGGTACGACTCCCCAATAATAATTCTATTTTAGCATGAATACCTAACTATATGTACGCTATCTTGATGAATGCAGAACAGTATCGAACGAGCATGTCAAATTCTGGGTGTGGCGATGGCCAATATGTTTGGTTCTGGTCTCTTTCCGGGAGGCGAGGAGTACAATGATCTGGCCAACTGTCCGCCTATACCCACCTTTTCTCGCCTGAAAGCTCTCAAGACCTTGGACTCTCGACTGCTGAATGTATGCAAAAAAGAAAAAAAGAAAAAAATCCGGGAGGAATGCTTACCCACAGGTGAATACTGAATTTGGCAGGAGGTACGCGAACGACGTAAGCTGGTCAAGAAGTGGCTCTCGCAGATCAAATGGCTGGCTGCCGAGCTCGGTCAACCTTACCGCTTCCGACACTACAAGGTATATTCTCAAAGATATTTGTACAGCGTATGGCGCGTTGTTTACCCTTGCGTCTTGTGTATAGGAATACGATTCGGACTTGAGTTGGGGCACCGTCCAAGACATTAGCTGCGCCCTGCGGGATCTGCGCCAGAAACACGTAAGTTACACGCTCATTTTAATTACAAAAACAAACATGTTTTGTTTTTAGACCACCCGCCAAGCTGCATTTGAGTTGGCCGCTCGCGCCATACACTATTTCTGGACCGTCCTTGACGTTCAACCCGACACTACCCAACCGTTGCAGCTCGAGCTGGCTCGACTGTGCGATAGCCTGCCACCCGCACCCACAGATCTTGATTCCAAGCCGTCGAAACGCCTGTCGAGTGATCACACCTTTATCTATTATCGCGCTGGCTTGCCAGAACCGCTTCGGCTCACCCCCGAAAATGTCACAGCTCTGACCGACTTGGCGTCCGAGCTTGAAATAGATTACGACACCCGTATCGCTCGTTACCGGCGCTATGTCGCCAGTATTGAGAACCTCTGGGAAAACACCAAGGTGCCGCCCTCTCATCGCTGTACAATCTATGCCTCCCTTCGACACGCCAATCTCGAGAAGGTAGGAACAAGGTTGGCCTCTCTCTCTTTACGTTTGCTTACCTTTGAATAGCTGGAACACGAGTTTGACAAGACCAAAGCCATTGTAAGCCGGATGACGGACGAATACATTGATAAGGTAAGACCGAAACAGAAGTCATTGGGCAGGCACTCATGCACCATGAATATCCGTAGTCGCGCGAAAAACTAGAACATCTTTGGGATGCTGCTCTCTTGACGCAAGAAGAACGCGCCGAGTTCATGGCCAGGCTCCACGAAAAGGCAGACACGATGGATGAGGTGGAACGAACAGTGACAGAGCATATGGAGTTCTTGAAGCGCATGCAGCCGTGCAGTAAAAAAGTGGCACGGCTCATGAACAAGCGCAAGGAATTGATCCAAAAGATGATTGATTTTGAGAAGACGGCGTCCGATCCGAACCGTCTCAAAGGTTCGAGCTTCCGGTTGAACGAGGAAGAGCGATGGCGCAAGACGTGCTTTCCGACCTTGCTCTCGTTGGACGATGCCCTCTGGGATGCCGTAGTTGAATTTGAGCGGGCCCTGGGCCGCTACTTTTTCCACGACGGCAAGCGCTACCTCGATGTTTTGCGCGACGAGATCGCCGACCGTGCTGCAAATCAGACCTTCTTTGGCTTCCTCGACCAAGCCAAGGAGGGTCGGCCTGCCAGCAAGGCCCGACCTGCCTCCTACGCCGGCAGAAGCCGCACCAGCGACATTTCGCCTATGCCCACCGCTTCGACCTCGACCTCCTCCGTTCGTCCTTTGCCTCCAAACCGGGCCAAGACGGCATATGATGGTACACCTTCGCCGTCGACGTCTGCTTCGCATCTCCGCGTCCGTCGATCGGCAGACGGTCTCGCGTCGACCCTGTCCATCCAGACACCGTCGCCCACTACATCGCGTGATCGATTGAAACCCAAGGTGGCGTCACCCACCGCCAACGGGGCGCGACGGACGGGTAGCGTATCTCCAGACGTACGCCAGCGTACGGCCATGCGCCAGACCAAAAGCGAGCTGACCGCAATCCCACACAGCCCACGCCTAGGCCGTGTCTCGCCCGTGCCGGCTTCACGACGCACGTCAATGCAAAGTCTGGGGAGCAACGCGTCGCCTGAACCCTACGTGCAGTCACCCTCGTCGCTGGTCAAGGCGGACCGTCGCGGGAGCACGCCATCCGCGCTGGATCTTAATAAGGATCCCTCACCGACGGGCAGTGTGTCCAGCAACAGCACCAGCAGTGGCGGTAGTAGCAGTCGAAGTGCTGTGGCAGAAGAAGAAAAGACGCCTATTCCCGGCGGCGAGAAAGAGCAGCAGCCTACCAACTTTACGGCGAGTATGATCGACGACAAGTTACCCACCAACAAAAGGTCGGCGATACCAACCCCATCCCGGAGCTTCAGCAAGGCTGCGCACCTCTTTGACGACCCATCTAAGATGCCGCCCACCCCGCCTGATGATCGAAGGGATCAATATATAACCAAAAAGACCAGCCGGATACCCGTGAAGTCGCTCGAGACCTTGCGCCAATCGTCGAGTGAAAATGCCTGGAGTGGTTCCAAGCTAGCTGCCAAGGCCCATGAAAAGGCCAAATCTCTCTCTACTAGCACTACCACCGTCAATCACGTCGACTCTAGCTCCTAAACTTTGTACAAATGCTCTTTTTTTTTTTCCTTGTATCATACGCAAACAAATCGTCGTTTTTTTTTCTACTCTATACATTAAAATAGAACTCAAATTTACCCACTTTCTGCGACACTTCTTTCAGGAATTGTGAACTCAGACATGGACGTGATCAAAGCTGTCCATCATTATGTGGACAAAATGATGCAGGACGTGCCTGGCATGAAGGCACTTTTGCTCGATACAGAAACGGTACCGCTACTTATTACATACACGTACGCGAATAGACTATTGAGCGTTTTTGTAGACGCCGGTTGTGTCTCTTGTGACCACGCAGTCATCGCTGCTGACCAAGGAATGCTACCTCATTGACCGGATAGACAACCGAAACCGTGACAAAATGAAGCACCTCAAGTGTCTTTGCTTTCTGCGGCCAACACCCGAGACGATTCGTTACCTCATTGACGAGCTGCGTGATCCTGCATACGGCGACTATTATTTATGCAAGTACCTGGTCTATCAACACACGTTTACATATATCTTATACATTGCTTGTAGACTTTAGCAACACATTGCCCAAAGCAGACCTTGAGCGACTGGCAGAAGTGGATGAACACGAAGTGGTACGCGAAGTGCAAGAGTACTTTGGTGACTATCTAGCCGTCAACCCCGACTTGTTCTCTCTCGGCATGAAAGACCTCCTCATCGACTCGTCTGCATACGAACAAGCCGTCCATGGTCTCTCTTCTGTTCTCCTCAGCCTCAAAAAGAAGCCTGTTATTCGCTATGCAGCAGGAAGCACCGTCGCAAAACGTTTGGCCTATGAACTCCAGGTAACCATCATCGATCCATCATGAAGGTAGCACTAAGCTGTCTTGTATAGCAAAACATTCAAAGGGAGGGTCAGCTGTTTGATTTTCGGCGCCCTGACACGCCTCCTGTGCTGCTTATTCTCGATCGGCGCAATGATCCCGTGACACCCCTTTTGACACAATGGACCTATCAGGCCATGGTCCACGAACTGATCGGAATCCACCACGGTCGTGTCGACCTGTCGCATGTCCCTGACGTGCGCAACGAGCTCAAGGAAATTGTCCTTTCGCCGGACCAGGATCCCTTTTTCAAGAAATCCATGTATCTCAACCTTGGTGACCTTGGTGCCACCATTAAACAATACGTGGACGAGTATCAAAGCAAAACAAAATCCAACATGAACATTGAATCTATTGCCGACATGAAGCGGTTCGTCGAGGAATACCCCGAATTCCGCAAGCTGTCCGGCAACGTGTCCAAACATGTTGCTTTGGTGAGTGAGCTCAGTCGACGTGTGTCGAGCGAACACCTCCTCGAGATCAGTGAGCAAGAGCAAGGACTAGCCTGCAATGAGAACCACAATAGCGACCTGAAAAATGTCCAGACAATGATCGAAAATCCTCAGATCTCGGAGGATGCTAAGGTGCGCCTTGTGCTTCTCTACGCGCTTCGGTATGAGCGCATGCCCAACAATGCCATCAAGTCGCTGATAGGTCTCCTCGATCGCGTCGGTGTCCCTGAGAAAAAGAGCGCGGTAAGAATGCCCAAACAAGGACCCCTAAACCTTTGTATTTATGGACATGGTAGCTTGTGCCTGCGATTTTGGCCTATGCGGGCGCGCAACAACGCCAAGGCGACCTGTTTTCTAACCAGACTTTCTTGTCACGTGGCCGTAATGCGCTCAAGGGCTTGAAGGGTGTAGAAAACGTTTATACCCAGCATACACCTCTTCTGGCCGAGACACTTGACTTGCTCATCAAGGCAAGGCTCAAGGATACCTCCTACCCGTTTGTCGAAGGAGGCCAATACCAGCGGGAGAGGTAAGACTTAAAGATTGGTGCAATTTAGGATCGCTTACCTCTGGAATTATATCTAGGCCGCAAGATATCATTGTCTTTATGGTGGGTGGCACGACTTTTGAGGAGGCGCGTTACATTGCTCAGCTGAATGCAACCGTTCCTGGTGTGCGTATCGTGCTCGGTGGTACCTGCATCCACAACTCTACAAGGTGAGAACCACGTTCATCTTCTACAACTCGAGAGCTAACAGGATTTAATAGCTTCATGCAACAGCTGGAAGAAATTGACCTTGCCTTTGCTCGCCAGAGCCGCGCTTAATCACACTGTACAATATAAGTAACAATTTCTAATAACGACCTCGTACTTCTTCACGTACATATTGGAATGAGGAATCCGCTGAGTGGAATCATCCATGGACAAAACGCGAATGTGATCGTGTGTCACACAGACTCAAACCGGTTTTAGCGGAACACTGCATTTGCATTACCACATGTTCCTGCTTCGCCCATTCCACCCTCTTCTTGAAAACCAGATGAGTTAAACCCCTCCCTTATTTTTCTAACGCAGCCGAACACGACTCATTAAATGGGAGGTCAGCAGATGACGCGTACACCCCATCCTCTCCATCCCCAAGAGTACCGTCCTGAGCCTTGTGACACTGCGCAGTATGTGGTGCAATGGTCCCCACGTCGTACATGTTCAAAGTTTTAGGCGCGCTTTTATATACGTTATATCTTTGTATTCTATCAATATGGATGCCTGATATGATTCTATTGTATCGTTGTATGTTGCAATATTATGTTGAAGTATAACTGGAAATATACAAAGATATAGCAATGCCTGGAAGACGTGTGCAGTTATGCAACAAGGTATAAGAATGGCAGATTAAGGTTCTATAATATAACAGGAGGCAAAAACAGAATCATGAGTCAGAGCATTCGAAGCAAGTGAAAAGCAGCAAGAAGTAGCGTGTGTACCTGGTAGCGCATATTGTGTCCGTGTTACTGAAGGAGATGAACTACATTATATTGCATTCGTCACCAGGCAAAGGTTTTCCTACCCCAACTGGATGGCGAGGGGCCCACCAATTGGGATTTCCTTGAAGATTTGGAGGTGGTCCAGGCGGGGGACCCGGTGGCGGTGATGGTGCTCCTCCTCCAGGTGGCCCGCCTGGTCCTCCTCCTGAGGGCATTCCTGGAGGACAAAATGGGCTCATAAAGACATTCACGACATTATGGGGTGTAGCGTATTGCGCGTTGGGCATGAGCACACCGGCTGGTGCATCGCCGTTTCCGTTTCCGGTCATTTGCGTTATATGAAAGTATAAGGATGGGATATTCGAAGTTGAGCATCCAGAAGATCTTTATATATAGCCGACAGTTGTGAAAAAAAAAAAGGGGGAACTCTCACATGCAGCGTCATGAACACCCTTTTCTTTTTTTGCCGTCTGTGGCCATTGTGGCGTGTGACATGCAAAGGATTTGCTTCTTGGAAGCTATTACCAACCTTGGTTATGTCAACCAATTATCGGCGAGGGATGTCCACTGCGGCCCGTCAGCTCGCCACCTAATGATTCACAGAGTGTGACACACATGACCTTTTATTCTCTCTCGCTGTGTTCATTTTCTTTCGGCGCACAGACAACTGTCGTCTTCCGTTCCGGACTAATACCATTTTCGTAGAGCAGGATTTCGTCATGCGCAGCAGAAAGAGGAATAAGAGAGTAAATGGACACGCTACCGCCGCCGGCGCCGCCTTTGCCACCGTTGCCGCAAAAACAAAAAGAAACCAGCGGCGCGCGTGTGACATTCTGTATTTCCTTTTTTCATTTTACAGAGGAGTAAAAGTATGGTGGTTAGTGCTCATGACAAGGTCGTATGTATGAGTCGCTGACACTTGCAGATGTTCGTTGAGCATATTTATCATGACACACTTGTTCACACGGAACACAGTATGTCAATGAGAAACGATCACAGTTTCCCGCCAAAATAATAAACTCTAATTAATATAAAGTAGCATTACTCCGAGAATAGAAACTCTTCTCAAACGATGAGCCGAAACTTCACTTTTGTACGCGTCAGATGATACACCCAGGAACAAGTGTACCGGCGCGCATTGCGAGTCTGGACAAGCCGCATTACTACGGCAGAGTTCGTGGGTTCCTACCGTATAAGCCTCTTTGTCTTCTACCTGCGCCTCCCCAATGATGAATTCGGAAACACGATGATAGGTAAAAGAAGAAGACTCGAAAAATGACGAACTTGCTTCATGTGGAGCTAGTTCTCATTTACTTAAATTTACTCAGCAAAAAGTGCTATCTTTTTCCTCCACAATCCCCAGCTTCGGTAATCCAACAGCCCCAATCAGACGAGCACATGCACTATTGGCAGGTAAGCACGATCATTTTCTTATCTCTAACATCATATGATGTAGTTACTTGCATGGATCCTTGATACTGAACAGTTTCGTTACTATTCTATGAGATGCAATTGTGCGTGTAATTCTTGTTCTTCCCTAAGTGGACCTTCACCTGCGTAGGCCCTCATATACTTTTTTTTTTTGGATCTGGACATTTCATGCGAGTCAGGCACGTCTTAATTGGCAGTGTAGTTGTCCCATAGGCCGTGAAGAGTGATCATAAATGGTAATTGTATTACGTACGTCACGGTCGTGCTTTACACTCTGCTATGTTTGGTGGCACTAAAGAAGCGACAGAAGTACACGAAAAGCACGTATACACTGCCAGGGCAATATATTTCGCAGAGTGATATGCATTATATACCACGGATGCTAAAGCTCGGCATCCAGCCCGTGCTCATTTCGTCGGTACAATCAGGACCACTAAGTTTTTATTTTTGATCAAGGAAATGAGACGTAGTTGATATGAATATAGTTAGCAGCTGCCGTTGTACTATCAGCGACATTATCCCGAGCTTGTTAGGCCTCCTTAGCATTGGATTCATGCACCACATGTCCCAAGCAGTGTAGACTCTACTTTGCTCACCGATAGTATCAAGCCTATATTCAAGCAGTAGTATGAGGTTCTCAACCCAAAAACAGCGACACCATTGTAGAAGTCATCAGCAGGAGCCCGGGTCTGCGTAAGAAGAGTCTTTCTCCTTCCTTTTGCAATAGCCATCACATATGGGGTGTAGCAAGCACATGACGCATAGATATAGCTTATGTCACGTACTCGATATGGTAATACAGATATACTTTAAAGATCTGTGCTCTGCACAGCATGGATATCATGTACATGTAGAATGGGTATAGGAGTGTTTCGTGCGGTCTATGCGCACTACAAGGGAAATGGCCCCTTTTGTATACCGAAATACGTTCCTGATGGTTACTTGAACAATTCTCGGAACTCAATACACTGTGGTACCTATCATCTCGATCATTGTCATTGAAACCATCGTGCATCCAGGATGGTTCTCGCCAGCAAATTCACTCTGGTGGTTGTTATTCATTTGCTCTTAGATACTTATGCAAGTATAACCTTCAGCCATATAGGTAAGGCTTGCTTTTTTGCACACACCACTAGATTTTCTGATGATATTAGCATAGCTTTCCTCTACCATCTTCCTATCATGGACTAGCCGAGGTGATTTGTCTTACTGGAGCGTTATGGCGAATTATAGTACAGAAACTGTTGTAAGTACAACTGCCTACTTTGAGGGATACGTACCTATCTTAGAGCTGGCATCAAGCAAAATGGCTTACATGAATGGTACGATAGTACCTGCTAATCCAACGTGCTGCTAGTATATCATCAAGGGAAGTCTCGGTGTTCTTATACAAGAGCAAAAAACAAAGATGGCTTTGTACACGGACTTGCCTGCATCTTGGAGCTTCAGACGCGCGCAGATCGATCATGAGCAGAACCGCGAGTTGAACGCGTCTATCAACATAGACTAAGCTCCTGCAAGAGTAGGGCAGTGGAGGCCTGGTCAACCGCCAAGTAGCGGCCAAGAAGAGTGGAAAACCATCCCTTCTTTCGAAACATCAAAGCGCCTTGGTATGGCTTAATCGATGAGTAGCTTCATGCACTCACTGACCTGTGCGTAAGGCAGGTAACGTGATCGACTTTACAATACACTTCTATTCGAGTCAGCGGCTGCTTGAGCGAGCTGAAACGCGTCGTCGTCACAGTGCAGAATGGATGGTATGAAGTAAATTATACGCAAGCGTTTCGGATCCTTCACTGGTGAACGTGATTGAGTATTGGTCTCGTCATTTGCTTGCTGCGGCGAGGTATGCTGATGTCCATAACGGGTTTAAAAGCCGAAGATCAGACCAGACGCGCATTATAAAGCCCCCGCAGATTCAACGCAACGGTCGTTTCCTTTACTTTTTTATCCCCAATTTTTCTTCTGTCACAATGGTGCTTCCAAACCCGTTTGAAAAGCCTGACGATATCGAGCAGTGGAAGCAGAAGCTTATCGGCAAAACACTCGTCGATACCGAGGAGGCAGCTGCTCAGGCCTCCACTTCAGAGGTATTAATTATATAAAACCAGAGTCCTATCATCTACTCACTCTCTTTTCCTCGCAGGTTTTTCCCATCAGCCAACTGCCAAATAACAGACGGATCCTAAAGCCAAACGATCCTATGACAAAAGATTACCAGCCCGACCGCCTGAACGTCTTTATCACAGAAGATATGAAGGTCACCAACTGTTACTATGTTTAACGAAAACTGCAAAATTCAGTATCAATAAATTCATCGTGTATCATACAGACCTTATGTCTTCTATATTTTTTTTTTTGGCTACTGCGCGCAATCGTCAACGAATGACTTTATTTTTTAGGGCTACCACTTGTGTAACCTTTATCTGCACGATTGCATATTGCTTATTACATACATTCGAACAAGTGACTTTTGAACATCATTGCTTTTTCTGTGCTAGTAGCGCCCATGACCCTTCTGTTTGTTTATCAACAGCGTCCTTATTTTTGGCGGTGAAAATTCAGCATGTTTCAATCTATGCTAGGGGCAAGTAACTACGTCCTGGTTTCTTTTTCTTTTTTTTTTTTTTTTT
>VAFG01000172.1:328496-344761 GCA_013461545.1 Syncephalastrum contaminatum
GGGCAAGTCAGCAAAATAGCAGGCAGCGGAAGGCTGTGTACCGCAGTTTTTTATGCTTAATGCCTGTGTAGATAAACAATACTTAATCTGCGTCTTGTCAGAAACACTGGAAGCTCGACTCTGCACAGACGTCCCGAGTCATAATGGTCTACGTCATGCTCATTATGTATTGGCTGGCCTAATAAGACGCATTGTTGGATGCAAGTCGCTAAAGTAGTATAGACACCGAGATATACATTGCCACTGGTACAGAATGATGGGGTTCGGCGTTACTGATATCTCCTTTAGCGTCGTCGTACAATTGCCTATATTGGATATAAAAGCCGGACGCCAAAAAACATTTAAAAGGTCGATAGATTCTATTCTCCCTTTTGAATTTCTTCTATATATCTACTTTACTGCTATATCATAACTATGTGCGCCGAATTGACACACGAAGAGAGACAGAAGTGGACCATCTTGAATGATAAAGTACTTGTTAAAGATGAAGAAGAAGCTGCTCAAATAGCTGCTCAGGACCCTACAAAAGAGGTATGTACGACGCACTTTGCAAATGCAGATTGCAGGAATATCCATGTACTCATTTACCTTCTCCGTAGACATTCCCCATCAGTCAGCTGCCAAAAAATCATCGTATAATTAAGGCGGGCGATGGCGTCACCATGGACTTGCGCCGAGACCGTTTGAACATATGCGTATATGATGATATGAGAGTCCAATATTGTTTCTACGGTTAAAACACGTAAATATGTATGGAAAACTACCGACACGGAAACCTGCGCAGCGGAGTGAATGCCCTAATCTTTCCGGAGGGTGTCGTGCCTTGGCTTATTTATTATGTCGTATAACGTTCGCTTACGGTAGTTAGTGGTTGGAGCCTATTCTATGTAAGGGATTAATTGTCTATCCCAATGAATATTAGGAAATAAACATCCACGCTTCAGCAAGTTGTAAAATAAGTCATTCTACTTATGACCCGTCAGAAACGAAGATAGTGCAAAGAACACAGTGCGCAGATCATGCACGATGTGACAGACGGTTCATCTACTGATAATTGTAGTCGGGCTTTATCGCATCTGGCTCAGCGCCACATACTAATATTATAAAGTTGTTCCGTTATGGGTACCTTTGGTCGTGCGGCTATGCTTGGACTCCGCGGAGATATCGTCTTCTTCGCTGTCCAATGTAGTTGTAAACGACATATTCACAGAACTTATTACCAAAGGGTGGATTGGCTACTACTTCCTTGCCTCAATTAAATGACATCAAAGGGCCATAATATTTATATACCTTGTCATTATCAGGCAGGATTTTCTCTAATACTATGATTCGATCCAGCTAGTACAGTGTAATCAGTAGATGAAATTATATACTTCACTTTTGTTTGGACCGAGTCAACATACACAGTCGAGTGCACATAATCCAGAGACCACAAATATGACATGAGGGTTAAGACATTTCGGGGGATTTGTAGCTTCACGGTACCCGCTTTTAACCTTTCTCTTTTTCTCTTTTTACCGTCCTAAAGTAAACGCATTTTAAAGATGAGTTTTCTATGGAGAGCGCTCACAAGCACTTTGGCCTATTTCACATTGGATGACCCGTATTATCCGTAAGTCAAGCCAGAGCCAGAAAAGGCTCTTCTACTGCTCATGTATGGATGACAACGTCTCTCTGATATCTCTGGAGTAGCAAAGAATACTCCGAAGACGACCACGAAATTGAAGGAACCAGACAGCCCGCCAAAAATGCGGTGGTGACAAAGACACACGTATGCAAGCTTTGTGGGAAACGATTCGGTCGGCCTACGACCCTTGACGCGCACATTCGGACCCTACATGCCAAGGCACACCATCCGCGCAAGGCGGCCCAGCTAGAAACATGTCCGCACTGCAATGTCGCACTTGCGCCTAGTAGTATAGCGCGTCACATGCGGGTAAAGCATCCTAAAGAGAAAGCGAAAAAGGAGGAGAGGTGTAAGACGTGCGGCAAGACATTTAACAACCTGTCCGGTATGCGGCGGCATGTCACGCGGATGCATTCCGGTGCACAACAGCCCGCTCGTAAGTCATCGCCATCCAAGGCGACGGAGCACAAGCATGAAGATGAATACGACAAGATGACGTGCACAACGTGTCACCGCCGGTTCCACCGATCGAGTGATCTGAAAAGACACAACAAAGTGGTCCACCATGCACAAACTGGCGCGTTTGCGTGTCACCACTGCCATAAGCGGTTCCAGCACAAGAGTTCCAAAGATCGACACGTCAAGAGTGCGCATCCGAAATAGAAAGCTGCATAACCTTTTCCCAATGCCACACGGTGATCTATTAGTATCTGCCGAGATACCCGACTCACAAAGAAAAAGCTACGGCGAATTAATGTATAATCTAGTATATGACAATGGAAGCGTGTCTTGGAGAAGCGGCGAGCTTACACAGCCACACAAACATAACGGAGTATCCATGTAGACGTAGTATAGGGCGTATAGCGTATAGCGCCATGTATTACTGAAAAAAAAAAGGTAGACGCGTAAAAGCAAATTTCGTAAACATGTACAAGATGGAGAGTATTTAGGATGCACGCTGCCGCAAAACGCGGTCGACGTCCTGCGGATCAATATAAGCATCCTGATGGTGGGATTCATAGGCAGGTGGTGGAAGGTCATCGTGATCATTGGGATCAAACGGGTTAGTGCTAGAGCTGGCGGAAGGTTGAGGGGGAGGTGATTGCACAGGGACACGTCGTACAGAGTGCACCGGTCGGCTAGGCAGTGGTCGTTGCCTGGAAGGGTCGTGGCAGGATGATGGCAGCGAGGGTAAAGGCCGTGAGCGGCTGATGTTGGTATTCGTTTGATTGAGGGCGGTCTCGCTTTGGGTGGCCAATGCGTAGCCTCGAAATGGAGGGTCAGCTGGCATGGAATGGGTGCTCACAGTATCACTACAGAAATCTTTTGTCAGCGATACGTCGAATTCACTCGAGCTTGATTTACCTGGAGCGCGACCGATTACTTTGATAGTAGGCTGCTGTGGTATTGACAAGGTGGGTCGCTGCCTTGACAGCCGCTGTATAGAGAAACCACCGTTAAGCTTCTTGGCAAGGTTCTTGGCATAGAGCTCATACCTGTACTACCGGCAATGACGTCCTTGATGGTGGACCGGTCACGGTGGTAGTCTACAATAAGGTAGGTAGATGAGTCAAGTGAACAAAAAACAATACTGCATTGACGTACTTCTCCAGTCTTGCGGGATAGTCGGGGAAAACACGGCTGTAAAGATGAAAGGCTTAATTAAATGACAAAGCAGGACAGTATATGGCGTACATGTTGAGGAAGAAGAAGTGGAGGTGTGTTGAGGAGGATCAGGTCTTGTTGGACGTATACGAGAACGAGGCTCCCTTGCCAAGTCTTGGCGCCACTGGGCGAATTCTTGCCGAGCATCGACAAATGGCTATGGGTTACGCAAGAAAAATCTTAGTGGACGGCTGTCTAACTAAGCTCTTTAAGAATTACATTTGTCACACTCTCATTACTGTTGCTGCGTCGGCCAGTCCTGGAAGGCGGCTATCATAGTATGTCATGTTATGCTATGATGAATGATACAATAAGGGCAACATTATGATCGACATACGGGTGCTCTGTAGGCGAGGTTGGAAGCCGAAGCTGTATGACGTGGTACGTTCCGTGGTGGCGGTGGTGGCGGTTGTGAAGCAGAAGAAGAAACGGAAGGGTCTGTCATGCCAAGCAGAGTCTCAAAAGCAGGCTCAACATGCCCATGGTGAGAATCAAGGACATGCGCAATAACATCAGCGTCAAGTGTAGGAAACGCTTCCTTGAGCGTATCAAGTTGACTGGTCAGGAACGGATTCGCCATTCGCCAAGAAGAAGAAGAAGAATAATAAAGGAGTGGCAGAAAAGAACAGAAACGAATGATTGAACCTGGTGTAATAATTTGCAAAAACGCACGGTCTATGTGCTACCGGAGTCCTTTTTTTAGTGCGTCAGCCCTTCCATGCATATCCATTATTTTTATCGCTGATTGTGTAAAGTACTATGAACGACGGGTTTGAGGGATTCGTGCTGGCGTGGAACAAGTTGAGCATGCGTAGGCGCACGAGTCCTGATAAGGCTGGGACCCACGTCGACAAGCACACTGAGATTAACACACTAAATCTGTAAGGCCCGAACGTACTGGAAGTGAAAACAATGGGAGAACTTGAATGTAGGGCCAAAAGTATCAGACTTCAGGCCCAGAAAACTGTGAAACCAATGATCGCAGTCAAAGATAAGCCCTGAAGAATACGCTATGATTTTTTAAATGGCTGCGACCAGCAATATCCAAGCGCTGCTTCTCACAAGGGCCCAACGTCGCACTTTTGGTAGCATAAGCGCGACTCAATCCAACAGTATGGAGCGTTGTTACGATGCTGGCTTTTCTTCCATGGACCCAAGTCTTCGGTCAACTTGAAAGTTTATCCCTTGCTTTCCGTACAAATAGGGAAAATTATGCAAACAAATCTTTTTTTTTCTCTCTCTCGCTCTCTCTCTTTTGGGCACACGTTTTCTAAGCACACAATGGATCCACCGCTCAACATTCACTCCAAGCAAAGAACGCATTCCTATGGCGATAAGCCCGGAAACGTCCAGTCGATCCGCACCTACCTGACGGGCCAGATCTTGTTGAGCCATCCACTCTTGAACAAGGGTACAGCCTTTACAAAGCAAGAACGCCATACCTTTGAGATTTGCAGCTTGTTGCCTTACACTGTCAACACGCTCGACGAGCAAGTGGCCAGGATCCAAGAGCAATACGATGATTTGAAGCAGCCTATCCACAAGAACTCGTTCTTGCAAAGTAAAATGACCTCTTGGAACCCATTTTCGCCGCTAACCTCTCTATTATACAAAAGGTATCCATGATCAAAACGAGGTGCTCTTTTTCAAATTCTTGCTCAAAAACCTGAAGCGTGTGCTCCCAATTGTGTACACACCCACCGAAGGCGACTACATTGCCGACTATTCACACGTTTTCTTGCGCCCGTACGTTTATGAAACCCGACAAGGAATGTCATGCTGATGTCATTTGTAGACGCGGGGTGTATCTCAACTATGCCGAGCCTTCGCAACTGGAGCACGTCTTGGTCGAGGGCGCGAGCCAGTGCAGCGTGCACCCGAATGATGTGGATCTGATTGTCGTGACTGACAGTGAAGAAATTTTGGGCATCGGCGACCAGGGCGTGGGGGGTGTTGCTATCTCGGTCGCCAAGCTATGTTTGTATACGCTTTTGGCGGGCGTCCACCCCGGTCGGGTGTTACCCGTGGTGCTCGACGTGGGCACGAATAATAACCGGCTGCGCGACGACCCCTTGTATCTGGGGTGGCGCCACGCAAGAGTACGCGGCGAACCATACGACGCGTTCGTGGCCAAATTTGTCGACTGTGTCCAGAATCGCTTTCCGAACGCGTTTTTGCACTGGGAAGACTTTGGCCTTACGAACGCGCGTCGGTTGCTTACACGCTACCAGCCCGTGATGGCGACCTTCAACGATGATATCCAGGGTACAGGTGCCGTCACCCTCGCGAGTATCATGGCCGCGCTCAAGCTGCTCAAGCAGGATATCCGCGACCAACGGATCGTGATCTTTGGCTCAGGAACGGCTGGTATCGGCATCGCAGATCAGGTATGAACAGTTATTTACTAGAGACTATTCAGTCATACCGATGACACATTTTTTTTATACTAGGTTCGTAGCTACATTGAGCACACTGCGTCGGTCTCAAAAGAGGATGCAGCGCGCTGCTTTTGGTGCATTGACAAGCCGGGCCTGCTCACGACAAAGACAGAACCCATCTCGGAGGAGCAGATGCTGTACGCGCGCCGGGACACGGATGAAAGCCTGAGCCTGCTGGATGTCGTCAAGACCGTCAAGCCGACCATCCTGATTGGCTGTTCCACCAAGCCCGGTGCATTCTCGGAAGAGGTCGTGCGCGCCATGGCCAAGCATTGCGAGCACCCGATCATATTTCCGCTTTCGAACCCGACGCGGCTGCACGAGGCCAAGCCAGACGATTTGATCCACTGGACGGACGGCAAGGCACTCATCGCGACCGGCTCACCCTTTGATCCCGTAAGCTACAAGGACACGTCTTTTGAAATTGGCGAGTGCAACAACTCGTTTGCATTTCCCGGCATTGGCCTCGGCTGCATCGTGAGTCGGGCGCGCCACTGTACGGACGAAATGATCTTTGCGGCAGCAAATGCGATTAGCGAGTGCTCGGCGGCAGTGCAAGCCCAGGATCCGACGCAGAGCTTGCTGCCGGACGTGGAGCAGGCCCGCGAGATTTCTACCCGGGTGGCAACGGCAGTCGTGCGCAAAGCGGTTGAGGCTGGGGAAGCACGGGTGTCGCTCAAGCCTGAGGAGGCCGAGCAGGCCGTGAGGGATTTCATGTGGTATCCCGAATACCCCAAGTACGAGCTTACTACACCTGCATCGTAATGTTTTGCATATCCTTACACCTTTGTTTTTGTGGTCTTTTTACATTCCATATAATCCATTCTATTTCAAATATTTGTTAATAGGTTGCGTATAGCGACGTAGATCCATGAATGTACCATTGTTCTAATACGTCGAGCTGTGTGCGTATCATGGATGATGTATGTACATAAATTTCCATGATAACGCGTGCAGCTATCAGTTGGGTGACAATCACCGAGGTGATGTGCATTATTTGATCGCATGTCAGTGGCAACAGGGGCTCATATGTGACATGCATAGGAAGGTGTAAGAATCGCAGGCAGTCATTCCACTTGATCAATTCAAACCCCAGATGTGTTATCACGATAAGTCCAATCGGGGATATGGGATCTGCGCACAGATCGCAGGAAACGGTTTCACGGATGGCGTCAAATGCGGAACCTATAGAGGCACACACGCCCGCGTCATACCCGAAAACAAGGGAAGACCATTTTCTAGATAAGGATGAGTAATACAACCGTGCGGGGTCGTCAGATGAGGTAACACTAATGCACCATACAGTACGCATGACAAGATAATCAACATGGTGGTGGTAATGTATATAATATAATGGAACAAGCACACAAGCCGATATGATTTGCGTGGAAGAACAATGTAGTAAACTGATAATGTTGAATGGGACTATCCAATGATATAGAAGATAACGTATAGGCGTTCAGTAGAAGATAGTGTGTGATAGGTTGCACTTGTTTTTTCTTCTTTTGTCTGCGATATGAATATCGAAAGAAAGAAAAAAAAAAGATAAGTGATGGCGGATCGGAAAAGGAGAGAGCGAGCGAGCAAGAGAGAGAGAGAGAGACAGAGAGGAAAAAAAAAGAGAGAGAGAAAAAAAAGGCAGGGGTGCCAAAGTGAGGGGGGTGATAGTAGTAGTAGTAAAAAAGAAAAGTAACAAACAATGCGTTTGAACGTAGAACGTAGAACGTAGGCCAGCTACGATGGGATGTAATGTTCACTGCGCAACAGAGGCTGCTGTTGGTTATGATGATGATCGCGTGAGGTGATGTCGGGTGATGAAGACTCGGGCGGGGTTGGCAGATGCTGACTGCTGCTATCCTGGCTGTTTTTTCTGCTGGAGGTGAAGCTGGGACGCTTAAAGGTGCGGTGGCGGTCGATCTCGTCCGATTTTCGGTGCATATCTTTTCTTGGGTCGCCCTTGTCGATCGACAGCTGGCGCGCAGCCTTGTTGACCCTGGCCGTATACTCCTCTTCTTCATTCTCTGGCAGGTGGGGGATGAGCTCGCTTCTGAGCTCGTCTCTGAGCTGGCGCGGGTGGACGCGTGTCTCGACATAGCCATTTTGCTCCCGCATCCAGTGCAAGAGGAGCTGGTCGCCGTAATGCTGTAATTCTTCGATGGTCACAAAGAGGGAGTAATTGTTTAAAGTAAGGAATTCGACTTCCAGGACGTTAAGTTCGGCCACGGGAAGACCGCCCACCTAATCCACAAATAATGGTATGAATATATGTGACAGAAAAAAAAACAGACACGAGTTTTTCTTACCTTTGCATAGCGAGTATTAGTGAAAAAGACATCGGAAAAGAGTTTGCTTGCGATCATGACGCCAGCAATAATGAGACGATGAATGTTGAAAGAGTCGATGCGAAGGGGTTGCCGTCCATAGTTTGATTTCGAGAGACGGTCGAAATAAACAAGCAAGGCAAGAAAGCATTCGTTGGCGCACGGACAATATTTCAGAATACGGGAGAGGTAAGCGTGGATGGATATGCTCGGGATGGACCGGGCATGGAAGCAAGTGTAGGGCGATGGGTGCGATATACTTCGTGAACGGCTCCGGTGACTATTACTATTGCTACTGCTATTGTTGTTGTTCAAATCGGAGGGATGGTCGTTTGCCTTTGTGACTTTCTCCAAAAGAGAAGTCAGCATTGTGATTGTGTCTTTTGTTGGATGCTTGGCGAGATCGAATCGGACGGTAGACATGACGTTGCTTGTTTGGAAAAGAGATGATGAACAAGGGTAAAGAAGAAAAAAAGTGGAGGTTGGGGGGGGGGGACGGGGGCAAGAGTAAAAAGAGAGAGGAGGAAACGTATACTTTCTGTTGCGCGACCTCAAAGTGAAAAAGTAATAAAAATGACGTTATTTTTGAGTGTATATTTCTTATGGCGTCTTTCTCTCATATAACAATTTGTTTTCTCTGGACTTTTCTATTCTATCTCTTGCTCCAAGCAGCGTCATGTAAGTTCACCAGTCGCCGGAAGTGACGATGGGGCGATTCCCTGCCTTGCTGCTGTTGGTCTTCATTGCCAGGCCAACGACAGCTGAACTCAAATTTATGCACGCCTACAACTATGTCTGTCGATAAACTATCTATCTATCTCTGGTTTGCACGGTCCTTAATTCTATACTCTCCTGAAGCCCCATCATCCGCATCGCAGGTTACTTTCCTGGGGCTCTCGCCCGCCTTTTTTTCTTTTCTTTTCTTTTCTTTTAGTCAGCTGTGTAGGGTCGGCTGACGACGAGGATACCTGAGACCAGCACATCTCAAAAGGAAGAGCCGACCCGACGCAGACGGGATGATGCGCATTGCCCTTTTGGGGGGCAGGGGGCATGGACATGCCTCTTACATATTAGATACCATGTCACATCAAGGATATCATGATTATGTCAGCGCGAGACAAAATCTTCATGGGCTTTGTTGCATTAGCAGGCTCTTTTTATTATAAGTAAAAGTAAAATTGAATCAGTGATCACTGTCGTCGTCGTCGTCGAGCTCTTCAAAGCGGCCTTCGCGCATCGCTGTCGCGATCGGGTTCTCCACATCAATGACGCCCGTCTTCTTGAGCCGTTCAAACAAGACAAACAGGCGTTCGGCCTCACGCTCCTTTTCTTCCATCGTCATGTCCGCCAAACTGGGGCCTTGGTCGACCTCATTGGCCCGGTATTGTCCCGTGATAGGGTTCACGTCCGCGTCCGGCGTCTCGCCCTCGCCATCCGGTGGCTCAATGCCGATACCACGGTTGACCAAGAAGCCAATGGCGTTACCGTACCCGACTTGCTGGGAGAATTCGGCGGCTATTACAAAGTCAGCGCATGGGTTGTGGATTCCGTTCCGGCTTACCATCTTCGTTGCAGAGAACAAACAGGAGGTCGCTGACAGCCTCGCGCGTTTGCGGGAGCAGGGTGGATGTCATGAGGCGGATCAGACGCGCAGGGAGACTGGTGCCCTGGTTGACAGGCTGGATGCGATCTCTGAAAGAGGATGAGTCCTTCTGTGTCTGTGCGTCCGTACCTCAACCAAACTTACGTGTCATTGGGCAGCAATCTCTTCTTAAAGGGCGGGATGAAGTTGGGCTCGCCCGCGGCAATGCAGCGAAGGACGAGAATGAGAGGCGAGATGATGGCGTCTGCGTTTTGGCCCGGAGACGAAGCATCGGGGTCGCCGTCGGGTATGAGATAGGCAAGGGCGCGCTCGAGCATGTCACCGAAGCGGGTGGCGATCATGAGGCGGCCTTCCTCGAGGGTATTGTAGAGCTGTGTGATGGGCGGGTAAGCCTTGAAGACAGCGTTGGAGACGTCATAAGGATATTGCATGAGGGCATTTATGGCGTGCGAAAAGGGAGGGACCAGCGGCATGGGTTCCGGTAACGGTACACGAAAGAGGATATCGTAGACGGGCTTGAGGCAGTCACCAAAGTACTGGAAGGCTTCCTTGCCGTCGTGCGTGATATTATCGCGGGAGCAGACCATCAGGAGATTGAAGAGCAGCTTGAGGCCCTCGGAGGCGACACTCGCGCTGTTGACTGGGTTGGCGGGAGGTTCGGTTTCGTGGATGAGCTGCTCGGTGTTCTTTAACAGGACCTATTCCATGTGTGGCTGAGAGTGAGTGGACCTATAAGTCTATAATACATCTCATCTGTTGTGCAACTCACGTTGAGCAGGGCGGGTTGGATATCAAAGTGCATCAGGTTGCGGACATACTCGGTGTTGTTGACCGTCATGACAAAGAGAATGCGGCACGTCAAAAAGGCGGATTCCTGGCTCAAACCGGGCTTTGCTAAAAGGTGACAGCAGGCGTCAACCGCGTTGTGTTTGTCGAGCGTCGCCGAGGTAGCGGAATATTTGAGGAGGATGCAATTTGAGATGCACTTGAGGGCTTCGCGCGAGACAGGCGTGTCCTTGCCGCTGTGATCGACGAGACCGGCTACTTTCATGAGTATCGAAATACCCTACCGTTGGGTGTGAGTTAGACAAGAGTGAAACACTTGCAGTTTACCTTGTCCGCAAAGATAGCTTCTGCCCCGTTCGGGTCGCGACCCAGCAGTTTCAATAACTCGAGCGCACGTGTTGTAGCTTTTCGAAAACAGGAGTAAGTAAAGAGAGTGCGCAACTGGATCCAAACGTACTGGCTTCATCCCATTGAGAGGGGGCTGACTTTTGGTCAATGTCTTGGAGCAGCAGTTCAATGAACCGAATCTTGTCGTCGAGCTTAATAGCTTTTATGGATTATGTCGTCAGCAACAGCATGGAGAGTTATCTAGTCACATACACGTTACAGCATGGGTGGCTCTGTCGAAAAAAGCGTTCAGCTTTGCATTGTCCGCGTCTCGAAGCGATTGGTAGTCATCTGCAAGCATGTTCACAGAAGAAAAGATGCATAACTTGCTTTAAAAAAAAGGAAAGCATGTGTCTTGCTTTTTTTTCCCTTCTATTGCGCCGCTTCAAAAAGGAGGTACAGACACAAAAGGCAGGCAGAGAATGAGAGAAAAGAAGCACCTTTTTTTTCCTGTGCTTCGTTGAACACACACACAAAAAAAAGAGAGATCCGCCGCACTCTCATCCGTTTATAGTTTTCTGCAATCTCCCATTCGGTAGTAATTGTACAATGGCAAGCAAGCTTTCTTCTGTGGTTGTTGGTGCAAAGCAGAAGCATACAGCAACCGTGTTTTGGCTGCACGGACTCGGAGACTCAGGAGCAGGTTGGTCTTTTTTGGCTGACCAGCTCTCTGGTTTGTTCCCCTATGTTAAATGGGTCCTTCCCAACGCGTAAGTTTCTTTTTCCCTTTGCATTGTATCACAACAAAACTTCTTAAATAATGACAATAATAATAACGTGATAATAGCCCTGCTATTCCTATCACCTTGAATGGCGGTATGCGTATGCCAGGTAATACTCATTATAGTTTTCACATTGAATATCACATTGAATAACACACCCCATGTCTTATTGGAATAGGCTGGTTCGATTTGACTGGCTTGGACAAGTCGAGCCTAGACCATGAGGATCGCAAGGGCATGGAAGCATCTGTGGACAAGGGTAGATCATGAGGTTATTTCGTATTCCATATTTTGCTCATAGTCTGCTTTCTTTGTTTAGTCAAGAGCCTCATCCAAGAAGAGATCCAGAGCGGTATTCCCTCTGAGAGAATCGTCGTTGGTGGTTTCTCACAAGGTTATACAAAGAAAAACATGTGTAAAACACACACTAACAGAAAATATAGGTTGTGCTATTGCTTTGCTGACTGCGCTCAAGTCCGAAGAAAAGTTTGCGGGTATTGTTGCCTGCAGTGGTTGGCTGGCCATGAAAGACTTGGTGCACCCCGTAAGTCGATGAAAAAATGAGTAGGTCTACGACTCAGTCTTTCATTCCATTTAGCCACGCACCAACACAGCCCCTATTTTGATGTGCCACGGTGACAGTGATCCTGTGGTTCGCCCCGAGTTTGGCCGCGAATCTGCCGAGTACCTGAAGCAGCTGGGCTATAACCTCAAGTTCAACATGTATCCTAACCTCGGCCATTCGGCTGACCCCAATGAACTGAGAGACATTGCCGCCTTTATCCGCGACAACCTGCCTGACGCTTAAAGTATGCTTCTCCTTCTCGCCCACGGTCTTTAGAACCTAAACGAGGAACGACATGGTTACTCATGAGTTTATTTTCTGTATACAATAAATCCAGATACTCATTGTAGATACACATCCATCCAGAGTTAGTAGACTGGGCCGTCTACCTTCCCGCGCCGCATCTGTCATGTCGTACATTGTTTGTCTGTGACGGGTATATCCTGGTTACATAAGTCATATTACTGTATCGCTCTTATGTAAGGATCATCGTGTCTGTGCTCTCGCATGCAGACATGACCAAATAAGAATTTTGCCGAGCGGCTTTTCATGCACGTCTCCCTGCTCTTCTGCTTAATAGTGAACTGTATTATCCCTCTTCAGTTGTCTCTGAGATAAATGGTACTAATAGTCACTACATATAATATATTGGCCCAAGATGAAGACATGAAGGCACCGATACACTCATCTGTAGCGCGTTAATATGTAGTTTTCCACATCTCTATATTATAATGTTACGTTGTATGGATTGCGCTGAATATCGAATGATGGGGCAGCCATGCCTCATGCTGCGCTTTCCTACAAGTGCTTCCAAACGGTCTCCGAATGGGCCAAGAGACGAAACCAATGTCTGTAAATTCCGGGTGTTAGTTACGGCACGCGGTTTGGCCCCTACTAAGAAGGACTGGTGACAGGCTTTGCAGACCATCAGCGAATGACTGACGAGTGTGCGTCCCAAGGAGAGATAGAGATGGCGCCAAGTATATACAAATGCGTACCGAGGATACTTCCCCATACTAACCAGGGAAAAAAGTCGGACCGACTTGCTGCTGATCAAAACTAACATCGAACGGTGTAGTGGAAACGAAAGAGGCTGGCCAGACTTAGCTTCTGTGCGCGGAAACAGTCTGTGTGCCTGAAGAGCAAAGCAGCAAATCTATCATTTAAAGGTTGAGAGTAGTCAGTTCAGCCAGACGGATAAGACTTTTTTTTTCCCTTTTTCTTAGACACAGCTCGTTTTCATGACGAGGTGGACACAGACTTCCGCTGCTGACTTGCCGTCATGGACTTTCGGAAAGGACATGTCTGCTCAGTCATATCTGGCCACCGTTATGATATTCCGGTGGAAGTGCAGTTGTTTGTCTCCAAGTTGTTCACCAAGTCAGAGCTGACGTTGTAAGGAGAGACAGTTTTGATGGAAGCGTCTAAAATTATCAGCTCCATTTTTAAATATTTTATATATTACTAACTGTGAAAGCGCATGCTTGCTTACATTCGGACGTTTGACTTGAGTATGTTTAAGTTGTCAATGCAACGCGCCGATTTGATATACCCTATATCTCCGGTATTTTGCTAAGGTTCACTTTATATATTGGACACTTTTGAAGTGAGTCTATTGTCAAGAAGGGCATTGATGATATATATATGTAGAAACAGAAGCACGAGGATATTTTGCTGCGGTTTCCAGTTTGCACAACAGGATCAGTTCATATTTCAAAAAGGCATTATGCAATGATATACGGTCTCAAATTTGTGTGCCGCATAGACCTATAGCAGTGCTTATTTTCCATAAGCACTTTCACTGTGATAGCTCAAACTGCAGGGAATCCATAGGATTGATGTCATACAACGATGAAATATCCAAGGATGATAAGCTTTTGAGTTTATGTTCAGAAAGGATGATTGGCGCATTAGGAAGAGCAAGATTAGCGCGGCATTTTAAAAGTTCGCGCGTCTGGTCATTCTGTGCGGCCGAGATAGATTGGCCTATGAATCGACCCATTCTCTCAGCTTTCTTCTTTCTCACCTTTCTTTTCTCCTGATTCACGACATGGCAGCTGAACAAATGCAGACTATCAAGGTCGCCATGATCTTGTGCTCGTGCTTCTTTGCTTATGGCGTATGTATACAAATTTATACCATTGACTCTTTGACTGATCTTGGCTTCTATTATAAAGACGTACTGGTCTGACTGGGCCTTTGATTACTTTTTGCTCTGGGCTAATCCCGCCGAGCACCCGAATGCCGTGTCGCGTGCTACTGTAAGGATCATAACAGAATGATACGTGGCTGTCTCACTGACTCTCTCGTTTAGCTTTACTACACGACTCAGACACAGGCGCCCAATATTCTTAAATATATCCCGTTGGCAAACCTCATGATCGCTGCCGTGGGATTCTCGGCTGGTTTAGCCCATATGACGGACTCAAACATTCTTTTTGATGGTGCTTCGCTAGGTACGAGCATCTTGAGAAGGGAAGCATTAGACTCATTTTTCATTTTAGTCCTTATGCTCTTTGGCCTTTCTACCCACGCTACCTCCGTCCGACCTGGTATGCAAGGCTTCTGTGCTGACCTTGAATGGCACTGACCCGTCTTATTTCTCTAGGTCTCGAGGTCATTGTCTCGTCCACCGAAGAGTCCGAGATCGTTTCGTCGCTCAAGAATATTGCAGCTGCCCATTTTATCATCGTGTTGGCTGTGACAGGTAAGTAATTCGGTTTAAGGGAGTACTCTTGCTCAGCGCGTTATTGTAGGTATCATTGGTCTGCAGATTGCCCATTACTTCGTCATGAAGAAGACCGCCAAAGCCGAGCAGCAAGAGGTCGCTCAGTCCAAAAAGAACCGATAAAATGCTCGTGTATTTCTCTATTTGTTTCCTCTTTCAGCGTATAAGCTTTACACAGTTATCTATCTCACACTATTTTTCTACGCTCTAAAATTCAATCATACTTGCTCTGCATATATCGCGCCCACATCATTATTTATTAGTGATATTAGAACCGTAAACTCCATGTCTCTAAGTCGTAGCATAGTGTTGGACATACTTGCGTTCTATATCTCATTCGCGCTAGGTAATCCTAAATTTTATACGTGTGTAAAAAGTCATTCGGGCGGATACAAAGTCCTAATTATGTGCTCTGTATCTTAGAGTACGTCTATATATATATGTATACAGGCATCCATGTGTAATACCTATCGGAGTAGTGCATATATGAATGAGAGAGCTAGGAATGTATGGTAACCGGCTCCTTTCCGCTTGATCTTTTAATCCATGCGTCAGTCAGTATACGAAGGGACATTTGTTATTCTCGTAGGTCTCGTACACTGAACGTCTTTGAAGGATCGTGATAGTTTGGCGTTCTAGTAGGTCACTCGAATGTTTTTTGTGGTAACTTTATCTATTGATTATATTCTTCCTCTTTAAAAGAAGATACAAGCGTAACTGCACCTTTCTCTTACAATGTTAATTGGCTTACTGAAGAGCACATACTCTTAATATTGTGCCGCTCGTGGGTTTTGATTGTTGTCGAGTGGTTAAGTATTATTCGTTATGCTGCTGTGTGTGGAGGACGTCACGATCTGAATTATACCAGCAGACGCTTACCGCACGCAGAAGTATTTCTTTTTTCTTTGAACTCTTTAGGGTGGAGCAATGTCGATAATACTTTCGGGCTCGTATGCTTTGGCAGCGCTCGCTCCACGGATCGTGTCCATATTGCGCCACCTTGATCTGTGCCATTTGACACCTTACTAGTAGCCTATCCGAGTTATGTAAGGAGAATACTTTGGGCGTTCGTTTGCTCTACCGTGCAAGCGCTCGCTCCACGGACCGTATCCATCGTTGCGCAAACCAGATAAACGCATATTGCAAGGATGGGGCCTCTGGACATCTTACTAGTGGCCGGTCCGAGTAGTGCGGATGCATACCTTTTGCGCGTTTTGCTCTACTGGGTCTTGCGGAACCGCTGTCCCTCTTCGTTACTGCGCCGCAACGTTATATTTACTGCGGTGTAGTTTTTACTTTATTCTACAGCATTATATTTATTTCGGTCTAGCTTTTACTTTTTAACCTGTAGTGTCTCCTCCTTCTCGACGCGGACGCGATCGTGATGAGTCGGGCTTGACGAACCGTGGTTCTGAGTTGAGCA
>VAFG01000184.1:1528-25343 GCA_013461545.1 Syncephalastrum contaminatum
CTGCTAATGGCCACCTTAGCTACAGCTGCTGGTCTTGCTACCAATGCCGCTGGAGCTAGGCACAAAACATGATGAGAAACGTAGCAATGATACATCAGGGATGAAGACAGGAAAGGATAGTACTACCTGCATGTGTGGATGGATACTCAAAGAAAGCAATCTGTGGACCAATCACGAAAAGCGAGCATTCTTATCATACTTCTTGTATTCGTCGGTGGTCCTCTAGGTAACCAGTACCTCTATCACCGTATGATGCTCTAACTTCCATATTACATATCTAGTAGCCTTCAACCAAAAAGTCGCAATAAAGTAGGACTACTTTTCTATGCCTCGTTTATATCACTGTATATTACGCTCAAGTACTAAATAGACAAGTTATTGAAAGTTAAGATTATGGTCAATTCTTCGAAAACATTATAGATCTGAGATGCCTATGGGCTTCATAATAGGTATGACAGGCGGCTGAGTCTATCCTGCAATTCCCGCTTTGTATACGCAGCAAACAAACCGCGAGTGCCCTTCTCCAACGCACTTTTTTCAAATAATGCTACCACGATTACCACCTTTACTTCTCGCTGTTATTGGTGGCGTCTCGATCTACGGCATTAAGGCTGTGCTCGATCGTATCGAGCCTAAAGCGCTCGGTCCACCCGGATCGTCAGAGCATGCTGAACGTCTTTTTCGCATAAAGCAGCATGCCCGGCGCGCAGGGTATGCTGCGGCAGGCTCAGGAGTTGCGTATGCTGTCTACTGGTGTAAGATCACTAAATGCTTTGTACCAGGCAACTTAATGAGTTCATAGTATACCATAGCCGTACCCATCGTGCGACCCCGGCTGCCCAGAATATGAACCGTCCAGGATTCTACGAAGATCAATACAGCGATCGAGAGCACCTTCAAGCCCTCGACCGCGAGAAACAAAGAGAGCTTCAGCAACTGCGCGAGAAACAAGCAAGAGAACGCCTCGAGTCCGAGCAACGGTCCATGCTAAGCAACGAGAAACAATAGCAATAGCACCCGCACAGTACACCAGCATATAGACGAACCTGTATGCTTGTAGGGTTCTTCCAGTCAGATATGTTCTGCTTTGTATACTCTATTCTCCTTGATTCATTTATCATTTGCTCGCACACGACATAGACCTTTATGTAAACTAGCCAAAAGCGTGATGCGGGCTTGTCCTCAGTGTATATATATGTGTATAGGTGCTTTGAACTGCCTTGCCTGGCACCCATCAATGATTATATAAAGAAATAGAGTATATATATACTGATTCCTAGATGTGTAATACGCTTCGTGGACATGGTCTTCACCTGCCATCTCGTGTTATAAAACACTGTATAGTAGTACTGTACGTGTCCGCTGAGTTTCAAGTAATGTCATGCGTAAGGCAGTTTGAAGTGAGTTGAACTGTCGCGTTGCCTCTTATTTTTCCTTTCAACCGATGCATCTCCTGGCGATTGCACTTGTGGCATGGCTTTTCGGCCCTGTCCATGCTTTTTATGTGCCGGGTGTGACGCCCAAAAAGTATCACTTGAATGATCTCGTCCCTCTTCAAGTCAACAAGATCGTCTCTGAAAACACCCAGCTCCCTTTTGAGTACGGCAGCCTGCCATTTGTCTGCCAGCCCAAAGAAATCACTCATACATGGCTCAATCTGGGCGAAGCTTTGCGCGGCGATCGTCTCATGAACAGCGATTTCAAGGTAAGCGTAGAAAAAGGTGTCTACCTGCTATACCCGTGTTCACCGCGTGTATTATCACTATTCAGCTTGTCATGGGCAAGGATACGATGTGTGAAACACTGTGCACAGTTTCGGTTGACAAGGAAGGTGCCGAGCAGGCGCATGATCTCATCCAGGATGAATATCGAGTCGAATGGTAGCTGGTTTGGCAGGAGGATGGTCTATCATTTCACTCACGCATCAGACGTCATCACAGGGTCGTTGACAATCTGCCAGGAGCTACTGTCCTCAAATTCAATACATCCGATCCGACGACCGCCTTGTTACCTTATTTTGCTCTCGGACAAATTAAAGTAACCATCCAACCCCCTTTCATCGTATCATCAAAATATTGACGCCTCGCTCCTCAATCATATTTCATTAGGATGGCAAGACGTACCTGAACAACCATTTCACCATTCAGCTGTTCTATCAGACCAGTAGCAAGAACTCGGACGACAAATACATTGTGGGCTTTGAAGTCTATCCTGCTTCGTAGGTGACCACCTAAACTTCATACTAGCCAAACTAAGCGTTTCAACAAAAGCCTCGCTGACTCGGCTGCCTGTGGAAAGTATGCCACGAGTGCACCCATGAAAGAGATCGACGGTACACCCATAACAGTGACCTATACCTATACGGTGCTGTGGAAACAGGTACGCATGGTTCATTTTTCATGCACGCGACATGAAATGATCTAAGTAAAATAATATTGTGCACAGACGACAGAGATCACCTGGGCGACGCGCTGGGACCGGTATCTTCAAATCTTCGAGTCACGTATCCACTGGTACTCGATCAGCAATTCGCTCGTCATTACCATGTTCCTGACCGGCATGGTCGCTATGATCATGCTCCGTACGCTGAAGCGTGACATTACGTCATACAATACCGAAGAGGATGTGGAGGTACGCTCGGGAAAGTGTTTTTCTTTACTGCTCGTGCAACATGGGACAGACATTACAGAACACTCCATGAATGTCACATTTGTTTATTGATTTTTTCAAATTTAGGCCGTGGATGAGGACGCAACTGGCTGGAAGCTCGTCCACGGCGATGTCTTTCGCCCACCCAAGCACGCCCTTATCCTGGCTCCTCTCCTCGGTTCGGGTTTCCAATGCCTTATCATGGTCGCCGCTACCATCGGTATTTGCGTTCTTGCATCCTCCAGCAACAACGGAGCAGCTAATGTGATTCATACGATTTCTAGTGCTTTCGACCCTCGGATTACTTAACCCGTCTTACCGAGGCGGCTTAATTTCCTATGGTCTAGCGATCTATGTTTTAGCTGGGTAAGTAAGAAAAAGGAAGGATTTGGCTAAACGGGGAGAGTGAGCGACTCCATACACAACAATACACACAAACCAAAAAAAAGAAAAAAAACCCAATGTGGCTAAATTTGGGATTAGATCATTCGCCGGGTACTACAGCGCACAAGTTTACAAAATCCTCAAGGGTCAAGCGTGGTTCAGAAATGCACTTATCGTGAGTCAAGTTATATCCAAAAATATGGATAAAGTAATGAGTTAAACCTATGTATAGACTGCGACATTGGTGCCATGCACAATGTTTATCATTGTGTTTATCCTGAATCTGTTTGTTTGGGGCCAACAATCCTCGTCGGCCATTCCTTTTGGTACCTTTTTTGCTCTCATCTCACTCTGGTTTGGCGTCTCGACACCCCTCGTTTTCGCCGGGGCCGTGTTTGGCGCGCGGAGACCGGTCGCCGATCAGCCTGTACGAACACACCAGATTCCACGTCAGATCCCCGACCAGCCTTACTACCTCCAATTGCATGTTAGGTAAGACAAGAAGGCAGGATAGTGCGTGTGCGCGTGCTATATTATCATGGGTAATATAGCGCGCATTCGCGTCCGCCTCCCCCTTTCTCCACTTCCTTGGACTGACACGAGTCGTTGAAAAAATTTTTACCTGCGTTATCATTCGTCATGTAGTATGGCGGTCGGTGGATTGATGCCCTTTGCGGTGATCTTTATCGAATTGTTTTTTATCTTCAAGTCCATCTGGAGCGACCAGTACTACTATATGTTTGGCTTCTTAGCGCTCGTCTTTGTCATTCTCGCCCTGACAACCATCGAAATCGCCATTGTTATTACCTACTTTAGTTTGTGTAGCGAGGTATATAATAGCGCTCGTGTCACACGTCCTTTTTTTTTCTGAAGTGGGCTGACAAATTTGGGTAGGACTACCGCTGGTGGTGGAAGTGCTTCGCTATCTCTTCGGCTTCGGCGGTTTACGTGTTTTTGTAAGTTCTCTTTCTCTCATTCTCTCTCTAGATGCACGCATAAGCAAGTATGCAACTGAACGCGTGATTATGTGTTGTGTAGGTATTCCATATTTTACTACTTTAACCGACTCAAGGTCACTGGGTTCGTACCGGCCATTGTCTATTTTGGTCACAGCCTCATGTTTTGCATCGTGTACGGACTTTGCATGGGATCCATTGGGTTTGCCGCAACATATACATTCATTCGCAAGATATATGGGGCAATCAAGGCAAGTGATTTGAAAATTTTATATATATCTATTTTTGTATGTGCTCGTTGGCTGACAGCCCAGGTGACAGGTCGATTAAGAGAAAGACGGAAAACGCGCCTGGATACCACACCCAAAAAAAAAAAGGGACAGGGATATCTATTTTAGAGCCATACGCATAATCCATTCAAACCACAAGAAAAAGCGATGGCGTGTGGACGGCAAAAATAAAAGCCGCATTAGGTCGGATCAAAGAAGCAGAGGAATAATATAATTGTGATGATCCGGGAACTGGCCGGCCTTATTGTGTTGAGTTTTGGCTGGCTATTTGTTGTTCGAGACAACGTGCGGGCCATCAAAAACGTAAACGAAAGGGATCGGCGAGGGAAAAAAAGGAAAAGTGTGGCGATAAAGCTGAGTTCGTATGAAATGAAAAAAAAAAAAGAAGCAAACAGGTGCCCGTGCCACGAGGATTGACAAGCTGTATGGAATCCAGTTTTTGTTTGAAAAAGACGGGGTACTCAAAATGCAATCCTTTGTCCGATGACGGGCAAGCAATGCAATGCAGAATGACAACCCACTGCGTCGGGCGCACAGTTTGAAGAGAAAACAAGAGAAATAAGGGGATAGAATCAAACCATCTTTTTTTCTTTTTTGTGCGTTCGTGCGCCCGGGAACCGGTTCGTGAAACATACGTGTAACCTTCCCAAAATATCACATCACGTGTAATACAGAGCAGAGCAGAACCGGATCCACCCTACAAAATTGCCACAAGGCTTTCGACTCTCTTCTTTTTCTTCTTTCTCTCTTTTTTCTCTCACTCGACTCGCTTCCTTCCAAGTATAATCATGTCTACCGAGGAAACTAAGCCCACAACCACCACCAACGAGCCCGTCGCTGAGGCCGTCCAAGCCGCTGCCGATGCCGCGCCTGCCACCGATGCCGCCAACGCCGCCGCCGAAGAGTCCAAGACTGAAGAGCCCAAGACCGAAGAGGCCAAGGCCGAAGAGGCCAAGGCTGAGGAGCCTAAGGCTGAGGAGCCCAAGGCTGAGGAGAAGAAGGCCCCTGCCCCTTCGCCTTCACGATCCAACACCACCAAGCGCCTCTCGACCTTCCTCAACAAGGCCAAGAAACAGTTCTCTGACAAGAAGGAGGAAAAGAAGGAGGATAAGAAGCCTGAGGCTGTCAAGGAGGAGGAGGCAAAGCCTGAGGAGCCCAAGGCTGAGCCTTCTGAGGAACAGCCTGCTGCCGCCGCCGAAGAGAACACTGAGGCCAAGAAGGAGGAGGAGCCTGCTGCTCCTGCTGCTGCTGCTGCTGCTGCTGCTGTTGAATCGTCCAACAGCAAATCGGAGAAGCGCAAATCGACCTTCCTGAACGGCATTTTCAACCGTAGCAAGGTAAAGAATCCAACCAACCCATCTCCTATCTTCTAGATATATGCGCACTTATTGTTTGGTGTGCCGGCACACACACAATCATGTCGGACTTTGGATTCTCCTTGTCATCTGGTTGAGGATGATCCCAGTCGGCATATTGTGTGACATTGCCACACATACACACTCCACTTACCAACCCATCTTTGTACACCTCACACCACCCTCATACCACTTATTGCGAACTCAAAAATTTTTTCTAACCTTGAGATTTTTTAATAGAGCCCCGCCGCCAAGGAGGAGCCCAAGAAGGAAGAGGCTGAGAAAGAGCAGCCTGCTGCTGCCGAGACTACTGACGCTGCTGCTGACGCTGAAGCCCCTGCCGCAGCTGCTGAAGGTACGACATCTAAAAATCCTCCATGCAAATATCCTTATCAAAAAATTTTTCCTACAGAGCCTGCCGCTGCCGAGACCACGGAAGAGCCCGCCCAGCCCGCTACTGAGGAGGCCGCTGCCCCTGCGTCGGAAGAGCCTGCCCAGAAGAAGGCTAACAAGGACACGAATGCCATTGACTCGCTGAAGCGCCACTCGACCGTCCTTGTTGGCAAATTCTTTGGTAACAAGAAGAAGGAGTCCTCTGAGAAGGTCCCTACCACTGCCTCCACTACTGAGGAACAGCCTGCCCAGACTGAGCAGCCCGCTGCCGAGGAGGAGCAGAAGCCCGAAGTCCCTCCCAAGGATGAGCCAGTTGGCGAGTCGGCTGCTGCTGAGACGCCTAGCGGTAAGTCATGCATATTTTTAGCTGATCCAATGACTCACACCTCCACCCTTATTTTTTAGAACCCAAGGCTGACGAGACCACTGAGGCAAAGCCCACGCCCTCCCGATCCGGCTCGCCTCTCGGCCGCCGTCTGACCAAGATCTTTAACTTCAACAAGAAGGAAAAGAAGGAGAAGAAGGAGAAGACTCCTGCTGCTGCTGCTGCTGCTGCTGCTGGTGAGCCTGCTCCGGCTGCCGAGGCCGCCACCGAGGAAGAGCCCAAGAAGGAGGACGATAAGAAACCCGAGGAGGACAAGAAGGAAGAGGACAAGCCTGCCGAGCCCGCTGCTGAAGCTGCCGCTGCCAACGCTGCCGCAGCACCCGCTCCTGTCCAGGCCACCGCCTAAGTTTTGCAACATTGGCATACAAAACGCATATGCATGACGGCACACCCCCACTTGATATTTTTTGCTCGCTTTCCATCAATTCTTCCTTCTAGGCGTGTGCCCTTCAGTACGATACACACACTCACATACATGATTAGTGTGTACACTTTTAATTTTTTCTGCTTACTTTCTAGCCTCTCTTTTTTCTTCTTTCCACTTATAATTCTTCTATCTAGTCCTTAGCTACTTTTTATCTTTCTATTTTAATCGCATTACAATAATCACCTTTTTTTTTATTTCTTGCTTTACTTTTACACCATTTTTTGCTATACGGCCGTGAACGGTTTTACGTTACACAAAATAATATATTTTTCTTTCAATGCTTCACGAATAGAGAGTATGTACACATGTAATTCTTTATGGTTTTTTTTTCGTCTTTTTGCTTTCGGCCCCGCCTTTCAGCTTCTACGCCGATTGTCGGAACACATATTTGTTCTGATTAGAGAACTTGAGCACTTCCCGTCGGCCCAACACCATCAGCGCCTTCATGATCGCTGCCTCACTGTAACCCTTGGCCAAGAAATCATTCTTGATCTGGGCAACGCCTACACGGGAACCAATCGGTAACCGCTTCTGAATGTCACGTTCGATCAATGAAACTTCCTTCATCAAGTCACTCCGTGACATGCCGTCCACTAAACAGTAACAGGGTGAGCCATGCGCTCATCATGATCAAAGAAAGTCGGGAACGTACCACCACCACTCTGGACTGCATCCATGGTGGAGAACTTGAAAAGGCGAATAGCCTCGGCCACATGCTCTTCGGTTGCCACAGGTGACAAGGAAATCTTGGCGAGCGACTCGGAGATACGGATGATGGCCTCCAATTGTCTAATATAATGTAGTATTTGCAACCCAATGAACATCGTCTTCTTTTTCTCTGAGAGTTCATACCTGACTGTGATGGGAATAGTCGACCGCATATCCGTATTACGTTCCGACTCCTTCACCTCCTTGCGGATAGCAACAAAGTGGCTGCTTAGCACATCCGCCGCTGCGGGTGTAAGGCGAGGGGCGCAGCGTCTAAACATGAAATTATTGTCAGCCCTCGCGTTTTTTTGTTTTTGGTTTAAATAGGCTCGCGTGCCTGCGTATGCGTTTGTACGCGTACGATGCATCTCAATTTTTTCTCTAACACTTACGTCTTGCAGTAGCTAATATATGACTTCATTTTCTCCAAATCAATTTCGCCCATGGCAATGTCTTGGACTTGTTGGTTGATGTGTACGTTGAGAACATGGCGTGCTATTGACTGGAAAAGGAAACCGGCGTTAGGTTACACTCACGAATGGGCATGTCCACTTACCATATCTCGGGCCTCATTGTGTTCGTCCTTGACGATAAAGATCATGTCGAAACGCGACAGGATAGTCGTCTGGAAATCAATATTCTACAAAGGATTGCTTGCACGTGAGTTTCTGTACGTTGCGGATTGGCTCGGCATACCTCGCCCGCGCTCTTCAAATCGTCGTAGCGACCAAACACAGGATTGGCCGCGGCCAAGACGGATGTACGCGAGTTGAGAATGGTCGTAATACCAGCTTTGGCAATCGAAATTGTCTGCTGCTCCATGGCTTCGTGGATCGCGACACGATCCTCGTCACGCATCTTGTCAAACTCATCGATACACACTACACCACCGTCGGCCAAGACCATGGCGCCACCCTCGAGGTAAAAGTCGCGCTAGGAAAGAGAGTTAGGATCGTGCATTAGAGACGGAGACGATGCATTCATACTAACCGAACTAGGATCCCGAATCACTGAGGCCGTCAAACCTGCTGCACTGCTACCCTTGCCTGAAGTGTAGACGGCAATGGGCGCAACCTTTTCAACAAACTTTAGCAGCTGCGACTTGGCCGTACCGGGGTCACCCAGCAGCAGAACATTAATGTCACCACGGAGTCTCATGCCGTCAGGAAGCCGCTTCATCGAACCGCCAAACAGCAGGCAAGTGATGGCCTTTTTGATATCACCGTTGCCGAAAATGGAGGGGGCAATGCTGCTTGCAAAAGTCTCGTAGAGGTCGGGGGTGCGTGCCATGCGCATGAATTCTTCTTCTTCGGCATCGGTGAAGACGGGCTTGCCCAGCGCAGCGCTATGTTGATCGGTTTGGATGCCAATTACGCGAATGTAGGGAGTTCGAACTGCGGCTGCACCGGTCGATTTCTGCCACTTGTGTGAGCTGACTCCTCAGATCAAGGTATTGGAACTTACTGCGGCTTTGTTTTGGAAGATGGAATAGATGCCCATGACGACTGTACGCATGCCAGGTACGACGCGGTTCGTCAACCACCTTTGATAAATGTCAATCCCCGTTTTCTATCTTCCCTTTGATTTTACCTGTCCGCATTCAAGAGGGTGTGCCTGGGCAGATCACCGACAGGCACCATATCAGGTGCCTCCTGGAGCTTCAGGGTCTGAGAATCAACGAACTTGCTCTTATCGTGGACAATCACAAAAGGATCCATCGGGCAGTCCTTGTTTCTGCCTTCACCAGGATCACTGTACAATACATGAGTCTCTTCCTATCTCCACCATTTTCTGCTTTTGCTTACTAGTCACAAGTGCGCGGAAGAGTGATGGAAGAAAAGCCGCCAGTGACAGCAACGACCTTAGTGTGGCGACAGCTGCGGCACATGACAGTGACAGACACAGCGCGTGCGGTCAGGGTCGAAGCACCAATGACGATGCCAGGAATACGGACAAGTTTGCCAATGTAGGTCGACTAAGGGAGAACAATAGGACAAATCAAAATTGGGAAAACGTTCGTGGCTGATATTTTAACAACTTACATCCAGATCGCGAATGGGGGTGACATTGGCATCCGACTTGAGCATGACCTGACAGTCAGGCACATCGGACGTCTTGACCTTGTGCGGATTCACAAACAGAATACGCTTGGCGCATTCCTTGACAGCCGCTTCAAACTAAAAGCGTGTTATCAGTTTCCACGGTGTTGCCGTTCTTTGTTTCTTCTTTACCAAAGGAAGGAGCTCGCTAGGTTTAGAGAAGAGATCGTCGGCAAGAGAACGGTTAAAGGTGATCAAATGGGCGGTGTCGACCTCGATATAGTGCTGCTTTTGCAACAGGCGATCCTTGAGCTGCTCACGATAGACAAACGAGCTCTCGATGCGAAAGTTTTGCACGAATTCCTGAAAGTGACCAATGATCTCGGCATGCGAATTCGGATGCTCTTCACCTGGAAGCACACTCGTCGAGTAAATCTGTCCACGATCCCATCCAATGCTGGCCATGGCTGAAGAGAAGAATGTATGATAAAAAAGGTGCGAGTGACTGCAACCGAAAAAGGTACAATTTTGTTTTTCGCTCTTTCCGACGCGTTCGCAGTCTCAAATCCAGCTTCATTTTACCTTGGAGTTCAATGGATCTTTATTTTTTATCTTTCCAAGAAGTGCGCCACATGTATGAGAGTATATATATAAAGTTGTTGAGCTTCTATTAGTGTATTACATCAGTCGCGTTTGGACTTCTTTTTGAGCTGCTCAGCTGTGGTGGGCGGGGCAATAAAGGTGCGGGTAATAAACTTGAGTCCTTCGTCGAGGAGGATCACAGGTGCAGAGATCCACAGCACTGCCTTCCACTCCTCCCAGTTGAGAGGCACAATCACAAACAGCTGAGTAAAGAATGGCACGTAGAGGATCATGAAGTGGAGAACCATCGACAGAATCACAGCAAATACGAGGTATAAGTTGCTCCAGAGCGGCAGCGTCAGCAGAGACTCGTTCTCGCTCAGACTAAAGGACAACAAGCGTTAATCATCTATGTATTGAAGGAATATTGGGTGGGTCTTACCTGTTCATGGCATTCAGCATCTCAATCACAACGAGGATAGACAGACTCATGGTCGTAGCCTTCATCGAAAACGTGTTGGTGAACATTTCGCAGCCGATCTCAGGGAACAGCTCAGAGCATTGATGGAAGTGCGACTGTACGGATAATACAGGTGAGTCAAGCAATTTAAATGCCATATAGTTTCTCGCAGGAGAAAAAAACTTACCAGTTGGTAGTACGAGATCTGAGGACCTTCTGAGTAAAACACGAACCACCAGACGTAGCCGAAAACGGTCGCCACACCAACGTAAGTACCAATCGCCATGTAGCGGAAGAACAACCAGCCATCCACCAGAGGCTCCTTGCCGTTGCGAGGCGGACGGCGCATGATATCGTGGTCGGGCGGGTTGAAGCCAAGTGCGGTGGCCGGCAGGCCATCCGTGACAAGGTTGACCCACAAGAGCTGTACAGGAATCAGAGCCTCGGGCAGGCCGAGCAGGACGGTCAAAAAGATGGAGACGACCTCGCCAATGTTGGACGAGATCAGGTAGCGGATGAACTGCTTGGTGTTGTTGTAAATCGAGCGACCTTCCTCCACAGCGCGTTCGATCGTGGCAAAGTTGTCGTCGGCCAGGACCATGTCGGACGCGAGCTTAGCGACATCCGTGCCGCTGCCCATCGCCACACCAATGTCGGCTCGCTTCAGGGCCGGCGCGTCGTTCACACCGTCACCCGTCATGGCCACAATCTCACCAAGCGACTGGAGAAGATCAACCAGCTCCTGCTTGTGCGCAGGCTCGGTGCGTGAGAACAGGTTGGCTCTCTTGACTGCCTCGACCTTTTGCGCGTGCGAGAGTTCATCAAACTCGCGACCAGTGTAGCTCTTGCCTGTCAAGTCCTCGTCCGCGTCAAACACGCCAATGCTGCGGCCGATCGCCTCGGCCGTGTTCTTGTTATCGCCCGTGATGATAATCACACGGATACCAGCCGTCTTGCACTTCTCAATCGATTCGCGTACCTCTGGACGCGGGGGATCCATCATGCCAACCAGACCCAGGAAGGTCATGTTGGACTCGTATTTGATAAACGTATTCTGCTCGCGCAGATCAAAGCTTGCCGGGTTCACATTGTCAACCTTGGCCAGACCAATGCAGCGCAGTGACAGGCCCTTGCCGTATTCCAGAATCTTCTTGTTGAGTTCGTCGCGGATGGTTTGCGTCATCGGGACGGGCGCCTCCGAGTCGTTCACGCGCACGTAGCTGCAGCGGTCCAAAATTGACTCGGGCGCACCCTTGACGAGCAGCGTGTGCTGCGAACCAGTCGAGACCGCCACCGACATGCTCTTGCGGTCGCGGGTGAATTCAAGTGTAGCTACGCGGTTGTGCGCGGCACGGAAATGGTCATTGCAAGCCGTGGCACGGTCGCGCTTACCCATGGTGAGCAAGCGGCCGTTGACATCCATGTTGTCGGTACCCATCTTTTCTACCAATACTTGCAACGCAGCCTCGGTGGGTTCGCCAATGCATTGGTAAGTATCGTTCGACTAAGCGCATGCAGTTAATAAATGAAAAATTCCTCAATAATTCTCAATAATTTATCAGCTGTACCTCATCATACGTGATGCGTGCGTCATTGCAGAGCGAGCAAACAAGGCCAATCTCACGGATCAAGCCGTTGCTTGCGGGAAGGTGTGTGGACACCAGGCCATCGGATGACTTGATATCACCCTCGGGAGCGTAGCTGCTGCCGTCGATGTGGAATTCGTTCAACTTGCCTGAGCTAGAGCCAACAGAAAGCACGCGCGACACGCTCATCTGGTTGGTGGTGAGCGTACCGGTCTTATCAGAGCAAATCACACTGGTGCAGCCCAGGGTCTCAACACTGGGCAGACTGCGGACGATTGCACCGCAGCGGGCCATCTTCTTGGTACCTAGGGCAAGACAGGCGGTGATGACAGCTGCCAAGCCTTCGGGGATGGCAGCAACAGCGAGAGCAACAGCAATTTTGAAGTAGTAGACCGCGCCTTGAACCCAGCCATTGTGGGAGGGGTCGTTGAAGTGGCGGATATTGACAAGCCAGACGAGCACGCAAATGACGGTGATCACCTTGGCCAGCATATCGCCAAAATCATCGAGTTTGCGCTTCAGAGGCGTCTTTTCAGAAATCTGGGAGGTGATAGATGTGTGGATGTCGCCAATAGCCGTCGCGGTACCGGTCTGGACAACGATAGCACGGGCCTTGCCGAGGACACAGGTCGTGCCAGAAAACAACATGTTGACTTGATCTTGCTTGACCGCACCGGCATCCTGGATGGGTTCGACCTGCTTGTGCACACTGACAGATTCACCGGTCAAGACAGCCTGGTCGATACGCAGCACAGACGAGTAGATCTCCAACAAGCGAGCGTCGGCAGGGATCTTGTCGCCCACAGCAATGTCGATAATATCACCTGGCACCAACTCTTCCGCACGGATCTTGCGCAGTTCACCGCCTTCGCGATGGACCTTGGCCTCGTCAGGAGAATATTCACGTAGAGCATCGATCGCCTTTTCAGCGCTCGTCTCTTGCAGCACACCCACGGTCGCGTTGGCGATCAGGATGAGGAGAATGACGATGGGCTCGACAAAGGCTGTCGTGGCAGACTCGACATCATCGTGTTCTTCAAAAAAGGCCAATACAAACGAAACAACAGCAGCTGCCAAGAGAATCAAGACGAGCTGATCCTGGAACTGTTCTAGGATGAGCTTCCACAATGGAGTAGGTTCTTCTTCTGGGAGCTCTATCGTTGCGCGTCGATGTTAATACCGCATAATACAAAGATAAATGGAATATACGTACCATTGGTGCCATGCTTTTTACGTTGCTCAATCACTTGAGCTTCTGTCAGACCTGCATGAGGACTGACGTTAAAATGAGCGCAGACCTCCTTCGCAGACTTGACAAATGAGTTGTCCATGTCCAAGTCAAAAGAAGTCCAAAAGTGTCACCAGAGAAAAAAGGAAACGGGAGTGGGACACGTCGCGCCCAATGAGAGGACTCTCAACATTCACTCCGAGTGACGACGCTTTGCGTGGCAAAAAATAAGGGTTTGTATCACCCAAATATCAGGAGTATGACAAATACTCCCTCTATCAATAGAACCTATCATAAAAAGCTGTCACTTTTCCTATCAAGCAGAGTGTACTTTAAAAGCAAAAAATGACAAGAAAAAAGAGCCTTATTGTAAATGCATAATACTACGTTATGATTCATAATTTGTAGATATGGTGACAGTCTAGATCAGCTTTTACATGCTTAAGCTTACACTCTCGTCCAAAGAACAAAGTGGAAATTTCTGGTATACATATTTACCGTGTAATGTATATGTATCGCCATTGATTATACATGCCATGGTATATATCAGCTAGAACTAATACTAGCTTATCGTGGAGCTGTTAAACAGTAGAAGTTACTCGATTCCTATCAAAGCCGGGAGCTAGCAGCTACTGGGATGCAAGGAGCTATGTTATTTTAACAACTGCCTCCAGCATACGTACGTATCTTCATCCCCAAATATAAACCAAACATCATATTCACTATAATATTCACTATAATACTTCTGATTGCACAAATTCATATAACGACATCCTCAGAGAAGCAATAGAGCTCAGAATTTCATCGCTTACAATTTTTACTCTCCTATCTGAAACATGAAGAACCACCACGATCGAGAATGACATGCACCTTCGAAAGCTCACAAAGCTCCAAATATTCCTCCAACGGTCGACGGCAGACCGAAGGTCATCGTCATCCTTGTATTACATATGACGCTCTTTGACTATGCAGAAATGTCCAAGACACTCGCGAGAACTCACGCTATCAGCGGGATTATCGCGTGTCAAGCGACCTACCGCTATAGTATAAATACTGACACGATTATAAGAAGCTGGGCTCTGTTTTCCAATGGATGATAAGGTATTTTGCGGTACTTAAAGGCATTGACCAGAGTAACTAAGCAAGAGACGGATTCTTCCTTTCACAAGGGGTTGAAGCATAGGTATCGAGATCTGAACTCGTTCGGTGTAAGCGCCGCCGTCTATTCCTGTAAGGCACCTTGCAAAGAATCTCTCTAGATATCAGCACAAAGTATTCTGTGTGCTTTGCACTGCGATTTAGAGTTGAGCTTTGTCGAAGATGCTGTTGTATTGCTTGCTACTAGATCGAGTTACAATGAAGGTATTTGCTGCTCTTAATAGCTCAGTTTTTCTTCCATACATTATCTCATGTGATTGCGCCTTAACACGTAGTACGATCATTGCATGTGTTGCTGCACAATTTTCTCCCATGCAGAAGTCATCTACTCAAGTGCTGATTTTATTAATCATGTGGATTTAAAGCTGTGATAGTGGTTAGAAAGCACCGCTGATTTGAGGAAATTGACAGGTTTCTGCTGCATTATTCTTAATCGAAGCTCTTAATTCGTTTGCAGCAGAACATTATTTGTTGATCTCCGTACTATATTATGAGTTAATACAGGGCTTATCAATGGATGGATTTTGGGCCTTGTCTTCGAAGTCATTACCAATATTGTCAATAATATTGATGAATCGCATAGCGAGGCTCTGTGAATCGTCATCACCGTCATCTCAATGTGCAGTGCTCCCGCGTAGTACATTACTGGGGAAGTTCTAAACTTTCTTCAGATAACTTTTACCATTATTTCCTTAAATTGAAGAAGGACTTTATTGACATATTTATATCTAACATATGATTTCCATTGACGAGCTGGTTATTTTTACTATTTTTTTGCACGACGCTCTAGTCATAAAACACATTCTTTTTAATGTGATGTAGTAGAAGGATTTCCTATTGATTCTGACATTATGCATCTGTCCATGAAGACCGTATTAGAGAGCCGAGCTGTACTTGGTATACACAAGTAGCCGTTCCGCCATGCATCGGCTAATTCCGCCGCGTTTTGGCCAGCTTTTTCTACCATGTTGCATGAGGGGGAAACCTCCAGAGCCTGCAAAAAGATAGTAATACCATACTGACCTCGCTTTCATAAAAGTGGATATTGCGTGTGTCTTTGCTGTACGCCGAAAAAATTGTACATTCAAATCCATTTATCAAAGGGAAGTATTATACCTATATAGTGGCCATTCCAGTCAGTGTTAGCAAAGAGCACATTATTGGTGCCTATTTGTCGTGCGACACTGAAGTGCCTGGTATCAGCCCTGCCTTGAGTGATTTACCAATTTAATAAAGCTGACAGGCTGCCTTGACTCTCACATGTTTGAACCGTGATAGCGTCAGTGCTTTGTGTAAGAAGGTTGTGGGGAACTGAAATACACGTGGATATAAATGTTTAACCGTGCTTCCTGATCAGTAAATGTACAATCGTACTTTTTACCGTTATATGGTATTTTTCGTGCATGGTTGACAGTAAATCGCATATCGCAAGTATAAATATTTCCTATTATCGTTCGTATCATTGCTATGTCTTTGCTCTATTACTTAAGATGTATACATAAGAGAGATCGAATGCGAATCAAGAGACGGACAGGCCAATTAAAGTTATTTGACTCAAAAAAATAAAAATCTTGGGGAGGATCTTGAGCCAAAAAAATAAAAGTAAGATTCCATGGAGAAACTCTCGGAAGGAATAGCGGCGGGTTCAAGTTCCAGGCAACACAGAACGATATATCTCGACGTCATACTTCAGCGGAGAGGTTGTCCCCGCTCATATAATTATATCGTTGAGGTACGCCACCCGCATTTTTTATCGCATTAGCGCCGTCGGTGCTTGAGCGGGGCGTCAAGGAGTGGCGATGATGTCAATTTTCTTCTCATTTTCTTTTCCGCACAGCATCGATAGCATTTAACTTTGGCGCGCTGATCGGGGCTCTGATCTCCTAATATCCATATATAGATATCAGTTCACAAAAGCTTGATCCAACTCAACTGCAACTCGCACCGAGCGAACGAATTTTAGAATGTTTTTAGAGGTCCTGTAAGTGTTTGAGTATTATATCTTAAAAGTCCTGATTTTCCTAGACATTGTACGCCGTTACCATGACGATCCCCAAGTAAAAGTTTTTTCGTCATATTTATCCTTGAATGTGCCTTCACATGGCCGGACGTCAAACTTTAAGACACGTTACCCGTGTTTCACTACGTATGCTGTCATATGTAATGTACGTATCGCAACAGGGCAGGCTATCCGAGGGTAAGCCAGCGGACTATTTTAATATTAGGCATACTGATATGGGTATACTGCTGCAGAAAACTGAGGTAGATAATAGATAACGTTACGGTACGTTACTCCTCGGTTACTCCGTATGTATATTATAATGCAATATCGATAAAGATCTGGGAAAGAATCAACAGAAATCGGCATAGAGTCGACAAGCAGTACGTTGGGTCTCCGGTCATAAATGCGTTAGTTATCAAGTGCGATCTTTCAGATCTGAACCCTCCGCTCCTAGCGTCGCTCTTTTGAAACCTCACTCCACATATTCACTTTTCTCCTTTCCTCAAATTGATGGTGCTTCGTGCATACCACTAATCGCTATATATACAAATAACATTGGGATATAAATAGTGACCGGAATGTCTGTGGGTACTGTGCTACACTTTTGTTTATAAAGCCGTGCCATATGTAAATTCATAATGCCAACGTCAGTCGAAAAAGGGCCAAACAAAGTGAGCAGTTTTACCGTATATGTTAAATCCCCGAATTAGCAAGGCGAGAATGAGGACCCTTTTGCATTTTGAAAAGATCGCGCATGCTGATAGTAAAATGTGTGTAAGCAAGAGCCTAACTCCGTAATCGGGATCCGGATTTGGCAGCCGGGACCCGCCATTTCAGGCATAGTAAGCATATGATCGCTGCTTTATCTTTTTTGCATACTTTTGAATAGAAATACGAAAAGAACGGTTATTATTCCATGATATATATGACAAAAATACGCAGGAGGATCACCCGGAGCAGGTAGAGTAATATGATACCATGGTTTCAAAGCTGAAAAAGATCCAATCGGGTGGAAAATGCCACGTTTCAGGCACATGAAACTGGGTAAAAATTTTGCGTCGGACCTTACGGAGGAATCGCCTCGACAAATCGGTTGATATAAAAGGTAGACAAGGCAACGCTCGTAATGCCCTTTTCGTTATCTCTTTCTTATATCCTCTTACAAAAGACCACACTATATCACCATCATGACTGTCGAAAAGGTTTGCATTATTGGCTCGGGCAACTGGTATGTCTATTGAACGTAAGCGCAGATCGGGTTACTGATGAGCTTTATGAATAGGGGTTCCGCCATTGCCAAGATCGTTGGCGAGAACACTGCCCGCCACAGCGACGTCTTTGAGCGCACTGTGCGCCAGTGGGTCTTTGAGGAGCAGGTTGACGGCAAAAAGTTGACTGAAATCATCAACGAGCAGCACGAGAACGTCAAGTACCTGAAGGGTGTCGCCCTGCCCGAGAACGTTGTGGCTGTGCCTGACGTTGTCGAGTCCTGCAAGGATGCTTCCCTCGTCGTATTCGTCCTGCCTCATCAGTTCGTCCGCGGTGTCTGCGAGAAGATGAAGGGTCACCTTGCTCCCAACGCCCGCGCTATCTCTCTTATCAAGGGTCTCGAAATCACCCCTGCTGGTACCCGTCTTTTCAACGAGGAGATCCAGCGCATCCTTGATATCCCCTGTGCTGCTCTGAGCGGTGCCAACATTGCTGACGAAGTCGCCCGCGAGAAGTTCTGCGAGTCCACGGTCGGCTGTGCTTCTGTTGCCGACGGCGAGGTCTGGTTCAAGCTCTTTGACACCCCCTACTTCCGTATCAACGTCATCCAGGACGCTGTTGGTGTCCAGCTCACCGGTGCTCTCAAGAACGTCGTTGCTGTCGGTGCTGGTATTTCGGATGGTTTGGGTTATGGTTCCAACACCAAGGCGGCCATCATCCGCCGTGGTCTGATGGAAATGCGCAAGTTCGGCCAGACCTTCTTTGGTGACCAGATCCAGACCGAGACCTTCTTTGAGAGCTGCGGTGTTGCCGACCTCATCACCACCTGCTCGGCTGGCCGTAACCGCAAGGTCTCCGAGGCTTTCGCCCGAACTGGCAAGCCCATCGAGCAGCTCGAGGCTGAGCTCCTCAACGGTCAGAAGCTCCAGGGCACCCTCACCGCCCAGGAAGTCCATGAGTTCCTCTCCGCCCGGAATCTCGTCGATGAGTTCCCTCTCTTCAGAACCGTCTACAAGATCATCTACGAGGGTCTCGACTGCCAAGCCATTGTCCGCGATATCTAAACCAATTCTCTCCACACTTATCCCCTCCTCAGCATCATAATTTCCCCCACACCATTGCATCCACCCACTTCCATTCGTACTTTTTTTTGTCCTGCTTCTCTCCGTTTTGCTGGTCAAACTTCCATTCTTCCACACTATTGCACTTGATAGATTTTACTCATGCACTCCAAAATTTAAATATAATCCTGCATGCCGCTTTCATATTGGACAAATCTGAAAGACTCTTTATTATTCGTGTTTCTGTGCGCGTAGTCCACTTTTGGGCAGTAATTTGGTAAAAGTGTAAAGTTATGACCGCGTCCTCAGCCTCATGTCCTGATTGGTTACTCTCCGTGGAAAAAAGATGAAAGACGTGCCGTCTGTATGACGCATTCCTTCGCTACTTTTTATATCATTGAACGCCGGAGAGTGGTATACGCTCAACTATACGCAATCTGAAGACATTGTGATACGTACATGCCTCGTAAGAAGCTTTGTAGATATGCTTGACTGCCTTGCAGTCGGAGACTCTTCGATTCTGCTACGGCTGTACGCGAAGAAATTCCTTTTGCTTCTAGAATTGCCATGTAAGGATTTTTTTTGAGCGTGGCTGTGGACCAATAAAAGAAAAAGCGGTACGTGGCAGCATGGACACTTGCACTTCCCATGTCCTGGGCATGTTACACTATTGAAAACAGGCATCGCTGCCTATACAACTGCTATCGACCATATGAAACTTCAGTACTAAATAGATTTTAGTATTACGTAATTATCTACAGTAAATTTGATCTTTCACTATTGAATTAAGTGCAAGTAAACATCTCGTAATGTTTTGAAATCTTTAGCTTTTATTTTTCATTATTGACCTCGCGAACTTTATCGTCGAAGCCACAAAGCCGTATATCCATACCATCTCTCTCGGTTAAAAGCGGACTTCAGCAACTAGTCTATTGTTTGACGCCACCGCATTTCATGCCGATATTTTCTCGCCTATATATGCATGGATTCCCTTGTGATAATAGAGCTTACAATTCTATATATTGATTACCGACAGACTTTTCAGCATATGTAGTCATACGTGTAGCAAGAAAAAAAACATGAATTGAATTGTTATTAATGATATTACAAAGTCGAGGATATACTAGTAGAGAGAAAACAAGGGGGATGCAATGCAAAAATATGGTGATGCAGCTATAGTAAATGGTTTTGGTGATGTGGGAGATGTGTATGGAGGGCAAGAGCATACGATATAAATCTTGGCTCTTCTATGAAACCAATTACTGGTTCATGACATGGTAAATCAGATATCCCGGAAGACCATAAACGCCGAAACCCATGGCCTTGGCCATCTTGGCAAAACCTTCGGTCTCGACCTGGTGCTGGAAGACGTAGGGGGGGAAGTTGGCACCCTCACGGTGGACATGGCTCTTGACGAGCGTGAATGTTGCACCAACGCCATCCAGAGGCACCTTGTTGAGCTTGCCTAGGTGCGTTGGCATATCAACCATCAGTGCACGGTTGGTCAGGAACTCATAATAGCCTATGGGAAAAAGGAGAAGTTTTTGTCAGACTCCGTTTTGCCTCCGCGCGAACGCGAGAGAGAGATAAATCTCCCTATTTGCCTTTTTATGCGGCAGCAGCTTCTCCTTACCTTCAAGCAGAACGTATTCCGGGTCCAGATCCTTTTGCATTGACAGCGAGCGCTCGGTCTCTTGCCAGTTGTTCTTGTCGTAGCCCCAGAAAGAGCCGTCCTCAGTTTCACGCAAGCAGTTGGGCACGACCACATCCACGTCGACGCTCATCAAATCCTCGAGGATCGTCGAGGGATACTCGACCAAGTCCACATCCAGCCACAGAACCCAGGCATGCTCGTCCCGCAGCGCAGCGGTAAGCAGGTAATTCCGGGAGCGAGCCATGTACGACCGACGGAGCGGCTGCAATTCAAAGGTGTGACGCTTGTCCTCGGGAAGTTCAAAGTTAAAATCCTTTTCGTAGATCGCAATATGGTGATAGCGATCCTCGGCGCGGTTCAAGTACTCGTCGGCCTGGCGGCGCAGCAGCTCGACGGTATCGTCACTGGTATCGGAGACAAGGAAGGCAATCGAGACCAGGTGCTTCGGGTAGCTCATACGGTCGATCAGCTCAAAGTAGCGCGGCAGGTACGGAGACGCATTCTTGAGCGGCGTCAGAATCAAGACGTGCTCGCCGTCATCCTTGGCATTCGGCGTGGCCTGCAGGCCATTCAGGTTAACGTAGGAAGCTCGGGACGAGCTTGACGACGAGAACGCTACGGCCTCGTTGAAGGTGCGAATGGTTCGGCCACCTCCGCACGAGCTCATCAGACCAAACGTGGCTCGCGAGAAGGTCAAGAGCGTTAGCGTAATGAAAGAAACGACGGCCAGAAGGATAAGGGTCAGTCGCTTGTTGCTGCGGGCGTATTTTTCGGTTGTTGACAGGCCCAACATGATGATGTGCGTTGGTGGTTTAACGAAAAGAAAGGCAGTAAAGGGAGGGAGGGCCAAAAGATGGGAGGGAGGAAGATATGGGAAGGAAGGAGAAGATGAAAGAGAGGAGGATGAGAGAGAGAGGGAAAAAAGAAAGAGGAATCCTTTGGGCATTTCCTTTTTCTCTTCGTATCTGGAGGGACCTGGAGGGACCTGAATTGAGGGCTTGTAACACCGAAGATCCCGCCTATTTTAAGCGCAGCTAATTGATTGGTCCGGCCTTATTGTTGAGGATCACTTCTGAGGCTAATCTTCTTGGCCTGCAAAAATGGTCAAGTCTCAAACGTTCACGCACGCACACGCACCCGCTTTTGCTATTCTCTTTCTACTTACATGAGGCTTGGCTTTCGCAGAATCTTGGTATCATCTGAACGCGACACTGGCATCATTCTTCTTCTGCTGCGCCTAAGAACTTAAAATAAATATGACGTCCCCTGTTGGAGCCTTGTGCCGGGACCTCTCCTCCTTAACTCTTTACCGATTTCTCGCACATACATATCCACACACACATGACATTACAAATTGAGACGAATACACACAGAGGTGCAAAAACTCCCTGAGAAGGAATTACCGTATCAAAGTTCATACTTGTCGCATCTAAAAGGTGTTACCAGCAACAATAAGCTCGGTGGAGGTGTAACACATTTAAATTGAGTTACCTTTTTCGCTCACTCGGGATAATCATAAAGTTGATCCATTTCTTTCCAATAAAAAAAAGCTACGGAATGGGTTATGCAAATGCTGAAATATCTCATGCAACACGCCTCTTGGCTACTCTCGTTGTGATTTATTAAATGCGTGCGGAGAGTTGGTAGAATTCCTCGGTTAAGGGGGGTAATGTACCTGAGTGGCGGGTATTTGTTCTGGTAGAAAAGGATCGACGGGGTTCGAGATCATCAGTTCAAGCAAACGACATGTGCCAAACTCATACACAAAACGCAACCAAGTTTCTTTCTCACACATCACGTCGATCCCCGACGCAAGAAAACGAGGCTTTGCCACTTACCGGTAAATACTACAGCTCGTGGACAAACATTTACCAAGTAAGGTTACCCAAAGTATGCAAGCTTTCCAAAAATACACAGTTGGAGCTGACTTGCTATTCCTGTCTCGTCGATCCGCTTATGTACTTTGATCACCTCCATCACTCACTCCCCACTTTCTTTTATCCTTGTCGGTCCGTGCACTTTAGATGATGCGTGCGGATTTCGACAGTACTGCTGGTATGGTTATATGACTTTCTGCTGACGTTGTACCCACTTTATTAATATATTCAGCAGAACTCATAACCGTGAAAATGTACCACCGACAGCTTGATTGCACAGATAGCTTCATTAGGAAGCCTTCCACGTCAATATAATATACGTTGACAGATGAATGTCGATATACCTCCTATCCGAAAAATTTATCTAATGCCTCGAAGAAACTCCTGACTTCCTTTTACCTACCTTTTATTAATAAACGCACTAAAACTGACGAAGAATGTTCACGCTTATAGTATATACATTTACATGGCGGTTGGTGTGTAGATGCAGTACAGAAAGTGACAAGTTGCTATCCCGTTTAAATATGCAGCTAGACTTCCATTACTTATAGTTACCGCGCTTTAAGTGTTTATACGATAATTCTGCATTGATTCTACAGGCAATGGTGCTTTCTGATATACAATATGCATTAATTCATCTGCGCACCAATAAACGACCTTTCAAGCGAACAGCGACCTTGATGGGTATGTTGAAGCTGTCGACAAAACTGACATTATAAAGTTTTCACTGCCATTGTCGAGCTTGTTTATCTGAGACCATCGCTGCAGAGGTCGATTAAATTTCGCACGATTTTATATCAGAAGCAAGTAGATAAAAATAGGGATCAAAAAGTTATCAAAAATTGTATTGGCATGCTCTATACTCCAGACCAGCTGAATGATGAGCGGTATAATGGATCAGTCATATAGATGAGCTTCTTTCTTTTATGTTAGAGTGCATGCTACTGCTGATAGGCACCTTAATTGCTGCTGCTGGCCTTGCTACCACTGCCGCTGGAGCTACCGCTATCAGAGCCACTGCTGGAGGAGCTGCTAGCACCGGAGACAGAAGACGAGCCAGACGAGCCATCGCCGCCGCCACCGCTGCTGTTACCACCTGCGCTGCCGCCGTTGGGGCAGAAAGTGACAGTGTACTTGTGGGCTTTGCAGCCAAAGGTGCTGGTCTTGTCATCGTAAGCGTAGCTATAGGCATCGGGACAACCCTTCTTGAACACATCCGCATACTGGCTGGCCTTGCATTTTTCGGCCGAATTGTATTCGCCACGGCAGCAGTACTCATCATTGTTGAAGGCAGCGCAAGCGCTCTTGCAGGCACCATCTTCACCCTTGAGCTGGTTGGGACACGAAGGGAGACTAGCACATGTGGGAGTCTTGCATTCGCCTTGGCCACCTTCGGGAGCAATGCTGATGGG
>VAFG01000184.1:25353-39403 GCA_013461545.1 Syncephalastrum contaminatum
GCCGTCGACAAAACTGACATCGTAAAAGTCTTCACCGCCGTAGCCCTTGAAAGTAAACTCGGCGAGCGACACGGCCGAGCCATAGTTGTCGCAATTTCCACCACTCTTGCAACCCCAAATACGACCCTGCCAGTTGCTGTCGACCTGGAAATCGTGCGAGGAACCGGCATTGACCTGGGCAGAGTCCGAGCCGCCACCGCCACCGCCATTGTCGAGTTTGTTCACTTTGAGACCATCACTGCAGCTGTTCTTGACCGTGATGGACACACCGCCGCCTCCGCCGCCACCGAACGAAGAAGTCGAGTTGCCACCGCCAGACGAAGAGGCAGATGCGTGTGCTCCAGAAGAAGAGCTGGAAGCTGAGGGTGAGCCAGAGCCAGAGCCAGAGCCAGAGCCGGTGGCCGTGGCGGCTGCAGAAGAGGCACTAGCACTGCCACTGCCGGAAGCAGGAGCAGAAAGAGCAACGCCAGCCAGGGCGGCAAGGGAGAGGATCTTGACAATGTTCAACATTGTGATAAAGTATAGAAGAAAAGAGGAGACGAGGGCAAATTGATGATGGGCTTGTCGATCCTCCAGCCTTTCTAATTTATATCTTTCACTCTAGGTGAAACAAGGTACTATACTCGATGTATATACCCATCTGGTACCTGTTGTTACTGAAGAGATAAAGATGTCCAGACCAACAGACTAATGACGACAGGTTTTGAAACATATAATCTATCATTTGTAGGATGTCGAAGGTGAAACATTAACCAGGAGCACGGGCCTATAGCAATGGATCTGCATTCAGGCTCAGCGTCTTTGGAATATTGATTTTGCACAGGTAGCCACAATGCCCAGAGATGGGACCTGTGAAACAAACTATGTCTTCGTGTCAGACAAAGCACCGATCATTGTTCTTGACCGATGTCCCACATCGATCCATATGAAAGGATAGAGATCGCTGTGTTTTAATTCGGTTGTCTGACGGTATGTGCATAATGTTATATGTCATAAAAAAGAAAATGGGTAGAAGTACTCTGCATGTTGGAGAGGGTCTTTAGGGGTGTAGGCACAGTAAAATCACGAAAAACTTTAGCAGTGATGCATCAGAGATAAAGAGAGGAAAGGAATAGTACTACTTCCACATGTGGGTGGATACTCAAACAGGGGCAATCATGACCGTTCATCACGTATACAAAGAAAACAATTTTTTTATGATAGGGCTTGTACGTATAGCTCAGTAAAATGGAGATTTCTCACTAAGACAGCAGTGTTATCTTTAACATGTCCTTACCTGAACTTTGGTTGAAAATGCTCCCCAATAGAATTTTCTTTAACTACCTGTGGCTTCCACCCTCTGTCCCAGTTTACTTTCCTCTCTCGGCCATACACTTAAAGCGGCGAACGCGGCGCGAAGCCGAAGTAGGATTCTGAAGGTTATAACGCAAAAGAATTCACAGCTGCCAAGATATACTAACTTCCGAAATAGTAATAAATGGAAAAGCTCTGATTTTCCAAAAATTGACCGAGTCGTAGTTACGAGTTGTACTTTTGTATTAGATTCTGCTGGGGACCATGCATGCAGGTATAGTGTAAGTCAACAACTAAAATTGCATGTCATATATAAATAGCTGTCCTAGCAGTAAAGAAATTAAGCAGGGCTTCAAAAACTCTGCAGCTGCGCAACGGGGGGACTTAGAGATTTTCATTGGGCTCAGCCTCATTACTACAATGGTAGCTATTCCTCTCTGAACGAGCTCAAGGAAAAAAGTTATACCGGCATTTAAAGAGCTTTGGAAGACCTTGACGTTTTCTTCTATCTACACATCTAAAATTTAGGACATTCACCACTTTGTAGTTCTTTTTCTATTTGTAACTCACGGGGGAGTGGTTGTCGGAATTGACGCGCGGTTACATTGAGTCAAGGTCTCCTGACATTTTCAGATTTTGGCGCACAATAGAAAATCATTTTGATTGGCCAAAACGCCGAAAATTGTCAGGCCACGACAACGGGTTGTCCTGAATCATGGTAGTGGAAGTCGTCGATATGGTGTGATTTATTTCTTGCAAAGTCATTATATAAGGACAATTGACTTTCTGTAAATATGTTATCTAACAACTCATATTCTTTATTCACGATCAATTACCCATGCTTGCTCAATTCCTGAAACAGTCGGCCAAGCCTGAAATCGTCCCTCTTCTTGTCATTGTCGGCGGCGCTCTGGGTGGCGCCGGTTATATTGGTCTCAAGCAAGCCAAGGCTCCTGATGTCGCATGGTACGAACACTTCGCATTCTTTATGACTCAGCCTTATTGAAACAACTGATATGCTCACAGGAATCACAAGTCGAACCCGTATCCATGGCAGGATGTTAAAGAGGGCGAGCAGGTTAAGTTGCTCGCACTGAACCAGAAATATACCAACCGATGGGAACGCTCAAAATGGTAAACATCGTCACTGCATTCTTCCTCTTCATGCACTTGTAGAAATATTTCCTTGTCTGTTTGTAATTATATACTTTTAATATAAATTGTCCATGTTGTGTCCACTTTGTACTCGACTTGTGTTATGCATCTGCAATTTTCATGTCGCAATACACTTTTTTACACTCCCAGCAGTACTCTTGAAACGTCTGGCGACAAGTTATTGTGCATTTTCCACAGTATACGGCAGTATTAACTTCTTGAGTCGCCACACAATTCTGGTGTTGTGCGAAGGCACGAGTGCTATAATGCTCAAATTGGCACGTGCCTGGATCTAACCAAATAATAATAAAGGCGGTCATTTAGGAAAAATATCTATTGCAGGAGTGATGAAGACATATATCATTATTTGGATAAAAAAACATGAGAGTAAGCATAGATTAGTATAGAGCTCATCATATGGCTGGCTATTATAATCGGGTATAAAAGAAGAAAAATGGTTTGTAACGGCTATAATAGGGATTGGATCAAATTGCAGTTTTCATGTGCTTCTTGGGTGTCAGGACCCCGCATTTACCATATCCGCTTTACGCTCCATTCCATTCCTTTAGACTCACCTCATGAACGAGCATATCCCGCCTCCTCCAGTCATTCACTCTGCTTTCAAAATCGCCTTTAAGGTGGTATCCCACCTCTTCTTTCGCGAGATTAAGACGACAGGCGAGCATCTTGTCCCTACCAACTCTCCTTGTATCTTCATCGTCGGTCCCCATGCCAACCAATTCGTCGATGGCATGGTCTTCCTCAGCAATGTTCCTCGCCACTCTTATGCTATTATGGCTTCCGTCTCCTACAATAAGCCATTTATTGGGCATGTCGGCAAAATCCTTAGCGCAAGTAAGTAGATAAAGTATATTTTAATTATCCTATTCACAATATGCATGCAGTTCCTGTCGTCCGTCCACAGGATATCGTTAACCGCGGTGCCGGCAGAGTGTCATATGAAGCACCTTTCGTCATCCGTGGTGAGGGCACCTGCTTCACTGAACAAGTCGCGCCACGAGACTTTATCCTATTCGGTCGCAACTTCAAGGGCCATGTGGCTCGTGTGATCTCGGATACTGAGCTTCACATCACTCATGCCATACCTACCGATGATACCTCTTTCTATGACTATAAGATTGCACCTCACGTCGACCAGACAGCCGTATACAATGAAGTCCACGACTTCCTCAACAACAATGAATGCATCACTATCTTTCCTGAAGGTGGTAGCCACGACCGACCTGAGATGCTTCCTCTGAAAGGTACTGTGATGTTATTCAACGTCTTAGGTACCTAACAGAGATAATACATATCGTAGCTGGTTTTGCTGTCATGGCCCTGGGAGCAATGGCAGAAAATCCAAACCTGGACCTTAAGATTGTCCCCGTTGGTAATAAGACCTGTTCCATTCTACTCTCTAGTCTAACTGTAGTATATATCATAGGCATGAATTACTTTCATCCAGACAAATTTCGATCACGCGCCGTCGTTTCGTTTGCTCCACCCATTTCTATTGACCGTGAAGACGTCGAAAAGTTCAGAAAAGGTGGCCTTAGCAAGCGAGAAGCAGTGACAAAACTAATGGACCAGAGCGACGAGGCCTTCAAAACTGTCACCATCAACGCACCTGATTATGATACCCTTATGGTACCCCATAAATACACTTTTATCATGGAAGCTCACCTTTGCTGTAGATCATCCAAGCAGCCCGTCGCCTCTATCGGCCATCGGCCCAAAAGGGCAAAATGTCCATCGATGAAGTCGTCAAGCTCAATCGCAACTTTGTCTCTGGATGGACAAAGCTCAAAGATGAGCCGAGAATTGAGTCGTTGGCACGCAAAGTCAAGCTATACAATGACACGCTTAGCTTTTTTGGTATCCGTGATCATCAAGTCGACAAGCTCGATATAACTCCCGCTCGCGCCGCATCCATGTTGGTACGGCGCCTGATGAAACTCATGTTCCTCTGCGGCGTGGGAGCTCCAGCGTAAGAAATGCTTGGCTTGGTTGGCACATGTGTCATTAGACGTCAATCTCACCTTTTCTGCTAGAATGGTCTCCAATCTCCCGCTCATTTGGATCACAAAATATATCAGCGAAAAGAAGCAGAAGGGTAAGTCGACCCGAAAAAGTTAGGTCGAGGTGGGTATTTAACGTGATTTACTTTTCCAGAAGCGCTCGCAGGATCCATGGTCAAAATTGCTGGCAAAGATGTCTTGGCAACGTGGAAAATCTTGGTCGCCGTATTTGTTGCACCTGCCCTGTACGGCTTTTATGCCCTGCTCTATTTGGGTTACCTCGCCCGTCAGCGACCGGATCTCTCCCGCTTTAACAAGCTCGTGAGAGCAGGTATTGTCTGGGGTGTTCAGCCCATCCTTCATTATGCTCTCATGCGACTCGGTGATACCGGTTTGGATATCTACAAGTGAGTGAAATGTGAGGTGCAAACACCTTTGGCTCATATTATCACCCATCAGATCCATTAAGCCGCTCTTCCTTGCTGTTCGTAACCCAGAGGTCGGAAAAATCTTACGTATCATGCGCAATGATCTCTCCCGAGACATCACCGTTTTTGTCCATGAGCACAAGTCTGTGTTCTTGCCCGACGAGCACGCCTTCAAAGAGCCGAATGCTACTCTTTTGGATGTCACGAGCAAAGAAAAAGGACAAGGTATGCCATACTCTACTGCCTCCTCACGTATGTCAATACTAACTGCCTTTCTTTAGCTTTATAGATCTGGGCACATTCCCCACAATAGATAATCTCGACCCTCTCCTCATTAGGTGGATCTTTCATATCATTATATATTGTTGCAACAATGTGTAAATCGATTCTTTCGGTACATATTCTGCTTTTATTCATATATCCCAGATCAAGCATCGCTGTTATCTCCGTTATGAGCAGAAAGGCTCGCATGTTGATCATGGCCTAACAAAGGTTGACTCCTGTAAGGCGAGTCGGGTTGCATTCTCAAGGTCACTGCAGTCGGGTCTGACAAGGGCACAGGCTCCAAGACAGGGGGAGCGCTGCCCGAACTTCTTAAGCAGCTAATTGGGTCGTCTGTTTCTTGATAGGGCACGGCCGAGGATGGAGATGAGGTGCTGATGTAATAGGGGCAGTTGTTATTTCTTTGACAGTCGCTCATTGCATGGCGTTCCTCTGCCCGCCGGTGGGCCGCCCGCTTGTTTTGAAACCATGTCTGGATGCGGCGAGGCGTTGTTTGGAGCTTCTCGGCTAGATCGAACTTGACCTCACGCGACGGAAATCTGCAATGACGGAATACGCCGTCCAAAGTTACGAGTTCTTGTGTGCTGAAGCGCTGGCGGCGAACATAATCTGCCGTGCTTTCTGCATCGCTTGCTTCGTCTGATTCGCTGCTATTGCCAGGTCTCATCTCCCCACACAGATCAATGGCTCTCGTGTTGTGAAGTTGTGGTTCGGTTTCGTAGATGTGCTGGTCCTTATGTTTGGATGGACTGTCTCTTGTGGCGGCCATCTAGGCGAGCAAGCTGGAATAGGATAGGTCCAAGATCCATAGGAGTATTATTTTCTTATAAAGGGACGGTGCCGTTGATTAAGAGTCCATGTGTGGCAGATAAATGCATATTGCTTCCACGCAATGAAGCAGTTGTTGTGATATATAAATTGGCATTGTCATATATCTTGAACTGCTGGTCCTCAGCAGTGATAAATTACCGAAATTTGGAAAAGGGACAGTATATATTAACGTTCCTAGGTTTGTAATAAAAATTAACACACTGTTATTCCAAACGCATGTGTTAATATATAGATAGGTGAAATAGACAGAGGGGAAACGACGGCTTTAAATATTGACCCTCTTTTGTTTTCTGTCAGTGGGAAGCGCGTATTGTGCGTCGGAGAATGTAAGGAAGATGTACCATGTGACATGATGCTTCCGTAGCCGTTCCTATATGTATGCAGTGTATCTACAGTGAGCTGGACATGCTCCACTGTTACGGATATTGGTCCATGGATGAGTGGCAGAAAATAAAAAGGCAAAATAAACACGAGAAAAGGAATAAGACTCAAATTTGATCGGATGACGGGCAGTAAAGAGGATAAGTGCAGAAGAAAGGATGGAATGCATAGATTACGTACATATAGAAGGATAGAAGAATAGACTTATAAATGTGGCACAGTCATCGGATGGCCCCGTGCGATGTTTGCAGTGTGCCTTCACAATTCACTCACACACTGCCAGGCACAATCCATTCCCTCATCTGTGTCGGGATTCGAAATTGATGCGATTGCGTTTGTAGAAGAGCCCAAACAAAACGGCTGAACTATCGTCTTCCGCTCTATCTCTTTTTTTATTACTTTGTTTTTCGCCTTGTAACCCTCAACGCAAAACATGCGCAATTCCAGCCCATTGTTGGATGTGCCTTCAGAAGACTCTCCCGATTCCCCGTCAGGATCATCAACGAGTGAACCCCAAGACGAGTCCAGCCACATTCAGCATCCTCTCATGGAGCAATCTTTCTTCTACAAACTCGACCAGCTCTCGCCCGATAACCCTCTTTATTTTATGCAACAACAGTCTAGACAATCTGGACAACCGTCGTTCGAAGAGGACCACGCTATGGCTGAGGCTTCGACAGAGTCGCCGTCGAGAATGGACACCAATTCTCCTCCATCACAGCATTCCTTAGACCACTACCAGGCCATGTCGCCCCAATCCGACCATCCGCTCCAAACCACGCCCCAATCAATGACAATGTCTCACATGCCCTCTCTCCAGCAACATGACAACATTGTCGATCCTCTTCAGCCTGCCACTTCTGCCACACCTGAAACGAACCAAACCTTTTGGTCTGGCGTGAACAACGTATGTGGAAAAATAAGCTTTTATTTGTACATTTATTTTTACACTGAACTATTATGTACTCCATGTAGTTCCTTTCCAATGTTACGCACAATCCTTTTCCACAGGCTATTCCGAATCTCGCCCGTAACTTTACGGATTACTTGTCGTCGAATTATCCTGTTCAACTTCCGGGATCGTTGTAAGCTTCCCCGACAGTACCCAAAAAGTGTGCACATTCGCTGACAATTGCCGTTAGTAATTCCGACTCCACAACCCAAAAAGCACAAGCGCCTTCTCCTGATGGAAATGCCACCCAAGCAGCGCCTATAGTTTCACGAGAGATCACTTACAAACAGGAAAACCCTCTGGATTCGATCGCAAAGAGCCCTGGGTAATCTATGTCATATTTCATTAATGACATTATTTCTCATCCTCATCTTTTTTTTTCCCTCTTGTCCGCAGCATGCAAATTCGTGTCCTTGGCGTGCCGCAAACCGGTGCGAAATCGCGTGTCGAAACACAGATCAAACTTTGCATCCAGCTCGTCACCGATGATGGCGATAAAGCCCAATGGTGGTCTCACCTAAAACTGCCAGAGACCATGGTCGCTAAGGACAAACTCAAGCGCCAGATCATGCTCACCACAGCGCCAAACGGCACACGCATCGCCAACGTCGCCGGCCTTGATAATAACAACATGCCAATCCAACCTGAAAAAATGCTTTTCCTGCGTGCGCGTGTCATCTGTGCGAGCGATCCTTCAAAGAAAGTTGTCACCTGTCTTGGGTGCATTCAGCGCGAAGTGAGTGAAGGGAGCAAACCACAATATCTTTACGCCATACTGACCTTCCTTTTAAGCGCAAACGGTCCCAGCGCCGGAAAGAAAATAGAGTCAAGACAGAAAACGACGAAGACAAACGACCTGTCGACGACGAAAAGTCGCTTGCGCTCGAGGAGCAAAAAGTGCTACTGTTCAACTGCTCCGAAGTCGTTGACTTTAGCTCGGGAGACACAATTCTGCCCACACGTATCACATGCTATTGCCGACACCACAATGAGCGCCTTGGCTTTTGGTTAGTGCCACGTATTCATGCTTGTCATGTGTCATGCTCACGCACTTTTTTTTTTCGTCCGTGAAGTATCTATTTTGAGATGCTGGATCACACCGGCAAACAGGTCGCGACAGGCATGTCGCCACCCATCATGATCACCGACGACCACAAGTCCAACAAGGTCAAGGCGGGTCGCAAACGCCCGCGCCTCGAAGCTGAGCATAATCCTCAGATGATGCCTCCTGCCGCCGCCTTTCCGCCTTTCAGCCAGCAAGCAGTTCCGTCGACGATGGCCAATGTCCCTGCACTGCAGACATTTAATCACTTTCCTAATCCGGTACAGCAGCAACAGCAACAGCCACCACTACAGCAACAGCAGCAGCAGCAGCAACAACAACAACAGCAACCATCTATTCAGCCGCGCCCTGAGCAGGACATGATGCCTGTTTCCAACAAATCGTCGCCGTTGCCCATGGAGGCACTCCTGCAACAACAGATGGCGTCCATGAATGCAGACCTGCTCGGACCCATACCGTCCAGTTCGCAGTCTGTCGAACGAAGTGCTAGCACATCGGCCTCGCCTGTACCACCCGCGGCGGTCGAGCGGCCCCAGTTGCAGAGACTGATCCCAAGTGAAGGTCCCACCTTTGGCGGTATTGAGGTCACGATGCTGGGTACCAACTTCCGGCCGGGTCTGACTGTCATGTTTGGTGAGGTGGCCGCGTCCACGACCCATTATTGGTCGCCCAACACGCTTGTCTGCATCTTGCCGCCCGCCACCGAGCCTGGCGCAGTCGTAGTCTGTTTCAAGGAATATCCCGTGATGGATAGCCAGGACGTCGTGCTCTTCACCTACTACAATGAAAACGACCGGGCGCTCATGGAACTTGCACTCCAGGTGGTTGGTCTGAAAATGACCGGTCGCGTCGAGGATGCACGCGAGATCGCGATGCGCATTGTGCAGGGCGGCAACCAGAACAACCAACAAAACATGTCCGACAGCAATGGCTCTTCGAACGATAAGGGCAAGGGCCAGCAGCATTCGGTGACCAACCTTGAACGCGGCATCATCCAAGTGCTCGAAGTCATGGATACGATGGAGGACGTGCAACCCGACGATGTCTCGATCGCCAATTCTCAGGGCCACACGATGCTGCATCTGGCGGCCATGCTCGGTTTTGGAAAGCTCGCGTTTGCACTCTTGGACCTCGGATGTTTTGCAGACGCGACCGACCAAAACGGCTACACCGCACTCCACTATGCAGCACTGTACGGCCACGAAAACGTTGCCCGCATCTTGCTCGAGGACGGCGACGCGGACCCGGAACCGATCTCGATCACGAGCAAGCGCCCTATGCATCTCGCCAAGGACAACACCATGCGCACCCTTCTCCTCAGTTATATGCCGCTGGTCGACAAGGAGACCTCTGAATCGTCTGGATACGATGGCGCATTGTCCGACACGATGAGTGCCGACGTGGACACTTCTTTCGACGAATACGAAGCAGAGGAGGATGGCGAGGACGAGTCGGATCTCGACAGCGTGTGGCTCGGAGGGAGCGATGTCGAGGACGAGCGGCCTGGTATCGTGGATATTCAGCAACAACTTTATCTTTCTGACACATCGACCACCAGCCTGAGCTCAGCTATCTCGCAACAAGGCCTGCGCCGGCGACGGGGGCGCGGTGTGGGATCTATCCAATACTTGCAGCAGGGAGATAATGTGTCCAATTCAGCAGACGAGATTCTCGATGCTGAAGCAGTCGGCGAGCATGCCGGTGTGTCTTCCTCAGATGACGAGCCGGAACAGAGTCCAAAAGGGAGCAACTGGATGCAGCGCACGCTCTCGCATTTCCAGCAACCCAAGCATCAGCGGGCGCCCTCGGACAGCTCGTTCCTGCAAAACATAAAGAACAACATGCCAGCCAAGCCAACGGATCTCGGACTGAAAAACATCGCCGACCACCTCTTGCAGCTGCCGCGTCCTACCGCCATGATTGCCAACATGTCTGTCTTGTTCTCCAACGAGCAGCGCAAGACCGGGACAGAAGAGCCCGAGCAGACCCTCGCTTGGTACATGGCGCTGGCCTATGCCATGGGCGCACGTAGCAACAGCCAACAAGAAACGACGTCCCAGCGACCCAATCGGAAACAACACCATGTTTCAGCTTACGTTCCCTCCACCACAGCCACCCCCGCCACTCCCTCCACCGCTGCTGCCACTCCCTCCACCTCCTCTTCTATACCATCCGTGCCAGCTGCCAGTTCGTCCTATGATAGTTTCTACACCAGCGGCCTCGAAACCATGGAAGACCGGAAACGCCGCGATCAGCGCCTGTTTTCGTTCTGGGTGCCTCTGCTTTGCCGTAAGTCTATAATCATTTTAGGGCTCTGTCTTTTTCCAGATCTAACTTTTTTTCTTCGCCTTGATAGTGATGGTGATCTGGCTTGTATACCAGGTTGCAAGCAACCACTCCTTCCATAGTCTTTTTGGCTTGTTGAGCGCCTAAGTACGCTGCACCATCACCATACATAAATATATATACATACTACTATGCTCTCCCTCCATTTTTTTTTATTCATTCGAGGAGGGTTCTATTTTCGGCAGAGTCCTGTTAGGCTGTGAGCGCTTCATTTTGGCATCTCGCTGCGCTTGAATTTGAGCGTTGATTTTCAGTTAGACTGGGAGTCGGTGTGACAGCCGGAAAGATATACCTCGGTCTCGGTGAAATAATAACTGCCATGTCAAGACTTTCTTAACGTCCTGAATTGAAAGCATTCTCTGCCAAGACCCGTCCATTCTTTTACTTGTCAAGAATGAGGGTCAGGAGCCACATCCTTTCAAGTTTTGTTTTGTCTTGTATCGGATTGTACTTTTGCCGTAGTTTTATTGTACTTACTTATCGGCTCCTGATGTATTAAGTTACAAGCTGGGGCTCTCGAGACAAGTGCACGCGTTCAGTAATCATTCAATATATATATATATGTATATACTCTAGAAAATAACGATGGCATCCTTGCTTGGAATGCGTTTTCCGCTGTATGTGGTCTCGTGGCAAAAATATAGCCGTTTTCCCAGCGCAAAATTTTTACCACTCATTTGTATATTGGGCTTCCCAGCTACGTGTATTATTCGTATGGCCAATTGACTGTATTGCCACCGTGATGGATAAGCGCTTATGTCTAGCAAGGTGATAGTCGAAACAGCTTCATGCGACTCCAACCTTCATCCGAACAAGTGCGCCTGGGTCCTCTGCACATACGTCCGCATGCGTATCACTGATATCCTTTTTTCTCTCAGTGTCGCATTTCCTTCATTATCGACGGCCTATATCCTTTCATTTCATCAATATTCATTGTTTGTCATAATATAAAATCAAAGTTAGAGTCTCATTCGGCAACTCGGTCTACTGTAAAGCTGGAGGCTTGGAAGTTTGTGAGTGTACAACATTGCAAAACCTAGAAAATCACGAAGAGTTCTACATAAACGTATGGTTGCCTTTTTCTATATGCTCCCGACATTTGCATACAGAAAAGTACATAGATCGTAGATCAGATGTAAGCTTTCAGCTCTTGGAATAGTAGGAAATGGATAATATGCTCCAGGATAAGTACGTGCAATGGCGCCGGCGTTAGCATATGTGCCACAAGCGTACGTGGCTGTTCATGTAACCAAGGATAAGCATGTTGTGCTACCCCATCATTACAAAGCAAGAGGCACGACCGATTTATAATCACCAAGGGAACGCAGTACAATCGTGAACCTTACCATAATTTGGATGCTTACTATGCATGCTGTTGCCTGTGGCATAGTACTGCGGCATCAAGTATGACAAATGCGAGGAAAACGTTGGTACAGTTATTATGCTCTTCCCTGACAAATCATCTCAGCAGGAACTCGTATAAATATGTCTGCAACGTTCAACAAACAACGCACCCTATCAACAACAGCCTATTTTTGACAACACCATGATCACCCAGGCTTCTTCCCTTTCTTCGAGCGCACTGTTCCAACCGATCAAAATCGGCGCACACCAGCTGCAGCACCGCGTCGTGATGGCACCCACCACACGCATGCGCACTCCGATTGCGACGGGCGTGCCAACCGCTTCCATGGTCGAATATTTTCGTCAGCGTGCGAACTCCGGCGGCCTCCTCATTGCAGAAGCGACCGTGATCTCGCCTGACCAAGGCGCTTATCCAGGTGCGCCAGGTATTTGGTCGGACGAGCAAGTCGAGGGCTGGAAGAAGGTGACAGACGCCGTCCATGCCAAGGGGGGAATTATCTTTGACCAGTTGTGGCACATTGGCCGCGCAGCCTCGCCCAATTGGCTGCCCGCCAACAAGACGCCCGTCGGTCCATCGGCCGTAGCTGCCGGAGGCAACAACCTCTTTGACGGCGGTCCGTACGTAGTACCGCATGCACTGACCATTCCCGAGATCAAGGATATCATCCAGGATTTTGTCAAGGCCGCAAAAAATGCCATCCGGGCTGGGTTTGATGGCGTGGAGTTGCACTCTGCCAGCGGGTAAACGAAGAAAAAGAGTGGAGACCAACCTGATTTCTGACGACGAAGTTTATTTCACTTAAGGTATTTGCTTGATCAGTTCATCAACACCTCATCCAACAAGCGGACTGACGCGTACGGTGGCTCGATCGAGAACCGTGCACGCTTTGTGCTTGAAACTATCGACGCGGTCGTGGAAGCGGTGGGCGAAGAACGCACCGCGGTGCGTTTCGGGCCATTCATGGGTTTTCAGGGCATGGAGGACGAGTCGCCCTACGAGACCTGGGGACACATCACTGAGCAGCTGCAAGCCAGACACCCGAGTCTCGCCTATCTCCATTTTGTCGAGCCCCGTGACACCTATGCCCCGCCAGATGATAAAACCAAGGAGCTCGTGACCCTCGAGCATTTCAGAGAAATCTGGAAGGGTCCTTTTATTTCTGCCGACGGTTATACCAACGACCTCAAACTCGCCGAAGACACTGCCAACCGGACAGGCAACCTCATCTCCTTTGGCCGTGCCTATATTGCCAATCCTGATCTCGTGTTACGACTCAAAAACGGCTGGTCTTTGAATCCGTATGACCGCAGTACCTTTTACTTTGGGGGCGAGAAGGGCTATATTGATTATCCAATCTACTCTTCAACGGATGACAAGCGAGACATACCTGTAGATACCGCTCAAGCATAAATTAGATACCTGTAGTTTACATAATGCATATACACATTAATATATACATTTCTCATTCTGCGTACACATTCAAAGAAGTTCATTGAAGCATTTCGGAAATTCCGTCAAAACGGTCGTTTGCTCTATAATATGCAAACAGTGGAGATCAAGCAGTTACTTTGAAGCGGTAATGGTGAGCGAGACGTTCAGCCCCTACTGTGGAGTCAATATAAAAGTCTGCACCACTGGGAACTGCAGTACATAGAATAGATTTGTGTCTACTCCCAGTAAGAGTAGCAGTAGCAAAATGTCAGGTGGAGAGAGTGAATAAGTTCTAATCTTTGGCAATGATAAAATACAATGTCAAAGTTGACTCTGTAGAGGGGAATTCGATCCGGGAATGCGTTGTCAGGTCATAATAGGAGAGAAGGAGATAACTTCCCTAGAAATGTATCTTGTGCACAACGCGTGTGTCAAAATGCAAAAAAAAAAGAAGACGGGGGCTATGTTCAAGTGGGTAAAAAAAAAAAAAGGGGGAAAAGG
>VAFG01000184.1:39628-61034 GCA_013461545.1 Syncephalastrum contaminatum
CGCATGGCGGTGTGTATGTGTGCGTGGTGTCGTGTATGCAGTGCATCGGTGGATGGCCGGTGTGTGTGTGAATGTAAAGCGCGCCGTAGAGCCACATCCTATGCGGATGCGGGTGTGTATCGAGATAGGGAGGTGTATAATGAGAAACAAGGTATACTAGAAACAGCACGAGCGCTCCTTCCTCCTGGTCCGTGTGCGCTGTGTCATGCGTCTCAGACTAGAATCGCCAAACTGGACACCGCTGCCACTCCGTTCCGGATCGATTTGGCCTATCACATTGCTAGGTGAGAAAAGAGCACGCTTGATTCGCACACAATCACAATGCACTTGCCTGTTTCAATCTTACTCAAGATGGAGCGTGCGCACTTGAAGAACATGTCTTCGACCGCGTCTCCCGTTAACGCGCTTGCTTCAAGAAACATCATTTCTGCCGTTCACCAGTTAAAGCAAACATTACATCTCCTCGTCTCAATGTGCTTACCATGCTCTTGTGCGAAGCGACTGGCTTCTAGATAGGATACTTCGCGTTCGTCAGCACGGTCATTCTTGTTGCCGACCAAGATAATGACGAGTTCCGTGTTGGCTAGCGACCTCACGTCAGACAGCCAGGATCGGACGCCGAGAAATGTGTCACGGCTATAAAAGGCATAGTTTGATGAGTACTTCTTGATATGCGCACGTTACCCTTATCCCAAAACTGATCTCAGCCAGACGCCTCCCCTCTCCTTCTCTCTCTCGTATATAGACGGGGTCCTCTTCTCTCTTGTGTCTGCCTGCCTTGCCTGCCTACCTACTTGCAAATGTCATATACCACAAAGGCCCCTGCTGCTCCGCGGAAATAACTTTTGGTCAGCGACCTACATGCTAGGTGAGTATATAGCGACACACAAATAAGGCCTGATGGTACCGAAAGCGCTCTTGCCCCGCGGTGTCCCATATCTGGAGCTTTATAGACTTGTCTGAAATGTGTATAATGCGGGTGCCGAACTCCATGCCAATCGTATTCACGGAATCCTTCTTGACTTTATACAAGTCAGCGTGAGGTTCTTCAGTGGTGCATGGCTACGTACATTGGTTTTCTAAAAAGTGGTGCAAAAGACATGACCTGAATGCAAGTGTGCAATGAGTATATAGGAGAGATACTAAGTAGAGTTATGAGCGACATACTTGCCCGTGCCGGAATCACCGACCAGTAGCAACTTTAGCAGAAAGTCTACACGTTGAATGAGACACTGCATGGGACTCAGGACTCACGCATACCATAAGCATCTGCCAACATTGCGCGTATATAGTAAAGGTATCAAGCTTAGAAAAGGAAAAATAAAGAGAGAGAGAAAAGAGCAAACAAAATATCGAATAGAAAAAAAAAAAAAAAGAGTTAAAGGGGGAAGGGTCTTGTGTGTGCGTAAAGTACTATTTAGGTGGCACAAAGACGAAACATCCCTCACATTCTCTCTCATTACTCCACTTACTTTCTACATGTCTTCCTTGTTTTATTTTATTTGGTGCAACCATCCAAGCGTCTGTTGGATCCTTTTGACATCAGTCATATACACTTCTATGCATGATTACGTAGGTACTTGGTGCGACCCATCGAACATTCTCTCCATCCTACATACCGCATCCGAAATACCTACATTTACTATTCAAGACAGAACTCCGTTCTATAAATGCATCCACCCAATCCACCCATACTATCTCTCCGCTTCTCGCGCGTCGATTCAAACCCAGGGTTGTGTGTACCTAGGGAATAAAAAGAAATGACATTTTTCGTTTTATGTACATTTTGTTGAAAAAAACATCTAGCACACTACTTGTTTTTCTCTCTTTTTCTTTTTAGTTGTCCTGCTCGATGATCTTGGTCACTCGGCCAATCGCAATCGTTTTGCCTAAAGTGTCACACATACACATGAGTTTACTATCCTCCCAGTGAATAACTCAAAATTTACCTTCGTCACGCAGAGTGAAACGACCAAGCTGAGGATACTGCTCAAACGTCTCGAGACAGAGGGGACCGGCGGTTTCGACGCGAGCAATAACCTTCTGGCCCTGCTTGACAAACTGCGGCGGTCGCTTCGACTTGCGGCCGGTCTTCTTGTCAATCAGATGAAGCAGAGCGCCCAGGGTGACCTCTTCAATGGCAGCGTGGACGTGCATGACGGCGGTGTAGCCTGCGCAGATAATGTTCTTGTGGTCCAGAATGGCAAGCTGGGCTTCAAAGGTCTGCGTGGTTCGGACAGGCTTCTTCTTGTCACAGAGCAAGAAACCAGGTTGCACCTCCTAATGCACATGATTGAGTCGATAGAGCCATCAATATCATTTTCAATACGTACGTCTTCCTCAACACCCTTCAGACGGATACGGACGTTGTCACCGCAAATGGCATGGTCGACTTCGTCTTCGGTCTCGTTGAAGATGGCAGACACTTCGCACGTGCGCTAAGCAGCAAGATGGAAATGAGCATGCTTTCATTATATACCATGGCGCACTTACCTTGTTGGGCATGAGCAGGACGCTCTGACCCTTCTTGATGTGACCCGACTCGATCTTACCGACGAGAATGGTACCCATGTCCTTGTACTTCTCAGCGACGGGGAACATGAGGGGCGCGTTAAGTTTGCGGTCGAGGGTTTGCATGTTGTCGAGGTATTCGAGCAGGGAGGGGCCGCTGTAGAAGGGGCACTTGTCGGAGCGGTCCTTGATATTGGCACCGGTGAAACCGGAGACGGGCATAAAGTAGACGTCAGTCTTGGGGTTGTAGCCAGTCTGCTTCAAGAAGGGAGTCATCTTGGCGATGATCTCGTCGTAGCGAGCCTTGTCCCACTCGACGGTAGGGTCATCCATCTTGTTGATGGCCATGATGATTTTGTTGACACCCGACGTCTTGGCCAGCATGGTGTGCTCGCGGGTCTGACCACCACGCTCGAAACCAGTCTCGAATTCACCCTTACGGGCCGAGATGACCATGACACCGACATCGGCTTGGGACGCACCGCTGATCATGCTCGGCACATAGTTCTTATGGCCAGGAGCATCCAGGATGGTGTATCGACGCTTATCGGTCTCAAAGAAGGCGCGACCACACTCGACGGTCTTGCCCTTGGCACGCTCCTCATTGTTGGTATCCAGAGCCCAGGACAGGTACCACGATTCACGACCGGCCTCCTTGGCTTCCTTTTCGTACTTTTCCATCGTACGCTTGTCCACCATGCCGGTGAGGTACAGAATGTTACCACCCATGGTAGACTTGCCGGCATCTAAGAATAAAAATGAATATAACGAATTATACGTTTCCATGGTCATGAAAGCTTACCGACGTGACCCATAAAGACAATGTTGAGATGCTCCTTGCCGTACAGATCTTGGACAATCTCGTCATCGACCTGCTCAAGGTCATTGTTGACGGCCTCAGCCTTCTCGGCAGCCTTCTCGGCGGCCTTGTCAGCCTCCTTCTTGGCCGACTTGGAAAGCGTAGCAGGCTTGGACGAGGCAGGCTTGGGAGCAGCAGCCTCGCCAGGAGCAGGAGCAGCCGGGGCAGGGGCGGGAGCTGCAGCAGACTCGGCCTTGGTTTCCGCAGCCGGAGCTGAAAGACACAAGAGAAAAAAGGGCACAATGGGTTAGGGTCGATCGAGAATACACTGGTAAAGTAAAGCTTACCTGCAGGAGCAGGAGCAGCCGCAGCAGGCTTGGGATCAGACGTGAGCTTCATGACACGAGGAGCAGCTGGATGAGAGGGATGAATGAGTAAATGTGAAATATTAATATGAATGTTCTGTTTACCAGGAGCAGCAGCAGGAGGGGCGGCAGCAGCGGGAGCGGCAGCAGCACCACCTGGAACAAACGACTTCGCAGTGAAGTTAGGCTTCCATTCTGAGGCCTTTGGGTTGAGGGAAAGCTTGCTCGCAGCGTTGTTGAGGTTATTTGTGTCTTGGCTGCTCATTCTTGACCAAGGACTGTACTCCAATCAAGAGAATTGAAAGGAAAAAGAGGGGATGAGTAAAGAGAGAAAGAGAGACAGAACAAAACTACTGCAGAAGGCAAGAATAAATTTTTTGGACGGCGACGTCATTGGGGGGTTGAAACTGTCTGAGCGGCTTATTCACTTAACACACTCTCTCCTTCACTATATATTCTATATTTCCCATTCTATACACCAACCATCCCTTTATTCATATTACGACTCTAATACTCAAGAAACCAACTCCATAGGCTCCCATTCTTTTTAACCGACCATGTCTATGAAAAAGCTACAGAGTGAGTGAAGACTTGCCATCTCGCAAAACGAACTACGCCATCGAATGAATTTGAATTCTAACTCATTTCTTCTGCAGCCGAGATTGACAGGGTCTTGAAGAAGGTGTCAGAAGGCGTGGAAACGTTTGAGACCATCTTTGACAAGATTCAAGCCACGTCGAATATGAACCAAAAGGAGAAATACGAGCAGGACTTGAAGAAGGAAATCAAGAAACTGCAGAGATTACGCGACCAAATTAAGACGTGGATCTCCTCCAACGAAATCAAGGACAAAAAGCAACTAATTGAGAACCGTAAACTCATCGAGTCGCAAATGGAGCGGTTCAAGGCAATAGAAAAAGAAATGAAAACCAAAGCGTACTCCAAAGAAGGTCTCCTCCAAAAGGAAAAGATGGATCCGAAAGAAAAGGAGAAACTCGACACCTGCGATTGGATTACGACCACTGTGGACGAGCTGTCCAGGCAGATCGAGATGTCCGAGGCGGAAATCGAGACGCTCCAGGGCACCACCAAACGCGGCAAGAAAGACCACAGCAAAGCAGACCGCATCGCCGAACTCGAAAAACACATTGAACGGAATAAATGGCACATTAACCGTCTCGAACTCACTCTCCGTCTGCTCGAGAATGATCACCTTCCACCGGAGCGAGTAAGTCAAATGCATGAATGTTGAGTATGGGCTCATGTGGATTTCTCTAGGTCGTTTCCATCAAAGATAGTGTACAGTACTATGTCGAGTACAACCAGGTATGTCTATTGCAATGGTTCGGACATACATGGCTGAACCCTTGGATAGGAGCCAGATTTTGAGGAGGACGAGTATCTTTACGATGACCTGAATCTCGAAGAGGAAGAGGAATTGTACGCGATTGGCACCGATGATTACTATGCTGGTCACGATGAAAAGGCTGAGCAGTTAGAAGAAAAGCCAAGCAAACGGTCTACGCGAGAAAAAGAAAAAGAAAAGGAGAAAGAAAAAGAGGACGAGGTAATACGCCAAGCATGACTATCATAATGAATATGTGCTCATCTTTTATCTAGTCCTTATCATCCAGTCGAACAAGCAAAAGCCAGCCGAGTCCAAAGCCAGGTAAGTCGACCCAAAACGCGGGTTGAGGAAAAAGACATGCTTATATATATATATAAAAAAAAGAACCCAGCCCATCACCACAAGAAGAGGCCAAGGTGGTCAGTCCACTCAAGAGCATGACACCGACCCCACCGATAGCGAGCAAGACCACCCCCGAAGCGAGCCACGCACCTGCACCGCTGACCGGCTTGAAATACGCCCAAGCCGCTGCAGCAGGCGTGGACACCAAAAAGGACGATAAGCACGACAAACCGATCGAGAATGCCTGGGCCGAACCGCCCAAGATTATTGACCAGGCCAAGCACACACCTACACAACCCTCTATGGATGCAAAACGCGTACAGTCGCCTGCATCTGCCTCTTCCTCCATAACCGGAGGAGGTGCTGCTGGTCAGCAACAACAATCACTTTTGGCATCTCAATACCCGGCCGCGGGCAAGGCCGTCGGCAGTTCTCACCTCCGCGACGCGCAGCTCCCCTCTTCCGCCGAAATGCAATCCCAACCGCCTTTGCCAGACATGACCGATGCGCGGTTACCCATGTCCCTCGCCGACCTGGCGCCTGCCTTTGAGGCTGTCAAGGCCAAGGGTGCGGGCAATGGTGACTTGCTCTACACCCACCAGATGCTGGAAGCCAGCCTTCAGCATATACCAGATCTGATTGACTCGGAGCGGTAAGACTGGACATCGTCCTCCTTGTTAAAGGTGTTGCTTACTTGTTTGAATATGTAGACCCAAGGTGTACCAGCCGCGCAACCCGTACCCGACCCCAAGCTTCTATCCACAGCAGCAGCTTCCGATCTTTGACAACCCGGCCCTGTTTGAAAAGTTCGACATGGATGCGCTGTTCTTTATCTTTTACTACCAGCAGGGCACTTACCAACAGTAAGTAATCTATAATATGTGAGAGAGTGGACATCAAACTCACATCATATTAAACAACAAGGTATCTTGCGGCGAAGGAGCTCAAGAAGCAATCCTGGCGGTTCCACAAAAAGTACTTGACCTGGTTCCAGCGACATGAGGAGCCTAAGCTGATCACAGAAGAGTATGAGCAAGGCACGTACATCTACTTTGACTACGAGGGTGCATGGTGCCAGCGAAAGAAGACCGAGTTCAGGTAAAGAAAGCGGTTTCTATAAAATGACACGTTGTCACTCAATGATGGTGCTTTATTAGATTCGAGTACCGTTATCTCGAAGAAGCATAAATGAATGCTTTGTCTCGGAAGAGTGCAGCTCTGCTTAATCTTCTTTCTGATAGTTTCTACTTTTTTCTTTTCTTTTCCATCTGTCACTCTCTCATTCACTCTCTGTTTACCTACTCCTGACATCCTTTTCCATCTCACACATATTGTGCACTCAATATATAAATTGGCTTTTCTTTGTTTTTACATATCTGCTAAAGACAGAGGTGTATACGCAGGTAATTTAGGGTAGAAATAATTTAGCTTGGATAACATTTTGAATGGGGCGTGGCTTTTATTGGACTTTTGCATTTATAGGGCCCCTCTATTCAACTTAAAACCACACATACACATGAGACCGAAAAGACAGCACTTGTACAGACGTGTCATGCACACGTACGGCATGACTTTTGGCTTTCGTAAGCCGTACCAAGTATTGAGTAAGTAGGATCTCGACGGATCGGCTGCATACTAAACCCATACCAGTTGATGCCGGTTTTTGTGAGGAAGCCGTACGCCATCGGGTGAGACCGCAGCAGGACGTGGCAGAAGTGTTGCAAGATCAGACCAAGCTGTGTAAGTAAAAAAGCAATCTTAAAAGTGTATTGATTAATAACTCGTTATAAAAGTCGTGACCGAGTGTGTGCTGCAGGAATTACGATCCAAGGGCGAAGACGAGAACGTCAAGGCAATCATGACCGCCAAGAGGTGCGAACGCCGTCGATGCCCGCACACAGCCAAACCAATTCCCAGTGCAGAATGTCTGGCGGATGTGGTGGGCGAATCCAACAAGTTCCGTTACTGCGTCGCCACCCAGGACTTGCCTCTCGCTCAGAAGCTGAGAGCCATCCCGGGCGTGCCCATCATCCACTTTCAAAAGACCGTGTTAGTTCTGGAAGCGCCGAGCAAGGCCACCAAACAGTTTATTGAAAAGAACACACTCGAGAAAACAGCCGTGCCTGCCAAGGAAGCCGAGCGCCTCCAGTCGGCCAAACTCATCCAGGAAGATGACAAGCCGGTTCACAAGAAGCGAAAAATCAAGGGCCCTAACCCGCTCTCAGCCAAGAAGAAGACACGCTTACCTGACCCACCCAAGAGTGAGAAACGCAAGGCTGGAGCAACAGATTCCAAGGATACCAAGAAGCGGAAACGGACCAAAAAGACGAAAAAGGCTTCAGGTGATGATGCTACCCAGTCCAACACAACCGCAACCACAACTACAACTACAACTACGACCACCACAGAGAATACTACAAAAGACTCATAAAAACAATGGAAAATGCATAGATAAAACACTAGAAGAATAAAAAAAAAGAGACAAAAAGATAAGAGACATATATATATTCATGTAAAGGTGGCCCGCACAGGCCTAGTATGTGGGGGGTAAATCTAATCTTTGATGACTACTACTACTACTACCACTACTTACTACGACGACGAATGTTACTTTCGCCAACGTTAACGATGTCTTGGATTGACGCGGGAGTAGGCAAACACGCCAAGGATGACAACACCGAGGAAAGCGATCGCGGCCGGGAGCATCAACTCCTGGGGCAGACCCGAGCCGGCCTGGCTCGTGCCCGCCTCGCTCTCGTCATCACTGTCGACCAGCCGCGACCGCCGCTTGGAGGCGTGCCGACGGCGGTGCGACGAGTCGGACCGCATGCTCGGCGAGGCGGGAGGAATATCGGGGGTAGCGACGCGCGGTGGCAGGGGCGAGGAGGGCGTGGCGGTGGTGGTGGCGAGTCCGGCCGCGCGTGTCTTGTCATGCACAAAGAGCTTGACGCGGTCCTGGCCGGTCTTGCGCGCGAGCTGGACGGCGTCCACGACGTCATTGTCAGATGTGATCAGGACCTGGTCGTTCTCGTCGTCGAGGTACGACACCGTCAGCCAGTCCGACCCATCCTCATCTGTGTGTTCATCTGCGACCTTGGCCCGCACAGTCTCCACGAGCTGGGTATAACTGCAAGCACCCGTAAAGCGGTGGGTCTTGCCGCTGTCGGTCGTAAACTTGAACGCAAACGTGCCATCGTCTGTAAACCGGTGGGTCGGTTGCCGTGACAGGCGCTGCGAGGATACGTTTGAGAGCGCGTCTTCGTTGTTGGCGACCATGCTCGCCGACTCGTTGGGCGTGATCTCGGGGAAGCCCTGGAGTTGCGAGAGCGACGCGGAAGGCTCGGGCGAGATTGCATGCAGCTGCGAGCGCGGGTGGGATGAATAATGATGCGACGAGAGCGGGTCGGACGACTGCGATTCGGATTCGGTTGTCTCGTTCGCGCCAAAACTGTCCCAGAACCTAGACCACATGGGGCCCTCACCATCATCGCCCTGTATGCTGTGAATCTATAAAGAAAAGCAAATCATGGGTGTTGGAGGATACAATATCATCACATTGCAGGTCCGGGTGTACCTGTTCCAGGGTAGCATAGGTCAGGCGCAGCACGTCGACCATGCCAACGATTTCTTCGCCGTCCAACACAGGAAGGTTTAAATAATGGCCGTCTAGAATACAAAAGATACATTTTCAGCCCTGTTCCCATCTCCTATCTTTTCTCTTTACTTACCATTCATGCGACGCAGCGCTTCCATGATGGACGTATCGGGGGTGGCGGTATCAGGGTGCGGCGTCATGACACGCACGACGGAGCAGTTCTCGGGGTTGAGACCCGCAGCAATGACACGCAAGACGACGTCCTTTCTAATGGCACATGAGTACCTCTCTTTCTCTCTTAATATCAATCCGACTTACGTGGTGAAGATACCAGCCAGACCCTGGCGATCCGAGACAAGGACAGCTGTGGTGTGATATTCCTTCATCATCTGTGCAACGTCGCGGACGTTGGTCTTGACATTGACTTCCGCGGGGGCAGTACCGTCCAAGACGCTGTGCAGATCAGGGCAGGACATGCGGTCGCGGAGGGCTTCCATGTACTGGACGAGCTGGACGGGGCTGCTCGACCACTCTTTCTCGACACCTTCGAGGGCATCGTACAACTTGCGCGACGAGCCATAGGCGCGCTCCATCTTGTCGAGCGCCTCATACAAGCATTTGGTGATGTCCAACAGGCCAAAGATGTCGCCCTCTTCGTTGCAGACAGGCAAGTGGCGGAATCCACGCGAGACCATGAGGTTCAGCGCATCGGTCGCAGAAGTATCGGCCGTGACGCACATGGGGCCTTTGGTCATGATCTGCGCCACTGTCGTCGCTCGTGCATCGAGAGATTCGGCCACAACACGGTAAGCCAGGTCTTTGGCCTGTTGTTTTCAAGAATTGAGTACAGGAGAACAAAGGAAATTGGAAACTTACGGTAAAGATACCACTCAAATGGTCTTCCTCGTCCACGACCAGTACGCAATCGCCACGCTTGGCTGCCATCATTTGAGCAGCTTCAATGACCAACAAGCTCTCCTTGACCGTCAGCGCCTGCGACGGACGCAACGCAGACACCGTGCCTGCAATCTTGCGCGTCTGCCGAATCCGTGTTGAGCCCGTCCGTTTCTTGGACAGCTCTTGCTCGAGCTTCTTGCGAATCGCCTAATCAAGTGAATGTGAGTCCAAGCCGGAATATATAGAAGAGAAAATATGTGTATAGTAAATATATACCTCGTCTCGCTTATTTTGTCGCTGACGACTTCCGTCGGTGCTCTCGGGGCGAGAGGAAGCAACAGACGAAGGGATTCTGCTGTTGGACCGTTTTGACATTGCGACAAGTGAACAACAAAATACGCAAGAAAAAAAAGAAAAAGGAAAAAAAAAAAGTACAAGAGTGTGTGTATGTCGGAGGAGCGAGGGGCAACACAAGCAAGCAGAGACAGAGACAAAGTCGGGTGTCGCGTTACGGAGTTCAATGTGGTCTTCCGGGTTCCTATCCGAGATCCTCCTCTTCTTCCAGTTAACCCCTTCTCTTTTCTGTTCCTTTCATTCTCTCTCCATTAACCTCTTACCTCCAATTCTACTATGTTCTTGCTGATAAGTCTTTTTTGATCGCGCCTGTCACTGCCACATGTGATGTCATAAGGTACTGTCAGCAGGCCTATGCTCGTATAATCATTATCGAACTGTTTCTACTGGAGCTGTCTGTCTGTATCAGCACAGCTGCTTGCAATGACATACATGGAGACTGCAGATAACTCGACATACATTATATGTCGACTGGCAGAAAGATTTGGGTTTGACTGTCATGCCGCACCAAATCATATATATAAAAATCGCATGACATTTAAAAATCCAGGGCAAGGAGTAATAATAATACTGTTTTCTTCTGCATACATAGACGGGTAGAAGCGGTCAACATGCGATTCGCCACCATCTACCTTCTTTGAAATCACATCACCTATCCGTTGTAGGAATCCGTACCTTACAATATTGTATTTTCACTGTATGTACCACGACCAAGTGGTGAGTACGACCAGCTGAGTCGATCTTGCACAAGATACTAGGATTGCTTAAGGTCGTGCACCCAGGTCAGCGGCACATTCTCTTCTTGTGTCACTTATTCTGGGAAATCGCGTCCCGAATGAAAAGCGAAACATGACATATCCCCTGCATTCATTGAAATTAATGAAAAAAAAAACCCTTTTCATACAGGTCACCTTCTATCTCCAAATAGAACTCAAAGAACATATGAAAGCAATATCACATCAGCGAGCTGACGTGCTGAGGTTCATTGAAATTTCTGTAATTTCTGTAAGAGTAAGTATTTTTGCTTGAAAATCCGCTTTTTCGGACCAAGTCAAAAGTCAAGCTTACCCACGGGTTTTAAGATATCTTTTGACGACGTATGGGATAGGCATCTGAAGCTTCTACTGCGATGGTTCTCCTAATTTACAGTTATGGAGCTCTGTCTTGTGGCATGGAGGTTGAAGCGGCGCTTTTTCTAGCCCGACAGCATCAAACACGTATATACGAATGATATTTATTATCGTAGTCGCCCACTATGCAACCACAAGTGAACAAACTGTACAGGACTATAATGATCGGTTCCGCCAAATATATAGGACGAACGCGAGACGTGTGAATGCATCATAGACATCAAGCACAGAATGAAAATTCCAGTGAGCGTTAATCACTCGCGCCAAATATGAAGTGAACCGCTTTACTTAAAGAGCACGGCTTGTTCGGTACCCCACGTCTTGCGTATAGTAGATAAGAAAGTGGTATGTATGCAGAAGGCTATCTTTTGGGCTGGAAACTCACATCCTTTCCTTTTCTTCACCATCTTCCTCGTCTTCTGTCGCGTTAGTTGCAGTGCGGATGGAGCTATTGGACATGGAGCTGATGCAGTTATCATATCCGCTACGCTGCTTATTATTCCCCGTTTTCAACGTCTCTTCAGTTAATTTATGAACAGTCTTAGCCATTAGCTTGAGAGCACTTATATCTATGAGCGCAGCATCCGGATCATCGGCTCCTACTCTTGAGAGCTTACTGGTTTTTGTACTTCCAGAGGATTAGTGGTGTACAGAAACGTGGCGCAAAGCTTGAGATGACTGCGGCATTGTTTGGCGTACTATCGGACAGCTCGTTGTAGGTTAACCTCATCAGAGACTGTCTTCAGTCTTACAATGAGTACCTCTCAAAGCTTGGTGGATTATTTGTTCATTTCATAAAACCGGGTTGCAACGGTTACAAGTTCCTGCAGAGCTGCACGTCGCGTGCAGAGAGCTCAACCGGAAGCGGACTGAGTCTATGGTGGTGATAGGTCTCAAAGTCCAGGATCAACCTAGGGCCAAGGACAGCGCAATCTACTGTAGATCCTGCGACATGGATGATCAAGTAAGTCGAAAGGAAAAGAGAGTTTTGTCGTGTTATGTGGGGACCATAGCAAGAAAAAATTATGCGAAGATTGATCGCCCGGAGAATAAAACATTTTGAATAGAAGAAGATCCAGAACGTTATTAATTCCATCCACTTTGGCTGATAGATAATATGAATGCTTCAGTTTAATACATTGGTAAAAGGCATATGTCGATTTCAGAAGTCAGGTGACGATAGGCAGTGATAAATCATGAGTTGATAATGTCAACGGTGAAGCTGCGGCAGAATCGCATAGCAGTGCAGCAGCAACGTGAAAGCACCAAAAACTTCTGGGTATCGGGCCGCGTATGTAGCGAAGAAAAAAGAGGATCACAGCTACTGTTCTGCGATTATCCTCGCACCTTGGGTGGCACGTAAATCGAATGAGGTGCCTGGTTATGATAATAAAGACATGTGTACTTCTCTTGTTAAGAACGGGCGGATGTAAAATAGAAAAAGGAGAAGTAAGAAGAAGAAGAAAAAAAAAGAGAATAGACGCATACATCACTAATCTCGAGACGTCGTTGAAAAGATGTACATAGCCAGCTTACTCGTAGATGTGCTCTTCTGGCATACCAAACTCAGGCCCCCGACCTGCGGGTACATGATATCATACATGCAGAGCCGCTGTGCTGGATATGACAAACATACATCATTAAATGTGAGCAGCACAGTACGTGACATAAGTTTTGCAGGTCAGGCGGAATCCAAAAGAGAAAGAAAAAAAGAAAGTTTACAGAAAATACGGCTGAAGACCATGTGAGAAAGGAGGAAAGAGTAGTTCTCAGTTCTCTCTTTTCTCTCTATGTTTTCGCAAGAATGACCGGTATCTAACAGCGACACGATCGTGAGCATTGGGTGTTGCATGAAATAGTAAAAGGAAAAGGGGCTGAATGGACCAATAACAAGAAGGGAGAGAGACACCCAAGCCAGCAAAACAACGGAAGGCTACCTGACCAATGAAGTTCATGATACACGGGTCTCTGTTTATAATAGCGCAAATGCGGATCGTTGGGAAAATTCAAGTCCGATGTATCAATATATATCCAGTCACGGGTTGGGACGAATGGGTTCGTTATCCTTTTGCTTTCTTTTCTCGAAGCTCTTCAAGTGTTCAATCAAAAAGAGATTAAAGAAAGACTGAACTTTATATGACTTCTACCCAATCTCAGGCTACAACCAATACCAAACCTGCTCTGCATGGTGTTAGAATAAAACAAAGAAAAGTAAGTTGGTAGATGAGCGAAAAAAAAAAAAAAACTTACCTTGTTGACGTTGTAATCTTAATCTTAGGGTGTCCAAAAAGCCCAAGCTAAACACGAGCCTGAAGGTAAAGAGAGCTGCTGAAGATGTGTGCATTGGCATCAAGATGGATCAAACTGATTTTCTTTTGTTATTTTGTTATAGTATTCAGGGATAGTCTTCTGTCTCAACTCTCCTCCGTCGAAAAAGGAAACTTCGACGAGATCCTTGCCCGACTTGACTCTGCCGGAAACACTCTTGACTATAAAAAGTACGGTGATTCCCTCTTTGAAACTCTTATTACTGGTGGTATTCTCGGTAAATATCCTACATTACTCGGTTTCAGTACGTGATGACATTCTAATATATATGCTCTATAGAACCAGGAGGCACAATCAGCAAAGGTGCCGAGAAGAACCCATTCTGCATTTTTGAGGCAGATGATGATATCGCCGTGATCAAGCAGCACATTGGTGTGCTTTCGAAGCTCATCCGTCGCTACAAATATCTGCAGCATACTCTTGAGGAGACTGTTCAGCACATTCTCCAGTTTGTGAACAAATGGCCTGCCTCGGATACCAACAAGCTGGCCAAGACCACCGGCTTCTGTATTACGATGCAGCTCATCAATATTTCCGTCCTCAAGGTCCTCTTCAAGGACTATCTTGTCAAGGATGGTGCTGCCTTGGATTTCGCCACGTCCGTATTCCGTACGATTTTGGCTGAGCAGTCCATTGAGCAATTTGGCAGAACCCTTATTAATGCCAATCTGGATTCCAAACTCATCGAGCTTTTCCCTCCCAACAAGCGCGAGGAGGAATGCCTTGTCCGCCACTTTGAGGCTGAGGACATGAAGCAGCTGGTCGCTTTCCATCAAAAGAACCAGAAGGATTCCATCAAGTACCAGCTCCGGGCCAAGTTGACCGAGATGATGTCTGATGAAACTGCCAGTGCAGAGGTAAAAAAAAAAAAAGGCTCAATTTTTCTTCTTATTGACTCATCTTTGTATTAGGTTGTGTCCTATATCAAGAAGGAGATGAAGGGGGCCCAGCTGACTGAACCCGAGGTCGCCCCTATCGTGTGGTCTGCCATCATTGGCACCCTCGATCTGATCAATGCCCGCCCTGACCAGGTGGAGTCGCAGGTTTTGCGCGTCATTAAGGTAATTATAGAGATTGGATGTCTGGTGTGGTATGATACTTACTTTGAATTTCTTTTAGCAATGGTCGAGTGTTCTTGAAGCCTTCACGAGCTCGCCCAAGACAGAGCTGGTTGTTCTCCAGAAAGTCCAGGGCACTTGCTATGAAGACGCCAAGCTCACCAAGTCCTTCCGCCAGATTGTGCAGCTCTTGTACAAGAACGACGTCCTCTCGGACAATGCCATTCTGTACTGGGCCGAGAAGGCTCACAAGCCTCAGGGCAAGACCATCTTCTTGAAGCAGATGGAGCCTTTTGTGGAGTGGCTGCGCGAGAATGAGGACAGCAGCGAGGAGGAGGATGACGATTAAAAGATCCCATCCCACTTGTCTCAGTGCAATAATAAATTTGTTATCAGAAACGCGTCGCATATCAGAACGCGATTTTTTTTCTTCCTTTTTTTATTTCATGTCAGATTCTTGTGATAAAGAAGTGGATAGCTTGGCCGTACCAGCCGAATCGCAGCGCTCAACGGACCAGAGCCAGACCGATCCAGATGAGCAGGAGGCGCACAAAGTAATTGCAAGCTGATGCCTCGTCTTATTTCTAATTTGGCGATGGATAGATCGCAGACATGCTGCAGGAACGGCTAGCGCCTACTGCCCTGACCGAGAATCCCGGACCTATTCCTTTTGTACGAGGCATCCTTGACGGTATGCAACCTACAATTTCGTTTTTGCCCAATCTTACCTGGACCTTACAGGTTCCTTGTGTGAGATTGAAGATGCCCAATTCAGACGTGCAATTGTGCTCCAGGCCTATATTGACTGGTAAGTAAACCTACTTGATTTCTTTTCCTTTTTATTCACCTCCGTCTGACTCACCTTTACCTAGGCTGAGCAGGTCTGGAGAAGCGCTCGCGGGGAACACGTCTGCATCCAACGTAGTAGGAAGTCTCGTGAATCTGCTTCTGCCAGAGGCAAGTTTGAGTTCTGCTTGGATGCAATTTCTTCTCTGACATATGTATTAGATCGAGGTATTGCCTCCCTCGCTTTTGTGCGACGCAGCCCATCGAATCGCAGACCACCTCAACGAGGGCGCAATACCCCATTCACGCGTCTATGAACTCTTGACCAAACTATGCAATCAAGCCCTTGTGGCCGAAACATCCCAAGATATCGGCCCCGTCCTGAACCAGCTGTTTGCTGCCCATTGGACCTCGTCCATTGCCCTCGGACTCGCCTCAGCCCTGAATGATATTGAATTGGCACCCGCTCAACTGGAAGCGGTTATCAAACGTATGCATAGGCAGTTCAAGTACTTGGAGCTGGAAGAGTTTCCTCCCTTCATCTATCAGATGCTACTCCTCTCGCGAAAGGTAAGACTTGAAGTAGGATACCTCGCGTACTTACATGCCCTTAGGGAAGTAAACGGCTTGTCTTGTCAACCATTTTCGATTTTTTCAACAAGCATGATCCTGAAGCACTCGAGGCGCCTGAAGCAACGTAAGGTCCCGTTTTATAATCATTCTCTTGACTGATCAGTTTGTTAGTGTGCGCCACATGGAAGGCACCATTATGCTCCACCTTACCTTTGCAATCAAGCAAGACCAGGTAAAGTCTCGCCCATACTGTCGAGTACGCCTCGTCTCACCTCTGTGCTAGGATCTTGGAAGCGAGCTCCTCAAGTATTTCCGCAACAATAGCTCCCATTTGATGCAGACCTTTTCGATGGCATGCATCCTGTCCGTGGCCAAGATTCACCGAATGGAAGACGCTGTTAGTGCAATACATACCCTATCTTTATCGTTGCTAACTTTTCCATAGGTGTTTGAGTTTCTGCGCTCGACTACTATTTCTGCTTTTAAGGATGCGGACAAGGTCGAAAAAAATGCCTGGATACTACGTAAGTTGAATATAAACGTCTCATTTGTGCTTAACATGTCGCTGTAGAATACATGAAGCTAGGCAAGGATCGCATACGGGACGTCCTGCTAGACATTGCAGAAAAGTCAACGCTGGGGTGGGATCAAGTGGTGCAGCCCATCACACAATTGACACTTTCCCTGATTGATACAGCTGTGTCTCAAGGCATCCCAGCACGCTCAACAAGTAAGTAGAAGCGGGAAAATGACCAGGTAGCCCTCGCTAACGTCTACTAGGTATGACTCTCGGGCACGCGTATGAAGCCATTGTCGACCTAGCAACCAATGTCTTGCTTCGTCTCTTCAAGGTAAGCAGAAAACCTGTGCTTCATAAAGGTTACTGACGCGTGGCGTAGCTCCAGCGTATTATCCGACAGGAAGTTCTGGAGCAAATCATTTCACGCATCATATCAAGAGCCAACAGCGCACCCCAGTTTCTGAAACTGTTGGAACGTATCTGTAAAGAGCAGCGGCATTGCATCGAGCCATTTGCACCGAATGTAAGCAAGCGCGTCTATCCTATTTGGCAAAGGTCATCCTCACTCACACGCGTCTCCTGCTCCAGCTCAAAGAGACGCTCGACTACCTCACACTTCTCCCCCTACCCATCGCGGAGCGTCTCTTGCTCGCTATCAAACCATTGGCCAAAGCGGATGATCAGCTGCGCGATACGCTAATGCTTGTGCTCCGAAAAAGCATGTTCTCAAGGTAATTGCATGAATTCCTTTCCATGAACAATATCCTCATGTTTGATGATAGAGATGTGGATAGCCGAAAGATTTCTGTCACGGGTCTTTTGGGTCTACTCGAGGAGCAGCTCCAAGATGACGGCGCAATCGAGACTGGATCTACCTATGAAGTGCTCGGTAAATGAAACACTCGCTTTACATGGACGCAAACCCTAACTATTTTTAGCCTTGTTGCGCCGATGTTTTGGTCAACAGTCGGATATCCGGTTGGCGGCGTACGAGGGCCTCGGCAAGCTTGTCAAATATGAATCATTGCGTGGTGACATTCTTGAACTCTTGAGTGCCCAGGTAACCTAGCACGGTTCTGAATTTGTCTTGTTCTAACAGCATGGTAGTTTATGGAAGTGTATGAGGCGGATGAAGGCATCCAGTCCGCAATAAAGCTCGAAGCCTGTGTCGAGGGCACGTCAAGCGGGACGATGGCGGAGCCTGTGCATGTGTTACTATCAGCCCTCCTCAAAGCCCTGCGCGAGGTAGAAAATGCAAATGTCGATACAGGTAATTCCAAAGAAAGCTTTCGACTACAAATGCGCTGATGGATTTGTATAGTTACTCAAAGCTGTGCGGAAAAGTGCCAGTCCATGTTCAAGTCGCTCGCGCACCGCCTTTCCAAAAATCAGCTCGAAGACTACGCGCTTGACAAGTCAGCCAGCTATGATCTGGCTACGCACGCTGGTGCGCGCAACCATCAATCGGCGAGATTACTCTTGGGATGCTACGAGGTTAACTCGAGACGAGGCAGGCTTAAAGTGTGTTGACCTTTTTCTTCTTTCTAGGCTGCGATGGAACACGAATTTTTCGTGCGCGGCGAGGACATGGACTCGTTTGAGTTGATGCTGAATCTCTACAAAAGACACGACGAACTGCTCTCCACGCTCAAAGAAAATGTCACCAACGACAGAGGTAAACATCCGTTACCAAGCAGGAAATATATACTCATACTTTGCGCAGGTCGAAAGGTGCCTACGCATGTTTCGGAATACTCGGTCTTGTCGTTTGCATTTGTGGCCAAGGTATCACAATGCATGTTTATGCAAGGCAACATACAGACGCCATCGCGCGTATTGCGCTCCGACATCAGCTTCATTCAATACATTGTCTCCAATACTCACCACTGTCTCGACACGGTAATGCTTGATATGAACATATGCAGATGGCATCTAACTTTATTCAAATAGATCGAGAAAGACCAGGCGTCTTTCCAGCTGTGTGTCGATTTGGCCAAGGTTTATATGCACATCCTGAACACAGAGGACTCGGATAGCAGCTTTTTGAACTATCAAGCCAAAAAGGTAAGCGCGCACGAGAAACAGCATTTAAATACTCATCGTATGACAGGGTCCGTCTGTCTTGAGCATGGTAATTGACGCCTTGAGACTTGTGCTGGAGACAGTGGCACGTGCCTGGCCCGAGCGGATAGATGCCTTCATGTCCCGACTGGCCTATCCGAACGATCCTACCCATGGGAACGACTCTGGAGCAAGTCGCAACGCGACTCTGCGTCAAGTGCTCAAACAATTCGAGGTACGTGCTCCTATGTCTTTCTTCACTCCATGCGACTCACCCAAAAAAAAAAAAATCAGGATATTATTACAAAGTACATCAACGATCGGCCGCCGCTGTACAAAGAAGCAACCAATGTTGTGCGCATCGTTGCGTTCATATCTGAGCAATTGAATCGCAAAGCGGATGATTTCCGCGAGCGTGTCAAGGACACGCTGTCTTGGCTTGTCACGTTGATCAAGGAGAGGGCGATCGAAGATACAAGTCTTGCGCGGGAGCTGTTTCACCTTTACATTACCATGAGTGCCGATGTGGACGATTTCGATGCAATCCAGGATATCGCGGTCGACATACCCAAGGTGATGGGTGATCTCGAGATCACCGAGTCGCAAGAAGACATGGAAATCTCCATCACGCACGCCATGTTGAACCAGAAGACGTGCAACACCATCACAGTTCTGCTGTTTGCGTTCCTGGATGAGTCGGTCGACGAACTCAACTGGTGTGTGAGCCGCCTCAAACAGAAAGGTAAGGCAAAATATCACGGATAATATAGTGATGTTCACGCCTGGTTAGATGCGGGCGAGGAAGAAGATGAAAAGGAAAGGCTGGCAGCGTTTGAGGATGATTTGTGGAAGCGTATGCTATCCCGTCTGACGATAGCAGGCGAGTCGTGTCGCGCGCTCCTAACCGGTATCTATGCCGAAAGTCTTCTCAAGGTACTTTCCAAGACGTATCGTATGCTGCTGACCTCGGTGAAATTCGTAAGTAGAGAGAGGGAGAGAGCAAGAGACACAAGACATCGCTCATTCTTTTTATCCGAACACAGAAACTGACGCGTCCGCGACGAGTGGGTCAGCCCTACATTGATATGATGGCGACTACCGGCGTGGTAACGGACCGCATGTACCGATTCCTGACGATTTATGGACAGCACGAGACGCTGTCGAGCATCGAGGCACCTGTCATGAGCAAAAAGAAGAAGCGTGGCATGGGCAGCGTAGCGGGCGGCAAAATGGCCAAAGTGGTGCGCGAATCACGGATGATCCCGAACCTGATTTTCGCGGTCGAGCAGTTTGAGCGGCACTTGATCCAATTGTCGCGCAAATCCAAGGTGGACATGATGCAGTACATGAAGCGGAGCACGTCCCGTGACTTCAAGATCAAGCTGGATATGTTCCAGTCCGCAGAAGACGAAGAGGAGGACGAAAAAAGTCATCATCAACACCATCAGGTCAACGACAGCGAGGACATGGGCGCAGAAGAAGAGGAGGAAGATGATGGGCGGAATGTGCGACGACGTTTCTCGTCGTGAACACTATTACTGTGAATACTTGTCTCTCCTTTGAATTTTGTACATATATATTAAAAGCAAGGTTACGTCACCAAATATTGCTTCTGCGTGAAAGGTATCACGCTAAGAAATGCCTGAATACGGGCTGTATCTAGTCTGAACGAAACGATACTGTTCAACGGCAGTATGTTTATATGTGCTAGATTAAGAAATCATCTTAGCATTGTCTCGGTAGTCCCAGCAGAGAGATTGACCGCATTACAGCGCAAATAAAGGAAACATCTTTTATTACTTTTCGATATTGGTGTACAACTTGATCTTGCCGATTTTTATGTCAACCCGTGTCCTCCCTCAAGTGCGACCACTGCAAATTACCAGAGCCAGGCTTGCTATCATTTATCTCTGTGCCGGTCTCTCTGCTTTGGTAATGTATATTTTCAACACATGGAGATCAAACGCGTCTCATAGCTCCATTTCGCGTTGTAGTATACCTTGCTTTCACATATTACCTCAGGGATACATAAGAGCAAATTTTGATTTTATTTTACTTCCTTTGCATATACCAGATCCCGTTCCATGCTATAGTACAGCTTCTTAGGAAACGTACAGTCTCCACATGATTATCTCTACGTACATAAAATAAAGAAACAGTAAGAAATCCTTGTAGTGCGGCGTATTGCAGACAACGCCGATATTGATTTAGTCCTCCATCGAAATCTTCTTCCATCCTTTATCGAGTGTCCACCTTCTGGCCACATTTTCCCAGACTATGATGACATATCATCTATGTATAAGACTTTACACGCATTCCCGTTCAAATTGTACGTAAGGGACAGGAAGGTGGACTTTGAGAGAGCTTCGAGATTGGCCCCTTGTGATTGGGCAAAAGATTTCCTGTTTGGGGGGATAAGGTCCTCCTCACCGTATAAATTTATCATAACAAAATACGAAAATGACATCGTAGAGACAAGCGGTTAATTTGTACATGCTCTCCAGAATGTGTGCGGTTCATTCATGTGCTTTTAAGGCTAAAAATATGAGAAGGGGTCACTGCTGTGTGAAGAAAAAGAAGAGGCTTCCTTTGGTATTGCCAAATTTGGGTATTGGGGGAAGGCACACTTCCTACTGTTGTCGGGTCTAAAAGTTGTCCGGCTGATTTCGCGTAATGAAAAGCTCGATCGCGAAAGCAAAGGAGGTAGATCTCCACAAGAGCATGTCGTCTGTATTATAG
>VAFG01000188.1:0-35960 GCA_013461545.1 Syncephalastrum contaminatum
AAGTTTTCACCCTTAAAGCGAGGGTTATGTTTGCGGAAATCATCGTCAGCAAAATCATCGGGTGACTTGATGGCGCCAGTCAAGAATCCGCGTCCGAGAGGCGAGCTATTCACATTATAGCGAGGTGAGCCACACGGCTGCTAAAAGTCTTCCCCCGACTTACTATGCAACGATGGCAATACCAAGCTCGCGACAGGTGTCCAGCAGGCCGTTTGTTTCAATATCCAGCGTCCAGGGAGAGTATTCGACTTGGTACGCGGTGATAGGATGGACTGCATGAGCGCGTCGGAGAGTCGCAGCATCACACTCGGAGAGACCCAGGTAGCGTACCTTGCCTTGCTTGACCAAGCTGGCCATGGCCTTCACTGTCTCTTCGATGGGACTAGTGATATAGTGTAAATGAGCCTTCCGTGCATTCGGTTGAACTTTCAAAGCAAAATCACTTACGTGTTGGGATCTGGACGATGCTGGTAGTACAAGTCGATTGTGTCGACGCCAAGACGCTTTAAGCTGTTTTCACACGACTCAATGACATACTCAGGTTTGCCGTTTGGTGGCAGAAATTGACCGGATGCATCGCGCTTCAAGGAAAACTTGGTGCAAAGGAAAATCTTGTCACGCTGTGTCTTGAGTATATGAGACAGTAGCTGCTCGTTCTTGCCATCGCCATAAATATCCGCCGTATCCCAGAACGTACACCTATTGTGGCCTTGTCAATAGACGAAATCAAGAAAAGTCAGCTACTTACCCTAAATCAATGGCACGCTGAAGCACCTTAAGACTCTCTTCGTCATTGTTTTTGCCAGTGTAAAAGTCGCTCATGCTATATTAAAGAAAGTTGTGTCAGCCATGCGTGCGCGGGATTTAGGGTACAAGACCGTTCACGTTACCCCATGGCACCGAAACCAAGTGCATTCAGAACGGGGCCATTCTTTCCGAGTTTGTGTTCAATCTTGGACATGGTAGCTGCCGATATATGGAATATATTTTTTGGACGAAAAGAAAAAGAAAGACGTTTTATATTTTGGATGGGCGGGAAAAATAGCAAACGAGAGGACGCGTCAAACTTTTGCTAATTATGGAAATAAGGAAAGTGTGTCGGGGTTCCCAGTCCGACCCATGCAAATGCGACTGATGCCGCATAAATTTCTGACGAATGAACAATCCTGGTCCTTTCTTCTCGCTATGCAACTAAAAAGATACATACTAACTAGCAGTTTTTTCCTTAAAAACTTAAACAAGTTTGAATCCTGTCTTCCAATACGATCGTTGCATCTCGGTCATGTGTGCGTGTGACTATGAAGATGCAGCCTGATACTGTTAATTTTCGCGAATGCACACTATAGCCCTAAGTCAGCAAGATAACCGTAAAGAGAAGAAGCATGAGTTAAGGAAGCACTTTTCTAATTCTGAGCGTTTGCATAAGTTTCTGGCGGACCCATGCTGGCATCACGTTGATCGGTAAGACTGGAAGCACCATTGCAATCACAAAGGACAAAGCCATACACTATCCTGTGTTTCTGATATGGTATACCGATGATGGTGCTAATTGATGCAGCGCCAGCATTAGCTACTTTTTATCTCTACTGCTCGTCTGCCCGTACATAGCTTGCCCGCTCCCTACAGAGAATCGTAGGGCAACGTAAGAGGTTGCCATTCCATGAACTTATGTGAGCTATGCGATGCAAAGGTGCAGAAGGAGACACGCGTTTTATACTATCTTTCGGGTCTATCCCTGACGTCAGCTGCGGCAAGATAAATGCGGGTGTATAAATGTGACCTGTGAAAAAAAATGAATTCTTGTTATACAACCGAAATTTCCAAAGGCAGCAGACTGTGAACGCGTGCATGGAAAATAGAGACGTGGCATAATATATGATAAGAAGGCAGTGGAAAATACTAGCACAATCCAATATGAGCGCTCTCTGCATAGGCCGCGGCGACATTGATGGAAAGCATCAAGGTCCTCGAGGGCGCTATCGAACGAGAATAGGACGAATAAAATGAAGGATACAAAGTCGACTCAGTTTTTTGGCAATTTCTCTCACCATTTATGATATGCGCCTTACAACACAGCAGACAATGTATTATCAGCTGTCTGTTTTTAGCGAAAGGAAGCAAAGGTGCCTACTATCATATTTGAATGAGCGGGAAAAACTTTAGAGCGAAAGATGCGTCAACCTTTTCTTTATTTGAGCGATTAGGATCAGTCGCGGAAATTAATTATAGTGTGAAATCAGCGAACTGAAACCAACGCAATATACCTTCCAAATGCAGGATTTTTCTTCCATGGACATTAGAACAGATGAACGAGCCGCGATAAATGCTGCTGTCCGCGCTTGATTTGCAAATGCAAAATGTGGAATATACGCAGTAGTAGGTGCTTTGTTCAATATTTCTCCCGTGAATAATATGCCGCAATTTTACAGTTTCAACATGAAGCCACACGCGTTCATGGTTAGTTTCGATCTCTCGGGCGAGGCCGACACCTTTTTGTCTGGCGTCTGCCCTCTGCTGGGTTCTCAGGATTTTTTCCAAAAAAGGTAGTGCAACGGCAACGTAAGAGGTTGCCAAATAGAGTGAATGCGACATATTCTTTTTACTGATTATGATTTCGCTAAAAAAAAGCGTGTGTATTTAAAGAAGGCCTATCAATTTTAATGAGCGGAACGAAACCATATAACAGGTCCGCAATGACTCAAGTAAAGCAGCAGACTCTTCGCCAACTCGGGAAGAACGGTCCTGTCGTCAATGCACTCGGCCTGGGTGTTATGGGGTGAGAACCGAAAAAAAAAAATTTAACAAGACAGCTGCAGTGCTGACAAGATGCTTATTAAGCATGAGCGGCTCTTACACTGGCTATGGTAGCCATGACCAAAACTTGCAGGTCCTCGAAGGCGCCATGGAGCGAGGGTAAACCAGCAAAACGAATGCAAAATTGTATCCTTTTTTAACATGTTTTACGATAATTATCAGATGCAACTTTATTGACACAGCAGACATCTACGGAAAAGGTGAAAATGAAAAACTTCTGTCTCATATCCTGAACAACAATCGTGACAAGTTCTTCGTATGCACTAAGTTTGGCTTTCGCCTTGACGCCCCTGGAATCGTCATTGACGGTCGCCCAGAGTATGTGCAGGAGGCTTGCGAGGCCAGTCTGAAGCGCCTCGGCATTGAAACAATCGACCTGTATTACCAGCACCGTGTCGATCCTAACACGTAAGGATATCCTATATATGTTCACATGATAATCCTGTCCGACTTATGAAATCATTACATATCGCATAGACCTATAGAAGATACGGTCAGGGCCATGGCGGATCTGGTCAAGCAAGGCAAGGTCCGATACCTGGGTCTCTCCGAATGTAACGCCCAGACCCTCCGTCGGGCCCATGCAGTGTACCCCATCACAGCTCTGCAAGTCGAATTCTCACCGTGGACATTGGACATTGAGCAAAACGGACTTCTGGAGGCGGCCCGTGAGCTCGGCGTGGCGATTGTGGCGTAGTATGTATAATTTTAGAGATATCCCAGTCGCATTGTACAATTAACCATAATGTTATACAATATCAGTTCTCCGTTGGGCCGTGGTTTCCTTACTGGCGCTGTCAGGTCACCGGATGACTTCGCCGCGGACGACGCTCGTCTCCATAACCCGCGTTTCGTAGGCGAAAATTTTACTAAAAACCTAGAACTCGTCGAGAAGATTAAGGAGCTCGCCCAGCGAAAAGGTTATACCTCAAGCCAGCTATGTCTCGCGTGGGTACTGGCGCAAGGTGATGACTTTTTTGTCATCCCTGGTACGACCAAAGTGAAGAACCTGGAACAGAACCTGAGCGCTACTCAAATCAAATTGAGTCCAGACGAGATGGACGAAGTTCGGTCTATTATCACATCTTTCGACGTCGCGGGTCAGCGGTACATGCCAGTCTTGTTGGATCTCGTAGGGAAATAAAGGTCTTCTCTATATTTCATCAACTAGTGGTCGGAGATACATACACGCAGTCTATAAAACCTAGCGGAAATTATGTCATAGTAGACCATGATGAACATGAGGTCGACCATATAGGAGCGTAATTACGCAGAAGATCGTAAACACAGTCGACGACGCGCGGTTATTGTACCATAGCCAAGAGACGTGGCGCGGGGTCATCAACACGCGCACAGACCTCGTGATGATAGGCAAACAAGGAAGGCAGCCATGATATGATTGATATAAGTGACCATGTCAAGGACGAGGGAGCTAAAGTCAAGAAGAAAAATTAAGAACACGGATAGAGTGACAACCACATCTTCAGTAGGGGTCGCAATGGTATGACGATGGCCCGAGTTCTCCACTGCTTTGCCAAGTGCGATATCACCTATGGCCACCATGATGACAGTCCACAAATGGTTAATAAAGCCGCCCTTGATTAGCATACCTATGTCAAGGAACGCAATAAGAGGGAGGATGGAAATGCCATCCATAATTTATATTGCCAAAGATATCCTCATGGCATGAGCCAAACACCAGAGCATAATCGTCGCGAGAGTTATAAAGATGTCATACATTAAGGTGGAGGTGAATGGGCTTGCTCTGGGCGTGAACATCTAGGGTGTGATCCTCTTGTGGCTCAAGATCCTTCAAAATATCCACATTGATGAAAACAACGCAGCGATGACGTTGCACACCGTCCTAGGCTGCAATGTATGTGAGAAACTATGGCAACGAGACATCTATACGTCCTGCAACATCCATTCCTCGGTTCTTTTTTTTACAGCTTTGCGCCACGCGTTTCTAGGAAGGGGTAAGGCGCCGCTAAACGTTGAGAAACTATCATTGATCCGGATAGCAAAGTCCGTTAGAGGCATAACGCAAGGCAGATAACTTTTCTTCATTTTAGTTCACTAATCTGCCTTCTTTTTTTAAGCTTGCGACTTTCTGTTCCGTTTGTGTTTAAATTGTAGCTCTATGTTTAGGTACTCTCTCAAAGAATATTTGACTTGATAATCCTCTTGTATGCAAGACATCTTCCTCAATAGTAAATCTGTGTACGTGTGTCAAACGCGTGGGAAATAGTTTAAAGCGTCTGGGATTTGATTGCATTACATGTACCACCATCACCACGTGGACCCTGAAATGTAAGATACAACGGATAGTTGCGTAATCAATTACAATACGCACACACCCGAGCGACTATCAGGAAGACTGTCAAGTTCATGGCATACCGTATAAAAGAAGGCGAGGTACGCTACCTGCAACCTAATGTCGCGGATGCTGCATTGTACCTATGTTGTACATCCCATCACAGCTGTCTAGGTAGAACATCCGAGCTCAGCGCTCGGTATCGACACCGATGGTTTGCTGGCCGTCGCGCACTACTCGGAGCTTCCATTGATATCATAACTGACCATGCTGTTCAAAGTAGGAAAAGGGGATCATTTAATATCACTCACTCTTCTACGTATCTCTTCTACATGCGTAGTTCACCTATGGGAAGCAGCTTCATACTGGGCTCTTTTCAGCTACCTGAATATTCCCCGGAGTACGATATCTGGAAACTTTTACTGTAATTAAGGAGAAAACGTATATAAAACGCGGAACCTTGTCAAAAAAAATTTGAGTAAAGGTCCCCTATCGGTAGAACCACTCGCGAGACGCCAGCGTAAGCTACTGCTTCTGTTAGCACGAAAAGAAAGAAGTTGTACGAGGAGTACATAAGCAGAGCATGGGCTGATATTTTTTGATGGCAAGCCCATACTGATACTTTCTTGGCTCTGGCTGATCTGCCGTCATTTCCGTGGCATATTTGACATAAGCAAAACCGAAAAAGAACTTCCTTACTTGGATCAAAGCTTTATTCCGTCCATAAGGGAGACTCACAGAGATGTATGCCCTACACATTGAGTATGTCTTTTGATTTTTGTCCTTGTTTAAACAGCTATGTCACGGTATATTGCGTAACGGTACACTGGGATTTATGCATTACTAGCAGTATGGTATAATATGCTGCGTGATAGGAGGAAAGTGAGAAGAAAATGTTAGTGTAACTACTGGTACGTAAGCTACAGAAGTATTTGTCAGCTATGTCGTGGCGCAGCTTGATGCATATATACTGCTTTTGCCGTTCGGTGTAACTTCTTGTAAAGTGTTATTGGTGAAGTACGCGCGTCTATTATCCCTTTTTGAGATCGCGTTTGGCTATAAAAGAGCATGCGTAAGCTGGCTGAAATTACAAGAAAAAGATTTTTTATATGACTGTGATCCCGCAACTCATCCCACGTCAGCTTGGCAAGGTCGGTCCGACTGTGAATGCGATTGGCTTTGGTGCCATGGGGTATACTCGAGAATAGATACGCAGTAGTAACATAAATTAATGCAGCTGTCTGAGTAGTATGAGCGATTTCTACTATGGTGCTGGTCGCGACAATGATGAAAACAATTTGAAGATCCTCGAGCGCACCATCCAGTTAGGGTGAGCAGAGCAAGTCGACAGATTAATCTGCAGATAGTAGATCAGCGTTAACCACAGTGTACTAGATCCGTCTTTTGGGATACAGCAGAACTGTATGGCAACGGAAGAAACGAGGAACTCCTTGGTAAGGCTTTCAAGAGTAAGGTAGACAGGAGCAAGGTATTCCTTTGTACAAAATTCGGAATTCGGCGAGACGCAGAGGGCCAGTATCTGCCTGTCAACGGCAAACCAGAGTATGTACGTCAAGCGTGCGAAGATAGTCTAAAACGTCTTGGTGTCGATTACATTGATCTTTACTACCAGCATCGCTTAGACCCTGAGACGTTAGTATAAAGAACGAGCCGCGTTACACATGCCGACATACTAATACTATGACTAGACCGATCGAGGAAACTGTCAAGGCCATGGCAGAACTGGTGAAGGAAGGCAAGGTACGATACCTGGGCCTATCTGCCTGTGATGCGGAGACATTGCGTCGGGCATATACCGTGCACCCTATCGCGGCCGTTCAAATGCACTATTCTCCTTGGGCACTTGACATCGAGACGGATGGTCTATTGGAAGCCGCTCGCGAGCTCGGCGTTGCCATTGTAACCTAGTAGGTACCCCTACTATCCATAATGAGAAAGGTACTCATTATTCATTGTAGCTCACCTTTGGGGGGAGGCTTCCTAACGGGCGCTTTCAAGTCACCTGATGATCTCCCAGAGAATGATCTTCGCAGACATATAAGCCGATTCCAAGGAGAAAACTTTTACAAAAATCTGGATCTCGTCAAGCAATTTGAGACTTTTGCAGCTTCCAAGGGCTGTACTGCAGCACAGCTTGTCCTTGCATGGGTGCTGGCACAAGGCCCGGATTTCTTTATAATCCCTGGCACGACAAAGATTGATAACTTAGAGCAGAACGTCGGCGCGGCTCAGGTTCAACTCACACCGGAAGAGCTTAGAGATATCCGTAATATCTTGAACTCTTTTGAAGTTGCTGCTTAACAATAAATTGACTCGTGAGTACGTATACTTAACGAAAGCGTCTTTGTATTACATATGTACGTAATTACATCTGTAGGAAATCCATATCAATTTACAGCTCGAAGTGTACATACTTTAGCCCTACCCCTGCTTTACCATCCTCAAAAAGCATAGGATTTAGTATTTACTAATTTGCTTCTAAATGTATTAATAGTGTGTGTCATATTGATGTAGCTCATGTACTAATACGGGGAGGAAATTAATATAAACTTTTCACAAAGGTATGTACGTAAAATTGGATACTTCGAGGACCGACGATATTTTTTAAAAAAAATAGATCTACTGATTGCCGAAAGTCTCTCGAAGCCGTTTCCACTTGGATGCCTTTTTCTTGACAAAGAATAAAGATACACTAAGAAGGAAAATTATAACAGCGGCGCCGGTGCAGAGTATACCGTATCCTAGACTCTCTACGAGTCTAGAAGCTAGTAGACTTGTAATAGCGGCAAAAACGTAGCTTACACAGTTGCTACAGGCTTTCCAGTAAGTTAGCGATCAAGTGCTCTGGCACTCGTTCTTTTATTTATTTTTTATTTAAACTTACCTAACGCTGATGCTTCTTTATCAGGATTACTACTAAAGATGTAGGTATCGAGAATGATAGTAGCCATGACGAATCCGAACAGCGCTGTGTTTCTTGTTAGTATGCATATATGACACTGAGCACCGTTCCGCTTATGAAGGGAAAGACTTACTGACGAAGAGTGTAGCTGTTGGAGCTACAACATGAATATCGAATTCCAATAGCCAGCCGGTGGCAGTAAGCGCGAATCCAAAGGCAACGACACTCAGCATAAAGAGAGGTACGTGGATACGTATTTCGGGGACTACTTGCTTCCCGTTTACTTCTGCTCTTTTTACATCATTCCTGTACAAGGAATCGAGCAATCGACCAATAAGAAAGCTTCCAGTGTAGACGCCTGAACCAGCTGCGAGGATGCAGATGCCTGTCAGGCTTGGGGAAAGATGATACTGCTTTCCATACGCCCAAGATATGACTGTTATGATGAGATAATTCAAACCATAGCTATTAGTAGGGTAAGTTTCTGCTTTCGTGTGAGCTTCTAATAAAAGTGCTTACTATAATCCATTGATAAAGGTGCTGATAAGGATATTTGGATATCTGAAGAGCTCAAAAGCCGAGAAAATGCGTCTGATCGGGGTTTTTCTTCCGATATGAACTTGACGAGTCTCATAGAAATTCTCTTTGTTTCCTCGTGGTCGCAAGCGCGAAGGAAGGGTTTCGGGCATACATATTAGCGTCAATAACCACGGTAAAGCTGTAAGGACCGCCATAAAGTAGAACACCGAGCGCCATCCAAACAATTTGGTGAAGCTGCCACCAATTAGAGGACTATATAAGCGAGGCTGTCAACATGCGTCCAGAAGAGTGAACAATCTTGATATACAAATACGTACCCGCATGATGAGCCAAAAACAATACCCGCCACAAACCAGCAGAAGCATGCTGCTTGTTCGTCGGGAAAATAGACATCGGCTATTACCCCCGCTACTACAGATTGTGTCTCGAATTTTCTTCAATTTATCAATCACCACAGCTAGTCAGTATTCCACTTACTGTAGAGCTCCCCACGGCAGAGATAAAACGGGACACAATAAGCATCTCGATATTAACAGAGGCACTGCAGATAATATTCCCAATTGCGGCAATGACGAGCGATATGAGGAGTATAGGACGACGCCCTTGATGGACAATATGCGTCAGTAAGATCACAGCAGTATCTGGTCTGATGCTACTAAATACCATAGATCTCACTAGCTGCGCCCCATAGTAACGGCTTTAGAGCGATTAGGTTGCGAAATTAGACTTTAGCTTTCACTTACACAAATTCCGGTGGCGAACATGAAAATGGCGTCTAAAATCAGTCAGACTCCTATACTTGATCAAAGATACTTCTCGCTCACTTGATGCATTTACCGCTGTCTCGGTCGTCTGAAATGTTTCTTGTATTTGCAACAGTGCTGGAAGCTACTTGGAAGGCTCAGTAACGCACAGAAAGCCAAGTCTCATTAGACATACGTATATGCCTGCATCAAGATGGGATCTGAAGAATCCGTGGAGAATCAGCGATGAAGGCTCGACGACAAGATTTACTTTGAAGGACTCACATGTACGCGTTGAAGCACACAATGAACAGTAGAAAGGCCTTCCTTTTGGCGGGAAGTTCTTGTGGGCGAACATTGAGAACGGGTCCCTCCCAACTTAATGACCAGCAAGATCGTTTTTGTTGAACAGGCTGTGGTGAATTGTGTGCCACAGAATCTGACGAGCTTTGAATAGATGCACTATATGGCTGCATAGTAGTACCTTTCTTAGAGGAAGGCATTTTTCAGAGAAAAGTGAAGTCTGCCTTGTTATTTATTAGAAGATCCTTTTTGTATATTGGGGTTAGCATAGCTCCTGCATGAACCATAAATACCTGCAGGACGACTGTCATGTTACTGCCTCGCTGCTATTATTGATCATATACTCATGTATCTCGGTGGCTCATTATCCCGTATATTACTATCATATCAATAATTATCAAAGCCAAGTTCAAGCAGAGGTCCATGAAGTATATCAATGACTTTCAGGTTTGAAAACGATGATCGGAGTGGTATGCATGTCCCTTAACGCCACGGACTTGCATGAAGAGTAATTTCAATTCCGATCATCCGATTCTGGCCAGAGTTATTTGTTGTGATATCAAGACAAAAGTAAAGAATAGTTTGTTTAAAAGCATTCAGAGTATTTGCTGAGAAACTGCGATACTAACATTAGCATCGCCTTCTTCCTTTTATCTTGAACTTCTGCTTACCCATGGTGTACGAGTCTGCCGAGAAGGTTGCTCCGCTGCCAGAGATCAGCATATGGGAAATGCTGTTCGAACAGAACAAGCACGACAAGAACACGAAGATTTTGCTGGACGCTGATGATCCCAGCCAGTTTTATACAATTTTAAGCCTCACTAAGCACATCCTCAAATTGGGCGGTCTCTTGAAGCAAAAGTATCAATGGAAAGACGGCGATGTGCTAGCCATCTGCGCCGACAACCATGTAGGTTTAAGAGCTAAGTATGGAAGGTATGTCAATTCGAAATATTTACTATCTATTTTATGTATTATCAGATCAATTATGTTGCAGCTCTTCATGCATCTGTCACCATTGGTAGCGTCAAAATATTACATAATCTCGTGGAATATCCGTTTCATCTGATCATCTACGCGAATATATAATAGGCGGCATGTCCTCAGCGGCGGATCAAAACAGTAGCACAAGTGAGATTGCAAGCGACTTCCGACTCGTGGATGCGGCACTCGTAGTTACCGATGATAAGAACCATGACAAGGTGGTCGAAGCTGCCAAGAAAGCCGGCGTGCCCAAGGGTGTAGTTACCTTTAAAGAACTGCGACACATGTTGCAGAACGAAAAGATTGAATCCGCCGAGCCCAAACGCTACTCGTCCAAGCAACTGGAGACAACGCCAGCATATTTATACTTTACATCCGGCACGACCGGGGGCCCCAAGAAAGCGGTCATGTTAACGCACCGTAACATCGTGGCTATTCTTTCCACCATGGCCATGGAACACCCGCTACCTGATTCGCGAGCACTGGCTTACACGGACTTTCATCACGTCAGTCAACTTATTCTGCCCATGCATAGCTCCATTCTCCATGCGATGCCGCACTATATCATGCGTACCTCCGAAGCCCACTTGGATGTCAAGCGTATCTGTGAGGTGACTCAGAAGTACGCCATCACGACCCAGCTTATGCAGCCCTATCTCGGTAAACTTGAAATTATTGACCGACCCAATCGTTTGCTCACAGGTTTCTTAGGCAACTATATCGCGAAAGCGCCTTGGGTGGACAACTACGATCTGTCGAGTGTTCAATATGTGCGATGTGGAGGGGCAAAGCTGGATATGAGCATCATCAAAGGCGTCTATGAGCGCCTTGGTATCAAAGTCATTGATGTTTACGGACAAACGGAATGCTTAGCTACTATACGCGGCTCATGGGACGCGACTTTGAAAGGTATTCACATCGAGCTGGTACTATCATAGGGTCTCATTATAACATAATTTCCTCCATAGGTAGTGCCGGCCGGCTTGCTCCCAGGTGCCTGGTAAAGATTGTGGATGATGATGGGAAAGGTGCGTGATGGAGACCCAAAGGCTCTCCTATCAATGAAAGTAGTGCTGAATTTAGTCTAGAGGTTCCCTCTGGGGAAATCGGTGAGCTCTGGATCAAGTCGCCCGCGGTTACTCTAGTACGTTTGCCAACGAAACCCGAAAAATATTCTCATAGATATGTATTAGGGCTATTATCACAATGAGGAAGCAACGAAAGCCACCATCGATGAAGAAGGCTATTTACACACGGGCGATCTCTTCCGAGAGTCCGAAGGCTACTTCTATTTTAGCGGCCGCAAGAAGGAGCTTATCAAGTACTACCTGTCACACGTAGGTCCACTTTTATTTGTCACCTGATGTTTGAGCAGCTTATTCAAGATCACATTTAGATTTATCCTCGCGATATCGAGGCTGTCCTGGTGAGCAAAATGCGAAGCGTGATTTGAGCATGCACAGAGAGATCTCATTTTATTTCTGAACGAAAAAAGAACCAGCATCCTAGTGTGGGCGACTGCGCTGTCACGGGCGTGTATGATCCAGACAAAGCGACGGAACTCGTCACCGCGTTCGTCGTTCCTGACAAGCAGAAGGTCAAGCCAGGGGAGAGCAAGAGGCAGCTCGAGCAGGAAATCAGGGAATTTGTGGACAGCCGCGTGCCCGAACCTCAACGTATACGCGGTGGTGTGCACGTCATGGAACATTTTCCGCGCACGGCGATGGGCAAAGTACTGAAACAGGAGCTATGTAAAATGTTAACAAAGTAATAAATATCATAAGAATAGCTTGACAAATCTTCTGGGTGGAGTTTGGGCAATCGCATGAGGGGATACTTTCATGTGCAAGTTAAGAAAACCTTAAGCTCAAGATCGGGGTCAAATCGAAGGTTACATCCAGAGAATCAAGGCCCCGGCGAGCATTTGTGGTACGCGTACAGTACTTTATGTATTGGCGACGACTGGTATAAAACTGTCAAAGAAAGGGTGCTCGTTTAATCTGATCTCGCGTGCGTCATCGAATTCCCACCAACACGACCCCACACAATCGCTTTTGGAAAGTAACCGACGTATACCCCACACATAACGTTTACATTTCACGCACACACATACAAGCATATCACACTTGTCTGTATGTTTCTGAACTTTGTTGAGTTTCCCCACAAGGAGATGCACGTGCATCAGGCCATTGTTTAAAAAGAAATGTGGAGGCGATGACCAAGCATCAAAGTGGCGGATGAAAACCGGAATTCAAGCGAGACCTGTGTAACAAGTTCATTTTAAATTGTTGAAGAGCCAGACATAACAATAAACACGCAGTTAAAGGGCCAAGGTACAGTAACGCATGCAATAGTGAAGACTGTGTTTTGAGTATTAGCTGGAGGGTAACGCAAGTTTGACATTTGGTTTTGACGAGTATGGTAGTCAAGGGCCGCTTCCAGTTGCTACACTTTTTTTCCTTTCACATGAAGAGGAAATGAAGTGGAGACACACGTGAAATTTGGGATTTTTCCATTTTTGTAACATGATGTCAGCACGTACAGCTTCATTTGGCAGGCAAGTCGAAAATACATAAAATGCGAACTCGATCGCTTTTGTTTCCGTTTTCTTCTTCAATTATCATCAATATACCATGGCACAACGTCTGGCAGCTGTGAAGCAACACCTTACGCCTGAGCAGGAGCGTGCTCAAGCCGTCGAGTAAGCACGCAGTGATATGGCGAATTACAAAATGCTTACCGTTTTCCATTTCATTTCATAGTACTGTCCGCGCTATGGAGGAGGAGCGCGCGAAAGCTGCCTTCAACGTCCGCGATATGACCTACCTCTTGGACGGTGGTCGTCACGCTACCGAGGTATGTCTTTAATGGTTATTTTCCCTAGAATAGACTTTTTTGACATTTCAAAATGTCGTTTAGCTTCGCGAGCGTATGATGCAGGAGATCGAGCGGGATCCCCTGTTCAAGATGGACGACATGCACGATCTGTCCAAGGCCGAGCTCCGTGAGCGTACCATGGAGAAGTTCCGCAGCATGATTCACCACCTGCAGAACGAATCGGTCGACACTTTCAAGAAGCGCATGGAGGTTATCAGTTTGATCGATCCTGGTTTCTGGACCCGCTTCGGTGTCCACTGTAAGTCTAAGCGGAAAGAGTATATAGAGGAAGGGTTCTGATCCAGTGATTAGACGGTCTGTTCGTGGGTGCCCTTCAGAGCAACGCTAGCCCCGGCCAGCTGTCCTACTGGTTCCAAAAGGGTGCTCTGTCCCTGAACGGCGTCGTTGGCTGTTTCGCCATGACCGAGTTGGGCCACGGCTCGAACCTGCCCGGCCTCGAGACCACTGCCACCTTTGACGAGGCCTCGGACCAGTTCATCATCCACACTCCCACCTTGACTGCCACCAAGTGGTGGATCGGTGGTGCTGCTCACAGCGCCACCCATTCCTCCGTCTTTGCCCAGCTCATTGTCAAGGGTAAGCGCTATGGCACCAAGTGCTTCGTCGTCCCCCTGCGTGACCCCAAGACATACGAGCTCCTTCCTGGCATCAACATTGGTGACATCGGCAAGAAGATGGGTCGTGACGGTATCGATAACGGCTGGATCCAGTTCACCAATGTCCGCATCCCCCGCGGCTACATGCTCCAGAAGCACACCAAGGTCTCCCGCACCGGTGAGGTCAAGGAGCCCAAGTTGGCCCAGCTGACCTATGGTGCCCTCCTCCAGGGCCGTGTTGCCATGGTTGTTGACAGTGGCAACGTGTCCAAGAAGGCTCTGGCCATTGCCATCCGCTACGCCGCCGTCCGCCGTCAGTTCGCCAACTCCAAGTCAAATGGCATTGAGACCAAGCTGATCGACTACCCCATCCACCAGCGCCGTCTTATGCCCCTGCTCGCCCAGGCCGTCGCTATGCATTTCACCGGTGCTGAAATGACCCTTATGTACAACAACATGATGACCCGCCTGGAGAGCGCCAAGCCCGGTGATGCCGATATGGACGAGGTCGTTGAGAGTCTCAAGGAGACTCACGCCACCAGCGCCGGTCTCAAGGCCTTCTGCACCTGGAACTGCCTGAACACTATCGAGCAGTGCCGTCAGGCTTGCGGTGGTCACGGCTACTCGGCCTACACCGGTCTGGCCGGTATGTACTCTGACTTTGCCGTCCAGTGCACCTGGGAGGGTGATAACACCATCCTGACCTTGCAATCCGGTCGTTACCTGATCAGCAGCTTCCGTGAAGCCGCCAAGGGTAAGAAACTCTCGCCCGGCGTTGGTTATCTCAACAACCTGTCGTCTTTGATCGGCAAGAAGTGTACCGTCAAGTCCAACGAGGAGATCCTGAACCCTGACGTTATCATTGACGGCTGGCAGGTCGTGTGCGCCAACGTGGTCCGCAACTCGGCCCACGAATTTGAGGATTGCCTCAAGCGCGGCCTGGATACCGACGATGCTTATGAGGAGTGCTCTCAGTCGCGTCTGTACGCCGCCCGCCTCCACACCTACGCCTACCTGTTCAACCGCTTCGCCGACGGTGTCCGCCGCGTCGAAGACCCCAACCTCAAGCCTGTCTTGATGGATCTGTGCATGCTCTATGGTCTTTACACCATTGAGGAGAACGCCGGCGCCTTCCTCCAGTACGAGTACTTCTCGCCCAAGCAGATCGAATACATCCGCTCCCAGACCAACGTCTACTGCAAGCGCGTTCGCGACCAGGCCATCCCCGTCATTGACTCGTTCAACCTCAGCGACTACATGATCAACAGCCCGCTCGGCCGCGCCGACGGCAATGTCTACGTCCACTACTTTGAGCAGGTCAAGCGCTCCAACCCCCAGGGCCCCCACCCTTACTTCAATCGCTTGATCAAGCCTTTGCTTGAGCGCGACGTCGAGGGCGGTGACTATGAGGACGAAGAGGCCGGCCTCGAGGAGGAAGACGAGGACGATGAGTAAATATGAAACCTAGAATCTGTAGAATTTTGCTTTGCTTTATTTTGTATAATACCCAACCGCTACCCCGCCCCCTACCACGCACATCAGTGACCTCTTTCTGATATTTTTGTCCACTTGCTCCATAATTATGCGTCCTTTCTTTCAAACATGAAGTAGCTATCTTATAAGTACAACTTGTTCCTTTTTGCGTCTGCTCGTGCTCAGCTTTGTTGTATCTATTATACGCATCTTCGCCTCTACCATGACATAAGCAGCGGGTAACCTCAGGCCCGTAAGTACCACTTTTTCCTCCGAGCCAATACAGGATCACTAAGTTCGATCATTTTACGTGAATAAAAAAAAATGCTGGGAGATATGCAATCCTTTTCATTATGTATACGCGGGTGTGCGGAAGATAAAATAATAATAGCCTATTCATCTGTGCCGGGAGCGAGGTCTAGCCGGTCAAAACGTTCATCGTCAAAGTAGCGCGCAACGACCTTCCTGCCGCCAAATAAGCGGCCGTTCAGATGCTGGATTGCTCTCTGTGCCGCTGCTTTTTCAAAAAACTTGACAAAGATCCGGACTGCTGTTTCTTCTGCCCCATGCGGAATCTAGTTTTACATCAGTATCCGCGTTGATGGATAGCGTTTTGCTCTTACCTCATAGATCAAACAGCGCTCCACCTTGCCGTAGTTTGTACATTCATCCGCTGTTTCAGTCTGAAGCATGTCATCCACCTCTCCCGGGCCCACCATATTCGTCAACAGTACTACGGTCGAGGGGGGCGGGGGCGTCGGCTCTCGCCGAGGCGGCTCCATCGTTTTGGCTTGCACAAAAGCCGGTGGCGAAGCTCGCTGATGCTCATCAGAAGCTCGGATACCAGATCCAAAACCCAGCCCCATGGGCATCGCGTCGTCGTACTCACTATACGAGTTGCTCAGCATGATGCTAGTATGCTTCCCTTCCGCGTACTTACGTTTGCGGCTGTGGCGGCTGCGGCGGCTGTGATGGCTGTGATGGCTGTGGTGGAGGACCACGGTCGCTAAGTCGGACACGTCGCATGTAGGCATCATCTGCCGTCTCCCCCAGGTCCATCCGTGAGGCACGGGGCTCCGGTCGCATGGGCGGCGATGGCCGGCGGCGCATTGGTGGGGGAGAAGGAGACAATGAGGATGATGCGCGTCGTCGTCTCTGAGGAGAGGCTGAGTCTCTTCGATGACGGCGAGATGAAGATTCGTAATAATCTGATGGAGGTGCATAAGCACCTATTTGATAGAAGTAAAACTATGAGTAATTGAATCATCGTATTGCCGAGATACATACGGCCTCGGTTTCGAGGTGGACTTGGCGAGCGATCGGATGCAGAAGAGTAAGGCGAAGGAGAACGTGAATGGCGCCGTCGCTCCTCCTCCTTGCGTTGTCGCTTCTGTTCTTCGCGCTGGGCCTTGAGCTCCTCTTTGTACTGCTGATAATCGTTCGGTCGATGAGGGTCATAGTCTTCGTTCATGTCAAAAACAACAGGCTGCTGGGTGTCCTTCTTTTTGCCTTTTTTGCCCTTCTTTTTCTTAAATTGCTGAAAGCCGTTGACGTCGTCCGATGAAGAGTGAAAGGGCAAGTGACTCGAAGCAGAACCACCAAAGGCCCGTGGCATAACGGGCGCTTTGGGAATCTGGAGGGCAGATTCTTCTGCCTCATCCTTTCGTTGTTGTGCCTGTAACTGTTGCTGTTGTTCTTGTGCTTGTTGAAGCTTGTTGACAGTGGTCGTCGATACGATTGTGGCACCAGCAGGTATCACAGGTCGATGCAGCTTTGGCTTTGCCTGGATGACAGGCCGCCGCCTGACGGGGCGGAAGTGTGAAGCCGAGCCCCAGCCTTGTGAAAGAAGCGCACACGAGATAAAAAGGTGAGAAAGTGACAACAATGACGAGTAGCGATCTTACCTGTGGTTGCAGAGGATGGTGCAGCTGCCGCGGGTGAGGACTCTTTTGGTTGCGGGGAAGACTGAGCAGGCGAAGGGCCAGATTCAGATAAAGGTTGTCGCGGGGATGGGGTGGATTGGTGTGGAGGTGGGTTGGTTCCAGGGGCGGGTAAGGAAGCATACAAGCTAGAGAACGAAGTGCTGGGCGAGTCGCGTTCTTTGGGCTGGTCTGGGTTGTTGCTTTTTTCTGGATCGGGCAGATCGCCGTATAATGACATTGGCATGGTGCGGAAAAGAAAGAGTGTGTGTATGTTGTCGACTCGCCTCACATTATTATTATCAAACCCGTTTTTGCGACTATTTTTTGACACGTCCTTTTCTTTTTTCTCTATTCTCTTCCTTCCTTTAGGAATTAGTTTTGCCTTGTCTTGATGGGCCTTGTCGATGCGTCCCTTCTTTTTATCAGCCAGCTTGTCTTGTTCAATCTCGGTGCTGGCACCATCACAAAGCTTCTTTTCAAAGATTCCCAAACACAGCCTGATGCTTCCCTCCTCTGGCCACGCATTCTCTTTGCTGTCACCCTAAGTTCCTCATGTACTCTCTTTCTCCTTGTCTTTTCAGAGATTATGGGCCTCTTTTCACCTACGTAAGTTCAACTTACCTGGAGCAGTCTTCCTGTGAGACTGACGACCTTACAGCGTACGGTGGCAGTACTGGCAAGTCAACCTCCATACGCTCCTATTTCTCGTCGTCATACTGCTCCCTTTCTATCAAGTCTACACTTTTCTTCATCACATGCGTGGTACATTCTCTCCTTTCACCCTGTTTGTCGTATTCATCTTATCTATCAGGCTGGAACCGGAAGACATCCATTTATGCCGCCTGCATCGCGTGGGCCGTTTACATTTACTGCTTCACGCGTGTCGCTTATCAAACCTCTTCTCTCCACCAACAAGATCTCAGCTGGACTGAACTCGCCATCTTTCGTATTGGTATATTAGGCGTTACTTTTATTTCTATCCTATCTGGATTTGGTGTCGTCAATACGCCTTATACGACCCTCGGCATATTTCGCAAGTAGGTCATGTACCTGGGGAAAATCGAGTCACTTATCACCTACATAGACCTGTCACCCAGACAGAGTACGCCATGGCACAAAATGCGTATGAGCAGACATGTGCCATGATTGAGGACAAACGTGCCCTTTTAAGCAGGATGAAAGAGGATGCACGCATGGCCAAATCTGATATGCCAAGCGAAGTAAGTATAGATTAATCCAAAGCTGCCACGTGGCTCATTTGATATCAGTCTTCTTCTTCCGGTATGCTGGGTCGATTCATGTCTGCTGCTGCTCAAGGCGTACGCAGGAAACCACGTAAGAAAAGAGACATGTTAAGCATCATGATGCTGACGCTGTCGAGTAGAGTATGAGCAACTCGAGACGGAAATCCAGCAGCTGGAATCGCTCGTAGATATGATGAAGATGGACGTCAATGAGCTTGCGCGTGAACGTGCCCGTAATGTCTACGACCACACATGGGTGGGCTTTGGCTGGAGTTTGATCAGGCATGTGTTCACCCTCTACTGTATCTACAAGCTTGTCATGGTGAGCCTTTCGTGGTAGCCCTTGCCGTAGCTGACGCATTTTAGACGTGTTTCAATGTGCTCTTTCGACGCGTCGGCTCAGGTGACCCCATCACCAACATGATCTCCCTGGTTATTAAGCATTTCGACCGGACCGATATCGATACCGCATTCTGGTCGCAGCAGCTCAGTTTCTGGTTTGTGGGCATCATTATCATCGGATCTGTGCGCGGCCTACTGCAAATCCTTTCCAAGGTACGTTGTTGGAAATCGGGTGGCTTTAATCTCTTAACATCTTTTGTATAGGTGCTGCGTTCGTTTTCACAAAAAGTGTCCGTGTCGCGCGGCAATATCTTGTTGTTTGTCGCCCAGATGATGGCCATGTATTTTCTGAGCTCTGTGCTTATGATGCAAAGCAGTCTACCCCCTGACTACCGGTAAGTTCCCGTAAAATCGAAGCTGTGGTCTGACCGAAGTGTAGACACCTGATCTCGTCCTCCCTGGGCAACGTCGAATTTGATTTTTTCCGGCGCTGGTCAGATATTATTCTGGTCATTTCCTCCTTGGTGACGTTCGCCATTCTGTATGTCCTCCATCAGACGAGGGACGCCAAAAGCATGGCAACGGATTTTGCCTCTATGCAATTGATCGCAGCCGAAGGCGGCACCCATACCACCAATTTTTAGAATGTAGATAGAAAACAACCATCAACAATGCAACCCATACATATATATATATACAGACATATTTGAACTTAAAGATATATTCGGCGCTAGAGAGACCCTATTTGAGTTTCCTGCTTCCTGATCCCCGGGATAGAAAGGGCGCGACTATCGCCGCGCTTGGGGTTGCACAAAGAAGGGCAGGTCAATGCAGGCACGTGTCGGATAAAATTAGGACCCGTAGCCGAAGGGTCGGAATCTTCGTCCCTGAATTACCTTCGCGCCTTGTAATATAAGTAAAAAGAAGCCATTGATGGATAAGTCTTGGCAGAACATCGCCTAAAAATTAACATTGGGTTTGCACAGTTTTCTATGCACCTGCAGTATGATCGCGGTTTTGATCGCCGTTCAGCAATGCTGAGCGTAGGCCGTATCTAACAAGGCCATTGCACCATTCATACACGCGGGGTTACAATCGACGATATCGATACATGTGTCTGTTACCATTGGTTTCATCAGCTCAAACTCGCTATCGTATAGAGGTGCGTGTCCATGACACATCGGTTAACCCGTATATATCGAAGAATTTACGTCCCTAATTGACAAGCAGAAGCTGTTAAAAGAAAGTCAGCCGCGGCTCTTAAGGAAGAAAAAAATTGACGTTGGTTTCTTCTTCCCATTCCTCCGCTAGAACACCTGGTGTAACCGTGCGCGCTCAAGGTATCCGAGTATACAATATTTTGGGCCATCAGCAGCCACATATAAAACTCTCTCTCTCTTTCTCTTTTTGAGCTCCTTTACACTTTCAGAGAGGATGACATCCATGTCCTCGTCAGATACGATCCAGCGACCGCCTGGGAGCTCCTCAGACGAAAAATACGACAGCACCCATCTTGTTCAACCAAGCAACGAGAAAAAGAGCAAGGCGGCCAACCGAGAGAAAAAGAAACCGATGGTGCCGCTCCACAAACTCTTTCGATTTAAAAGCAAAGGCGATACGGCCATGATTGTCGTGGCGAGCTTTTGTTCCGTCATTGTGGGTCTCTTGCAACCAGTCGCCATTGGTTTCTTTGGCGCATTCATGAAAAAAGTGTTTGATGCTCTCCAAGACGGCGAAAATGCGCTTGACGCTACCCGTCCCCTTGTGCTCGTCTTCGTATATATTGGAACGATCATCCTCATTTGCGCCTACGTCGGCAATTGCTTCTGGGTTCTATCAGGACAACGACAAATCAATCGCATTCGACGTCTTTACGTGCACGCTATCATGCGCCAAGATATGGCGTGGTTTGATATGGTAATGCACGTGATTGACAATAAATACTCTTCCTAACTATCACATCTTTCAGGCAGAAGATGGCTCGTTGACGACGCGCCTAGCAGCCGATGCGCAATGCATCCAGGACGGTATCTCGGAACGTTTCGGCCACATGATCAAGACGCTCGCGGCCTTTATTATTGGTTTTGTTCTCGCCTTTGCCTTTTGCTGGAATTTGGCTGTGATCATTCTCGCCGTGCTTCCCTTCTTGGCCGCAGCGGGCGGCCTGATGGGCTACTTTGTCACTAAGGCGACTCTCGATGTCCAAAACTCGTATGCTGAAGCAGGAAGCATCGCTGAACAAGTATTTTCCGGCATACGGACAGTGTTTGCCTTTACGCTGCAGAACCGATTTGCAGATATTTACGACGAAAAACTGGTCAAGGCACGCAAACAGGGCGAGCGACGCGCAATCTACTACGGCATTGGCTTTGGCGGTTTTCTGTTTGTTTTGTTTTGCATTTTTGGCATTGGCTTCTGGTACGGCGGCCAGTTGATTATCCACAAGGGCCTTAACGGCGCATGGATTCTTGTTGCCTTTTTTGCTATGCTTCTTGGTGCCATGTCCTTGCTCCAGATGCCAGCCCATCTCTCGGCCATTGCGGCGGCATGCGGTGCGGCTCACAAGATCTATGCTACGATTGACCGTGTTCCTGACATTGATATCGACTCCCCTCTCGGCGACACGCCCGACAAAGTACTCGGCGATATCGAGTTTCGCCACGTTCAGTTTGCTTATCCGACTCGCCCTGACCTGACCGTGCTCAAGGACTTTAGTCTAAACATCAAATCAGGCATGACTGTCGCCTTTGTTGGCCCTAGTGGCTCGGGCAAGTCCACTTCGGTGCAGCTCATTCAACGCTTCTACGATCCTCTGGCCGGCTCTGTAATTCTCGACGGCAAGAACATCAAAGACCTGAACCTCAACTGGTTGCGCAAACAGATTGGCGTCGTTAGCCAGGAACCCGTCCTCTTCAACTTGACCATCAAACAAAATTTGCTTATGGGTACACACGATTCAACAACCCCTCATGAAGCTGTTGTCGAAGCCTGTAAGAGTGCCAACTGCCACGATTTCATCATGCAACTACCTGACAAGTACGATACGGTTGTTGGTGAGCACGGCGGTATGCTTTCAGGTGGCCAAAAACAGCGCATTGCTATTGCACGTGCCATTCTCAAGAACCCGTCCATTCTTTTGCTCGATGAGGTATGTAGCCACCCTACAAGTTATTCGTGAAATTACTCACTATTTCATTTATTTAGGCTACCTCTGCCTTGGATACACAGTCAGAACGTCTCGTCCAAAAGGCCCTCGATGCTGCTTCTACTAACCGCACTACGATCGTGATGTACGTATATCTCTTTCTTGTATTCTCCTACTAATCCTGCTTTTATTGCTAGTGCCCACCGACTGTCAACAATCCGAAACGCGGACCTTATTGTCGTCATGAAACAAGGCGAAATTGTAGAGCAAGGCACACACAACCAGCTACTAGCCGTCGACGGCGTGTACGCCGAGCTGGTTCGCAAGCAGCAGATCGACACGAAAGACGAGGAAGAGCTCGACGAAGAAGAGCTCATGAAAAGAGAAATGGCTGCACTACAGCAGCAAAGCGCACCAAACCGCTTGAGCAAGATCCAGATGGACGATGTAGACGAAAAGTCGGGCGAACCATTGGCACGCTACAGCACCAAATCCTCCATCGATGTCTATGAGCTCAAGCTGATCAAGGAAAAGGCCGAGCGCAAAGCCAAGAAAAACCAAAAGGCACCCACACGCAAGATCCTGCGGCAAATGCGCTCCGAATGGCGTCTGCTCTTTATTGGTTCCATCGGTGCCTTGATCGCTGGTGCTATCTTCCCTGCTCTCGGCTACGTGGTCGCCCGTGGTATTGCTTCCCTCGCCTCAAGCGATGGTGCAGGCGTGGCGCCAAGTCCCATGGAAGGCACTAACCTCGACGGTTTCTTATTCTTGATTTTTGGCATTATTGCCCTGCTAAGTCATGCCGTCCAGTTCATTGCCCACGACACCGCAGGCGAACGTTACATCGAACGTCTCCGATCTGCTGTTTTCCGTGCCTTCTTGAAACAAGAGATCGGCTATTTCGACCAAGAAGAGAACAGTGTCGGTGCCATGACGACTCGACTCGCTATCGACTCTAAGAACGTCAATGAAATGATAACCAAGGTACTCGGTGACGTTATGCAGTTAATCGGGTGCCTCGTTACAGGTAAGTTTGAGAATAACCAAATAGCAAACGTGCTCAAGCGTTGATAGGTCTGGTGATTGCCTTTTATTATGATTGGGCGACGACCTTGATCACGCTCCTCTTTGCGCCCTTCTTGCTCGGTGCGAGCTTGTACGAGACTCAGATCCAGCGCACCTTTGAAGACAAGGTAGCCAAGGCCAACCAGCACAGCAGCGAGATTGCAGGTGAGGCCTTCAAAGAGATTCGGACAGTGGCTGGTCTCGGCAAGCAAGGCTATTTTGAGACCAAGTTTGAGCGTGCGACGGTGCGTCCCCACAAGCTCGCGAAGCGAAAAGCCTACTTAGCCTCGATCGGCTATGCGCTCCTTCAAGGCACCATCATGTATGCCGGCGCAGTTGCCTTTTATGCAGGCATGAACTTCATCCAGCAAGGCCGTATCAAGACTATGGATATGATTATTGTGCTGATCGAGGTCCTCATCACGGTGGACGGTGTCGGCCGCTGCAGCATCTTCACGTCGACGTACGTCAAAGGCAAGGTGTCGGCCATCACGACCTTTGAGCTACTCGAGCGTCAGTCTGCGATTGATCCGGATTTGGAAGGCATCGAACCTCAGATGGTGGACGGTCACTTCTCGTTCGACGACATCACCTTCCGTTACCCCGCCCGCCCCGATATGCCTGTCTTTGATGGCGATCTCCATTTGGAAGGCCAGGCCGGCCAGACGGTCGCGCTGGTGGGGCCGAGTGGATGCGGCAAGTCGACCGTGATAGGTATGCTCGAGCGCTGGTATGACCCCATCAGTGGCACTGTTCGACTTGACGAGAATAATGTGAAGAACTATTCTCTTGGAAACCTGCGCAGCCATATGGCCTTGGTCGGCCAGGAACCAGTCTTGTTTGACACGACCATTGAGCAAAACATTCGCTTTGGCGCTCCGGAAAGCATGGCTGTGACGCAGGCCGATGTGGAAGCCGCCGCACGCGCTGCCAATATCCACGCGTTTGTTAGCGAACTCCCAGAGGGTTATCACACGCGTGTGGGTGACAAGGGCTCGCAGCTGTCGGGTGGCCAAAAGCAGCGTATCGCGATTGCGCGCGCCCTGATTCGGCAGCCGCGCGTGCTTCTCCTTGACGAAGCCACCTCTGCACTCGACTCTGAGTCGGAGAAGGTCGTCCAGGCCGCTATCGATACCATCATCAAGGACGGCAACCGAACCACACTCACGATTGCTCACCGTCTCTCAACTATTCAGGACGCGGATTTGATTTGTGTCATTAAGGCGGGTCAAGTGGTCGAGAAGGGTACACATCAAGAACTGCTGAGACTTAACGGTGTCTATGCTGAACTTGTCCGTCAGCAGACCCTCACTGCCATCTAAGATTCCCTTCCTCCTTCCATCATCATTTTGTACACATATTTGTTTTGATTTCTCTTCCTTAATTTGATGCCACACCCGTATACAGAACGTCATGTATTTTCTACTTGTATTTTACGGTCAAGTTCATACTACATAAATAAACAACCACTATACTGCTAAAGACTATTATCTTATTATTCCGGATACCGTTGAAACAACTGGTCAAGAACACCTTGCTTGCGCTCGCTGCAAAGATTATCGAGATGCTCGTAATGAGGGGCGGCATACCGCGGCTCGACAATAATCTTGTCTGCGACGGTCAGAATGTCCCCTGCACTCTCAATTTAGAACATGTGCTCAGGTATGATTTCTTTATACTTACCGTTCAAGGTCTCGTCTTGGATAGCCCGCATGTACGCTTCAATACAGCGGGACATCGGCACCATGCCCAGTTCAGTGGCTATTTTTCTTGATGGACCAGTTACCATGGGTGTATCTAGACGGTGCATTTCGTCAGTAAGGACAATGAAATTTAACTGACAACGTACCGAGAAAATGGGGTGCAACGCAATTGACACGAATATCCGTTGAGTAAAACAGGGACCCGTAGCTTTTTGTAAGCCCAATAATCTTTGGATCTGGTGTGAATTCTTATTCTTTTTGGTAGACTCTATAATGACTACTTACAGCGTGCTTAGTGGCTGTATAAAGAGGCGCAAGTGGAGCACCGCAGAAGCCATAGATGGATGAAGTGTTGACAACACAGCCTGGCCGCTTGTGCTTTAGAAAGTGCTGGATGGCTACGCGGTTGGCTTTGGCCGCCGCTGTCAGGTTGATATCAATTGTTCGATAACTCTCTGTCGTCCAGAAGTAGGCTGAGCACACAATGAGGAGTACCTTCCGTGCTGGCTTACCTTGTTCAGCATCGTTCAGTAGGTCAGAGGACTCGAGGATGCCCGCAACGACAATGACCGCATCAACTGGGCCAAAACGCTTCTCAGCCAGGCTGTACAGCTTCTCATGTGACGCCCAATCAGTCACGTCGTACTGATAGAAAACGGCTTCTGCAGATGATAGATCGCTAGCATTTTTGTTTTCATTGCATGAGTATTTGATGCGCGTTTCAATAAGGTTTAACATTCGCCCTACTTACTTTTTGCTGCTTAGTGTGGTCTCCATGGCTGAGCCTTTTTCTTTGTTTGTCCCTGTAAAAATGACATGTGCACTAACATAAATATCAAGAAATATGTTAAGCAGAAGCGGGACCCTTAATACTTCCGCACCGTTGAAAAACATACCCTAACGTCAATAGTCGATCTGCCAGCTCACTTCCAATACCTGCTTGTAGACGGTTAGTCTTACTTGTCTTTTCTTTTTTATATAAAATTGCTGTAAATAAAAAGAGCAAAGGAGCATACCCGAGGTCCCACCATAGATGAGGATGACTTTTCCGCTAAATTTGAAAGGTGCCATTGTAACCAAGTAGTCAGACAGTATACGTAAAGATAATAATATAAACGGAACGAGAAAATTAGAATGAGCCCCATTTATATCGAAAGCGCAGGGCCATGACTGGAACCGGAAATGTTAGGGGACACAGCGGCAAGCGGATTTGGAACTGTGCTCGGCTTTTGACTTGATTTGGAGGGCTGCATTGAGACATACACATGAACTCACTCCCTGGGAAATGGCTCGTACCATTCACAATGTATTCTTTTTCTCCATGGAATATGACCCTGTGTTTGTAGATAGAAGTATCCTTGCCAGTACATATCTTTATACCCCATCGAACCGATAATGCTACTAGCTACATGGGTGATGATGAATATAGAAAAAGAGTCGTACACGACTCAAAATAAGTAGTGCATTCCCTTGCATCATTATGGTATTATTGCAAGTTGTTCAACTCGTATATATCGGAATATTAACTGCTGTTATCACTGACCAGCAGAACGAGCCATTAGATAGGATGCTCACAAATGGATGACTGCAGCCGCTACACAGAGCCTGCTTTATTTTCTGTGTGGTGGCGCTGCATTACTCCACAGATATATCGCCCGACGTATGGGATGGGGGGTTGGGGATCGGAAATGGGGGTGCGCATCAACACGAGGGCAAGCACAAACTATCTCCGTCTTCATGAGATGCACCATGTGCCAAGGTATATAGATTGTTATCAGAGATGCGACTTGGTTCTTTGTCGATCGCTTGATCGGAATAATACGTGATACAATTTCCCCTCCCCTCCCCCGACTTTCTATCACGCACATACACTTAATCACACTCAAGAGCACAGTTGCTGCAGGTATGGGAGACCCATACAACGGGAAATTTCTTTTTCGAAAGAGCTCCATACACACATAATCCCTTCGGTTAGTCGTACATATATGAATCTTCTCAAATCCCATTACCTGGGACGATGCGATGATCTCATTCAATGCCTTTAGGGCTTTTTGCATATGCAGAATGACTGGACTGGATAGCAGTCTTTGTTGCCTTTTCTAACCAGGTATATCAGCATCTGCATAGCAAAGAATCACTAAGCAGCGAGTGAGATTCACTGCACTTTTATCGATGCTTTCATGTGTTTTCGTCTGTGCCGTCACATATGGGAAAACAAGAAGGTTTTCTGAAGCAAAAGGAGGAATACATCCAGGTCAGGCTTTCAGGCGAGGCAGTTACACTCACTATTTCAAGGGCTAATTATTGCTAACAGTCCACTTCTAGATCCAATTTGCCAGACGTAACGTGCATAGTTTTATGCTCAATATCATCCCCAGCTGTTTATAGGTCTGGTACAAAGAATTTCCCACCAAAAAGTTTATCTTGCAATTGCGGTTGACTGTAGTTGAAGCGCCTTTCTCTCTGCAACAAGATCGGCCGCTTTTATTGGATTGTTAGATCTAGCAGGCAAACTAGCTGCTATATTATATCATCGTATTGCTTTACTCTGGCATACTCTGTACTTTTGTAAGATCCATGTTAAAAAGCAGAGGATATATTTGGATTTCAACATAAATATAATAAAGACGTTAAAGACGACTAGCGCAACTTTAGTACTATGAAGGATCTCACAGCTGAAGAAATGCGAATATACTTTCTACGCTACAGAATTACGATGGGAATGATGACATCGCCGTGTCCTTTACATATATTGCAGCAGTTCCACGTACAAATAAATCGGGTTATATAATGGAGAAATAGAGGATATAATCCTGTTGACCCAGGACAGATTCTAAAGAGAGCACCTATAATCCAGCGCTATCTCAGCCTTTTCTTATCTTTTACTCGTATACACAAGGTTACTGGAAGCGTTAAAAAGTTATGATTCTTGTCACGAACTTTAGCAGTTTAACAAATTGTTTATGATACAGAGTCCGCATTATACAGTGACCACAGTGACAACACGATGTCACCCATATCGCAGTATAGGAAATGATAAATGATATATATATTATAATTGCAACGCACAAAAGAAGATCCACTTGCGAATAAAGGATCAACGTTCAACAACTTAAGTCTATGGTATACGGTTCAGCAAATCGGTGATGTGTAATATATTTTTCATGTCTCCCAAAAATTCTATGTGTAGAATGAACTTTTGATAAACCTTATCATTTGGATCCATGTCAATGAGGAGTGGGAAGAGCTAGGTCATCCCTGGCGGCAAAAGATAGAATCTCTACAGTGATAAACATTTATAGGGTTACAAAGGGAAGACAAAAGTAGAGTGTGGAGAATAAGACTTCGAAAAGCCCCTGGTTTGGTCACGTGAGAGATCAGTAAGCGTTGCCTAGTTACACCGGGATAGATGGTATGAGATCTTTTTGTTTTTCATTCCGCAGCATGAATATCAAAGACTTTGCGATCATATCATACGAACAGCGCGGACTCTCGGGTGGACGTACCCATAAATAGGGACCGACATCTCGGAGTATGCTGTGAGACTGCATACAACGAGCTGGACCAAGTGTTTAGTGCTTTCATACTTTCATATAATTTATTTGACATGAAGAAGCGAATCGGCAACCGCGACGGCCCGAAGAAGCTGTGTTACGCTACGCGCGTCCCGCGTCCTTTTTTGGTTGCTGTCTTCAGCCAACTTTTTTGATCTTTTGCAGAGATTTTTAAAGCGTCAAATTGGGAGACCGATTTTTTTACAGCTTTTTCTTCTTTTCAGAGCTTCTGTTGAATCGCATTTCGGCCATACAGCTATACTCTTGTAACTTGTCATGCAACAGCAAGTTCCAGGACAGTGGGTGCTGGCTCCACAGCAGCTGAATGAGGCGGACGATGCCTCATTCTGGGCCGCAACTTGCCACAACAGCGAGGGCTGGGTAAGCTGATTAATTAGTAAGCATAGGTCGTATTGTCGCTGTTGACACATACGCACCCCATAGGGCCCCTTCTCCACCACCCGGATACCAGACTTTACACCATGCTTTGAAGACACGTAAGTCTCATAAGTGCTGTGCGTACAACAGGCTGATTGCGCGTGCGATTAGAGTTGTCATGTTGTTCCCTTCATTGTTTCTGCTCCTTGCCGGTGGCGCGCGTCTGTGGATCCTTGCCCGTCGCGAGTCATTGCCTTCGGATATGACCAAGAACTGGCTGTATTTTACAAAGATGGTACGTTATATTTCTATCGAGGAGCTTTATAGAACCCTTGTTTATGTCTTATTGCCATGATAGACAACTTTAATCTTACTGCTCCTCGTCAACGCCACCAGTCTCGTCCGTGCAGCCCACGTCGACCACGATTGGATGGAAAGTGCGCAGGTCTTATCGCAAGGCTTCAATGTTGTGATCACGGTACGTAGCCAGTCTTTATCATGCGGGGCATTTCGTGGCTGATATGCACATGCTTAGGCCTTTGCCATTGTGTTGCACCACCTCGAGTATACACGGAATCGGATCGCGTCCGCCGTCCTCTTGTTCTACTGGCTCTTTGTGCTCGGCACCCAGGCCATCAAGCTGCGGACGCTCGTTCTCGAAAAACTGTATGCGGTCGACCCTGTCAACTTCGGTCTCTTTGTTGGCAGCACCGCTTTGTCGCTCATCGTCTTTGTGATGGAGAATATACATCGCCCCAAGAGCCAGTATGTCCTGCTCGAGGAAGATGAGCACGACTGCCCCGAGCCAAACACAAACATCTTTGGCCGACTGACGTTTTCTTGGATGACCCCCCTCATGCGCCTCGGTTACCGTGAACCGCTGACGGCGGATGACTTATGGTAAAAGAAAAATACAAAATGGGAACACCCGGGACTGCATTGGAACTCACGGCGCGCAACGTAGGAACCTCAAAGTGGACGAGCAATCGGCTGTCGTGGGCGAGAAATTCCAAAAGTTGTGGGATATCGAGATGAAAAAAGAGAAGTATGTCATCCAGTACTTATGTGGGAAGTCTGCTCACCCACCTTCATCTAGGCCGTCCCTTCTCCGAGCACTCGTTTTCAGTGTCGGTGGTCCATTTGCGTTTGCTGCGGTATGTTAATTTGCTCTGCTGCTGAATCCCTCTCATTGTTTCCACCGATAGCTCTTCAAATTCTTGCAAGATGTCCTCCAGTTCACTCAGCCTATGCTCCTGCGTGCGCTTATGGCGTGGGTCACCAGCTACACCTCGTCTGAACCTGAGCCAGCGTACAAGGGTATCTTTATCGCATGTAAGTAGACGCACATGGATAGGAAAGTAGGTGACTCACTTTTTCCTAGTTGGCATGTTCTTTACCGCTATGTGCCAGACATTGGTTCTTCACCAGTACTTCCATCGGTGCTTTATGACCGGCATGCGCGTCCGCGCTGCCCTCGTAACAGCCATCTACCGCAAGACGCTGGTCTTGAGCAACTCTGCACGCCAGCAGTCCACCGTGGGAGAGGTAAAAACTTTCTGTGCTCTGAGTAAATGTAGCTGGCTCACGCCCTGTTCTAGATCGTCAACCATATGAGTGTGGACGCTCAGCGCCTGATGGATCTCTGCACTTACTTCCATGTTGGTATGTATATCATGTATATTATAAGAAACCATCACTCACCGCATTCCAGTTTGGAGTGGTCCCTTCCAGATTGTGATTGCGCTGACGCTGCTCTGGCAAACCATGGGCCCAAGCATCTGGTCCGGTGTGGGTGTCCTTATTTTGGCCATCCCGCTCAACACGTTCCTGGCACGCAAGATGCGCGGCTACCAAAAGATCCAGATGGGCAACAAGGACGCAAGAATCAAGCTGATGAACGAGATCCTGAACGGTATCCGCGTGATCAAGCTCTATGCGTGGGAGAGTCCTTTCCTCGAAAAGATTGGTTTTATCCGTAACGATCTCGAGTTGGCGACGCTCAAGAAGCTCGGTGTTCTCTCGGCGGTGCAGAACTTTACGTGGTCTTCGATTCCTTTCCTCGTGTCTTTGACCACGTTTGCTACGTTCCTGGCCACCTCGTCGACGCCCTTGACGAGTGAGATCGCCTTTGTCGCCATTTCCCTCTTTACGCTTCTGCAGTTTCCTTTAACGGTATTCCCTACCGTGATCACTTCCACGATTGAAGCCTCCGTGTCACTCTACCGTATCCAGGGTTACCTGACTGCAGAAGAGATCGACCCCGAGGCAGTGCAGCGCGAGGACTACCGCGCCCTGCCCGACTGGACGCCTGACGTCCCGCTCGCCGAGATTGAGCACGGCTCGTTCAAATGGTCCGAGTCCGATGCAGACGTGGCCCTCAAGGATATCAACCTGCGCGTCAAAAAGGGCGAGGTTGCGGCCGTTGTGGGCCGTGTCGGTTCCGGCAAGTCGTCCCTGGTCAGTTCGCTTTTAGGCGACATGGTCAAGACTGAGGGCAAGGCTATCCTCCGTGGTTCGGTCGCGTATGTGCCGCAGCAGCCCTGGGTCATGAACGCTACTCTTCGCGACAATATTGTGTTTGGCCATCGATGGGATCCCGAATTTTATGACCAGGTTCTGGAAGCTTGCTCGCTCAAGAGCGATATCAAGATCCTCTCGGGCGGCGACGATACCGAGATTGGTGAGCGCGGCATCAACCTGTCGGGCGGCCAAAAGGCGCGTGTCTCGCTCGCACGTGCCATCTATGCTCGTGCGGACGTGTACCTCCTTGACGACCCGCTGAGTGCGGTTGACGCTCACGTCGGCAAGCACATTTTTGAAAAGGTCATTGGCCCGGAGGGTCTTCTCAAGAACAAGGCGCGCATTCTGGTCACCCACGGTATCGCTTTCCTGCACAAGGTCGATAATGTCGTGATGCTCCGCAGCGGCGAGGTCATCCTCAACGGTCCCTTTGACGAACTGATGAGCCAACGTTCCGAGTTCTACAACCTGATCACCGATTTTGGCAATCAGCGCAACAAGGACACAAACAGCGATGAGGATACGGATGAGACGCTCGAGGACGACGAGGAGGAGCATCCGACGGCCCTTGGCCACACCGAGGAAGAATCCACGATGAACCGCGAAGTTGAATACACGCGACGTGAGCGTCTGAGTAGCGTTAGCAGCTCGCGCTCCTCTGCGACTCTCCGCCGAGCCTCAATGGCCTCGATCACCAAACAGGCACGCAAGTCGCAAACTGGCAAGGATCGTCTGATGACTGTCGAAGAAAGTGCCAAGGGCAGTGTCGGCTGGGACGTGTACAAGGAATACGCCAAGTCCTGCTCTTTCTATGGTGTCTGCATGGTGCTCGGCTTCCAGATCATCGCCCAAGCCTTGCAAGTCGGCGCCAACGTTTGGCTCAAGCACTGGAGTAGCATGAACCAACGCGACGGTACTAACAATCATGTCTGGCTTTACCTCGGTATCTATGCATGCATCGGCTGGGGTGGCGCGATCGTGACCATTCTTCAGACCCTCGCTCTCTGGATCCTCTGTGCGATCCGATCCGCCCGAGTTCTGCACGGTGAGATGCTCAACACGGTCGTGCATTCGCCCATGTCCTTCTTCGACACGACCCCGCTGGGCCGTATCCTCAACCGCTTCAGCAAGGACCAGCACACAGTCGATGAACTCTTGCCGCGCGTGTTCCAGAGCTATTTCCGTGTCTTGTTCAGCGTGCTCGCCACCATTGTCATCATTGCCACCTCCACACCCCTGTTCTTGGTCCTCATTGTGCCCGTTGGCTTTGTCTACATCTATGTTCAGCGTTACTACCTGACCACCTCCCGTGAGCTGAAGCGCCTCGACTCTGTCGGCAAGAGTCCGATTTACTCTCATTTCCAGGAGACCATTGCCGGTGTGTCGACCATCCGCGCTTACGAGCAGCAGAAGCGCTTCACGTTCGAGAACGAGACGCGCCTCGACGACAACCAGCGGGCCTACTTCCCTTCGATCTCGTGCAACCGCTGGTTGGCTGTGCGTCTCGAGTTCTTGGGCTCAATCATCATCCTCGGCGCCGCCGCTTTCGCCGTCCTCGGTGTCCTCTATGGCCAATCCTACATTGATGCCGGTCTGGTCGGTCTGAGTGTCTCGTACGCACTGAGCATTACCCAAGCCCTGAACTGGGTCATCCGCTCCTACTGCGAGATCGAGACCAACATCGTCTCCGTTGAGCGTGTCAAGGAATACATTGACCTGCCGACCGAGAAATACCAGGGCGAGCGCACCGTCGATGCCAAGTGGCCCGAAAAGGGTCATATCCAGTTCCACGACTTTGGCGCTCGCTACCGTCCCGGCTTGGATCTCGCGCTGCGCGACGTGTCGCTCGATATTGCACCGCGTGAGAAGATTGGTATTGTCGGCCGCACGGGTGCCGGCAAGAGTTCGATGAGTCTGACCCTGTTCCGTATCATTGAAGCCGCACGCGGTAACATTTCGATCGATGGCGTCGATATCTCTGGCTTGAACCTGTTTGACCTGCGCTCTCGGCTGACCATCATCCCGCAGGACCCTGTACTGTTTGCGGGCAGTGTGCGTGAGAACCTGGACCCTTTCCAGACCGCAAGCGACGCTGACCTCTGGAACGCGCTTGAGCTCGCCCATCTGAAAGACCATATCTCCAACATGGACGGCAAACTGAATGCGGTCGTGCTTGAGGGCGGTGAGAACTTTTCGGTCGGCCAACGCCAGCTGATCTGCTTGGCGCGTGCGCTGCTGCGACACACCACCGTGCTCATTCTGGACGAAGCGACGGCTGCGATCGACGTCGAGACGGACGCGATCATTCAGGAAACCATCCGCCGTTCGTTCAAGGACTGCACGATTCTGACGATTGCGCATCGTATCAACACGGTGATGGATTCGGACCGCATCCTGGTGCTCAGCCAGGGCAACGTCGCTGAGTTCGATGCCCCCGAGACCCTTATCAAAAACAAGGGCTCCATTTTCTATTCCATGGCTCGCGAAGCCGGACTTGTAGATTAGAACACAAGATTTATTTTATACAAGTGGTTGTTGAAAGAACTTTGTACAGGATGATGAATATGAAAAGAGAAACAGTTTAGGGATATGGTTGTTGAAACGTGAATGACGAAATGAAATATAGAATTAGCTTAGATGGTGACGGAAGCCTTGATGGTGGTGGGGTCGAAACCGGGCATGGGGTAGGTGCGAGCAAACTCAACAACCTCCTTCTTGAGCTGGGCAATCTCCTCATCACCGTCGCAGGCAGCAACAAAGTCCTTCATGAGCTTGGAGCCAGCCTTGTCCTGGATGCGGAGAGCAATGGAGACGATGCGATGCAGGTACTCGGCGACCTTGACCATCTCATCCTCCTTCATGGAGCGCGAAGTCAGGGCGTTGGTACCAAGACGGACACCACCGGGGGTGACAGCAGACTTGTCACCGGCAATGGAGTTCTTGTTGATGGTGATGTGGACCATGTCGCAGATACGCTCGACCTTGGAGCCGGTGAGCTTCTGGGGCTTGAGGTCCCAGAGGACCAAGTGGTTGTCGGTGCCACCGCTGGCAAGCTTGTAGCCGTAGCCCGTCAGGCACTCGGCGAGCTTCTGGGCGTTGGCAATAACCTGCTTGGCGTACTGCTGGAACTCGGGCGAACCGGCCTGCTTGAGGGCAACAGCGACGGCAGCAATGGTGTTGTTGTGGGGACCACCCTGGCACGAGGGGAAGACGGCCTGGTTGATGCGGTTCTCGAGGTCATCGCCACGGTTGCGGCGGAAGAAGATCAAACCAGCGCGGGGACCACGGAGAGTCTTGTGGGTGGTGGTGGTGACGACGTCACAGAAGTCAAAGGGAGACTGGGCCTGCTTGCCGGCAATCAAACCCGAAATGTGAGCCATGTCGCACATGAGGTAGGCGCCGTGCTGGTCGGCAATCTTGCGCATGGTGTCGTACTCGAACTCACGGGGGTAGGCCGAGGCACCGCAGATGAGAAGCTTGGGGCGGAACAGGGCAGCGTTCTCCTCGAGGCGCTTGTAGTCAATGAAGCCGGTCTCGGGGTTGACCTGGTAGGGCATGGACTGGAAGTAGATGGACGAAGACGAAATCTTCTTCTTGTTGGTCTGGTAACCGTGGGTCAGATGGCCACCGGAGGGGAGGTCCAAACCCATCAGACGGTCCTGGGGCTGGATCAAAGCGGTCAGGGCAGCGAAGTTGGCGGTCGAGCCACTGTAGGGCTGGACGTTGACACCCCACTGCTCGGCGTCCAGACCAAACGCGGCCAGGGCACGGGCGCGGCACAGCTGCTCGAGCTCATCAATGAACTCGTTACCACCATAGTAACGGGCACCGGGGAGACCCTCGGAGTACTTGTTGGTCAGAGCAGTACCGTTAGCCTCAATGACGGCTTGCGAGGTGAAGTTCTATGATAGTATCATGCCACGTCAATATCATCATGAAGAACACGTCTTTTTAATTAACCTCGGAGGCAATAAGCTCGAGGCCGGACCACTGTCTGAGCTTCTCGTTCTCGACAATCTGGAAGATCTCCTTGTCCTCCTGCTCAAGGGTGGTGTTCAGGCAAGTGTTCCAGGAATCAGTGGGCTTGACGGCCATGGCGCAATGGTAAAAAAGTATGAAAAGAGTAGAGTAAGGGAAGAAAAAGAGTGTGGAGGAATGAGTCTCCGTTTTTATGCTTGTGGCTTGCAAATTTTTCTGCGGGAAGATCCGCACTGATCTGATGGAGTCAACGTCTGTCATTGGTTTAACGTCCCGCTTAAGATCTGGGGCCAGAATACAAACCACGACTTCCAATAAGCTCATTTTATATGGAACCACTTGCCTTTCATTTTTCATTTTCAACAAGGTGCCAAGATTTCCAAGACGGCCATCTGATTTTGCTTTCAAAGAAGTACACAGACACAGACACAACCGTGGGACATTTCCCTTCTCCCCGGCCATCATATGCATGTCGGGTGACTCGCTCAAAAAAAAAAAAAAAAAATTTAAATGCATTCCAC